>JABFDZ020000042.1:18578225-18589447 GCA_019775955.2 Pollimyrus isidori
GTCAAAATCTCTATCGTTGGCCAAATTTATATCGTTTCTATCGTATATCGTTTATATCGCCCACCCCTACTGCAAGGTATCTATGTGGGCTTTAAAAAAACACAAGTATTTTTGTCTGCTTTTCAGGTGGTTGACATGACATGTTTTCCAACGTGCATTCTCTGTCCGCTGGTGGGAGTGTGCTCACCTGGGTATGCACACACGTGTCTGTGCACAGTCCTACCATGCGCGATGCAGAGAGCAGAGAATTGATAATGTGTGACCATATAAAGAAAAAAATTACAAGATGTTTTGTAAATAAGATAAATAATACAAGGCTATTTAGTTTGTTTAACAAAAGAACAATGTATAGACCTATTCTGTAGGGAACATAACCTTATGACTTCTGTTGTGATCTGGCGCTATATAGAATATAAAATTAAATAAAATTAATTTGACCTTCAAGGGTGTGTGGGGCACCCCCCTAATATAATGGTAGGGGAAACACTGATTCCCAACACTAATCAATTCCTCTCAGAGCATGCTTGATTCTCACATTTACTTTGATCCTATCAACTTGATAAAGCAGCAGCATCAGGCCCGGCCCATTAATTCTAAGCATCTTCTAATCTCTTAACAGGCCACTTGCAAATCTGGGCTTTTTGGTAAGGCAGGAGTTTTAAGCCAGACCACAGGCCACAACACAGTCTATTAACAATCTATGTGTAGCTAGGTCCAGATTAACTCTGGTAGTGATTAACATGTCTGTATGAGAAGGGAGAGGCAAACTTCATTAACAGATCTCAAGAAGCCCAGCAATGTTTACATTTTAAAAATGGGACAGAGTCATCCACAAGTTCCCTACTTAACCATGAGCCAGACGATTCCCTTCCTACATGGTATGGCAAACAGGACCTCCAGGACACACCCTAGCTATTTACCATATTGCCGGAGCTACGTGCGATTTTATATTCAGGCCACCAAGACTGGCAGTGAGCCCTTGGCGTGGCCCACTATTCCTCTAAAGAAGTGCTGACAGATACCATGCCAAACCTGATGCCAAAACTGACAGTTTGTGGTTGTAGCCTTTGCAAGAAAATAGGTCTATTACGGAAGGGGAGAATAACCTAAAATTCTCCTAATCAGCGCTACTTGTGGCATTTTTGTGCATGTGCATCTTGACGTTGGATGATCCCAGTGCAATTACTCCTTCTCATGTTCACCACCATCCTTCTCCATAGCTTCCCACAGCATCAGACTTCCCACATCCTTTTCTGGAAATGAATCCAAGGCTACCTACTTGCACATTTACCATTATTTATTCAACAGATGCCTATGTCCAAAAGCAACACGCAAATGAGGCAAGCTCCGGGTCAAAGAGTATGGCCGACCGGTGTCCCTGACGCAGTTAGGGCTAAGGGCCTTGCTCAAGCATGATATGATTACTCTGTTGACCACAGGATTTGAAATCATGACCTTCCAGACTAATCCACTTGGGCTATACACATCCTCAGAAAAGTGTCACACAAATTAGTAAGCCACTAGGCAATTGTCAGGAGCACTCTTGAAGACTTATTTCATGGCAACGTCAGCCATCTTGAGGCTTAGATTTATGCCTGACCTACCACTTTATCCCCCACCCCCCCACCCTCAGCCCTCACTCGCCAAAGCTCTGGCTGCCCCACCATTCCCAGCAGAGGGTTAACCCCTATCCACTAAAACCAGAAATCACCTTGCCAGCAGCAGGCAGCTAACAAGGTCCGACTTGCAAGCAGGAAACCAGGAAGCCATCTCCCTGCCGGATGTAACCATCTGAGGGAATTATGACGATGGTAAAAAAGACAAGAATGGTTGGGGGGTGGAGGTTGGGAGCAGGAACAGGGAGCTGCAAGCCTGATTTAAAGAACCCAGCCACATTTCAGAACAAATATATTTCTTTAAGAAGAGTGACTACTACACCAAAAACATAGTATACAGGAGGCAGGACACAAGCAGTTATGCCTGTCTGTTAGCCGGAGTATCTCAAAGGGACATTACTGTTGTTTTAAGCAGCTTACAATGACCACCAATCATCTCTAATCAAAGCTTTCTATTTTTCTACTGATTCTGCTACTAGTTGTGGGCGGTTAAGTAAGCGGTAGTAAGGGGTTAATCCTTGCTGCACCACACCCTTGCGGGAACGACTGACACAGACGGACCGGCGGCAGCAGGGAACAGCAAGAGGATGGGCGGCATGCGACGGGAAGCTGAAAGCAGCCCGATATAGCGGCCTCTCCCCCCCACCCCCGCTCAACATTCGGTAGTCAGCCCACTCAAAGCTCCCTTTTGTTCTTGCTGAGGACACTCAACCCAGAGGCCCTGAGATTCAAACTGAAATAAAATCACTATTTGCGACAGCATCCACTACCCTGGACCCTCATAGAAACCCTCAAAGGCACATCTGACTGCTTTAACAATGTAGACACAACCATATCACCTCAAAAACTACGAGTTAATTAATAGCTACTACAAAATCCTAGCTTACTATTGTACTTTTATTTATTATTATGACAAGCTACAAACAAAACAGCAAATAAAAATCACTAACAACCCAGCACGGTGTGTTTTAACCACTTAGCAGATGTTTGTGTCGACTGTGACTGTCACAGTATTAAAGTGCATCTACATCACCCGTGAAGAATACTTCTCATACTTAAATCACTAGAGCTCCACAATACCACATCATGCAACATGCACAATTCCTGTGAGTAATACACAGATATTTAAACACAATTGCAATGACAAAGCTGAACTATATATCGTACAGTCCTACTAATCACTTGATCAGCATATGAACCAGACCATAATTTGACCTCTAAATAAGATTATATTGTCCCACCTGAAAATGTAGGGGAAGGGAAAGCTACCGTCTATTTCCAGACAGATTTTATTTCATGTGGCTGTAGTAGCCCTAAGGAATCACAGTTGTTTAAAGATCAATTCCCAGTAGGTTCCCAGGTATCAAATTGTTGAACAAGAGACTTACCGGTAAGTGAGAGAGAAGAGTCATTTGAATATCCAGCAAAAAATGACCAGACATACTGTTTAATATAAACACATGTATAAATAAATAAAAACCGCAGCACAAAGCCAGCATGTGTGTAGCAGAGTGGTACTAGCAGACGTGGACCTGTGGGGGTTACACTTACATCAAATTCATAGATCTGTTCCCTTTCTATGTAATCATCAGCACCTCTGTGGGAGAGGGCATGATTATCAAGTTAACCTTGTTTCCTGCATGATGAAACTTCCAGGATAACAGAAAATCACGCATCCTTGAGGGGATGAAAGCTGGGTGATGTCCTACCACTAATTCAGACAATCTCCAGACTGACACTAAAAACACCAAGTAAATTAATTTGGTAACAAACACCAAGCTGACTTTCCTGACTTTTTCCAAGTACTTCCAATTCAAGTGTAATATCTTGCCCCTATTTTGACATTTATGCAGGCAGGAAGGGTTAATGAAACAGGAAACAGAAAAAAAAACAACAACCAAAAAAAACAAAAAAACAAAAACAGTCTCCCCAGAAACCAAAAAGCAGGCAGGGGAAAAGAGGGCAGGGCTGTGAAATTTCCCAGCAGCCTGAGAGAGGAGCCCAAGTGGGGAGGGGGGGTTACTGCAGGGAGCAAGTCAACAGTCAAGCCATCCTGAGGAAGTCGTTTGCTTTTCTTCCCTCCTCAAGCCCAGCAGGGGAGGGGTGTGTGTGTCTGTGTGTTGAGTGGGGTGTGGGGGGGCAGGATGGGAAAGCCAGAGCACATTACTGGCAGTTTCCATGGTGACGCAGCTGGGAAAGTTACGAGCCCCCGTCACGTGTGCATCACACGAGAATCCTCTTACTGGATTGCAGTGCAGATTCCCCTGGCCCTGGGATGCACCACCGGGGGTTGGGCTGAGAGGGGGGGTTGGGTGGGAGAAGAAACTTCCCCCCCAACTCTCAATGACACATCTGCACTGTTTCTGCACTGTTTCCTGCTGAACAGCGGAACATGACCCCAGAAGTCTATGTCCTGCTCATCTTTGCACACCTCTTTTACTGTACTACACTAAAAATCAGGTAAAAAGAGAGTAATTTAATAATGATGATGCATAGACACCTATTTTTCCAAAGAACTATATACCCTTGGCAGATAACTTCATCTTGGAGGGGACCACAGACCAGAAAGACCCCTTTAATAATGGGCCTAGGGAGTCTCTAACCCATGCATGATTTAGACACATACGGAACCCCACTCAAATACTTCTGTAACTGTCACTGGAGCACAGCTGAAGGTGGTACTTCTCAACTAAGTCAGGCCTGCTCTGCATGCCCAGGGTAAACAAAACAACTTAAAATTATGGCATATAATTCAAGGGCACCAATTCAAATATATTATGCTTACAATACATGTCTTAAGGAATCTACACCAACCGCACTCAATGTGCCATGTAAAGGTAACACTATCAATCAAACCATTCCCATCAGCTACAAAACATGAGTCCATTAAAGGAATGTCAGAGTTGTGTGCATTAAAGTTTTTAATAGATTTGACACTCACTATTTTAAACATCCAACATTATTGCCACATTTGCAATTTTCTGTGAAAAGGGACAGGTCTCTCAAAAGCCTGGGTAGCTCAAGAAGCTGGAGAGGAGGGACCTGAACACACAAAAAATGCTTTGCTCAGGAAACAGATAAAGTTTAACTGAATTCAGCTTTGTGAAAAATTGAGTGTTCTGTCCTGTCAAGCAAGGCAATAAAACCAGCTATGCAGACATCCTAATACATTTTTTCCCCAGTACACAAAAGGAGATTACACACAACAGAAGAACAAGATGAACAGATCAGCCATGAGAAAGGAGACGTTGTACTTGACCAATTAAAAAAAATTGCAATAACAAGAATCTGTGGGGAACCTCAAAAAACTGCTAATCGTTTTAGCCATGGAGATGATGAATGTGTGCTTAAGATATGTCTATAACTCTATACCACTCCCTAGCACCCGCAACATACCCTCAGCCACCAAGGGTTCCATGCCACATACTTGCATTGGGGAGACATACTTCGGATGACAGCCTAAACCTTGCAGCGGTAATCTCCACCTGCTGTACACAGTGACTGGGAGGCACTGGAGCAACAGACACACAGTCCTGGAAAGCAAATTAGGCCTCAATGGCTCAGTAACACAAATTTAATCTCATACGTTACAAGACCGGACACACCCCTCTGGCCAAACTCAGAGAGTTGTCAGGCCAAAACAAAAACACACAACACTCTGACAACTGGTTGACGGTGACGCAACCTCTTTACAGTCGACATAGAAGGTCCGGGAGATCCTTGGAGACTGAGATGGTTATATAAAGGTGCAGTTAGGTGCCTGAGCTAGAGCAGGGAGCAGAACAATTCTAACTACAACACGACTTGCAAGCAAATTCTCAAGTGTTCAGGTCTACTAACAAATGTCATGCAAAAAAAGACTATTTTGTATGCTTATACAACAAATTACTGTTCGGAACAAATTTGTATTTATTGCATCCCTGGAAATTTTTCTGTATTAAATATGCAGATTACATGCAAAGTTTTTAAGCCCATTTGAAAAGAACTTAAAATGTTGACAACCAGCACAAGTGATTACCCCATTGCAATGCTCCCGGATTTGAAAATAAAGGTAGAAAAGTTGCCGAGTTGCTTCTGAGCTTTTGGGCAGCGGAATCGGCAATGCCGTTTCTGCTCCACTGAACTGTAACCATCCACTTTAACCTGAAGGCCTGGAATGTTGCAAGACCCACCAGGCTAGCAACTCAGAGTTTCTAAGCAACAAGGTCTGGTTGTAAATTCACAGTATCCCTAACCCAGCACGTAACCTACAGTCTCATCATCACATGACATCTTTTAAAAATTTCAGTGACGAGACAGACACTTGAGATTTTTACAGATTACAGATGAATAGATGTTCACTGAGGGGAATTCCTTGACGAAATGCAGATTGTAGCATTATCTACATTTGAATGTACTTAGAGGACAGAGCCACAAACCACAGCTTAAGACGAAGATCAACCATCGGACATGGGTTAGGGTCATGAGTTTCAGAGCCTACCTTCTCTGCCTGCCTTGGGGTACCAAAAGACTGCTTTTCCTAAGACAATGGTTCACTCGCCATGGGGCAAAACCAATGCCACACACCTGGGCTGCCGCAGCGATGATGGGTGCCTAGATCAGCAGCAGATGTTGGTGACTAGCATTAAAACATAGCCTGGCAAGCAAAAAACCTCTGATGAAGGGAGATAAAGAGCATGGATTCAGCACTGGCTTTGGTGCAGCCTTCAGCAAGGGCAGTGCTTGACAAGGACCTGAAGATCCGTGGCATTTTTACAGCTGGATGCTGGTGCACTGGAGGCAGACCACGGCCACACATCAGGGCATTATCAACAGGAAATGCAGTACAAGTTCAAGGCAAATATAGCACTCTGTAATGCTAACAACACAAGAAAAAATACATTCTAGCCTAATACTCAAAAGAAATAAATACTGTGGGCAGCAGAAAGACACAAAGCATCAAGAAAAGTGCATGTTTTTTTATTATATCTCTCCATCTTTATACATACACACACACACCTTATATCATATACCAATAGGATGAAATAGGCAGCCCTGAAGCAGCAGTATTTCTGGGTGTAGCTAAAACACACTACGCAGATAAAGACGCACTCACACTTAAACCGGTTGCTTGAATCGTACCTGAGCACAATTGCCCCCACTCTCCACTCCCCTGCTGGTCTGTGCTCACATAGAATTTTACCATCCAGGCCTGAGCACGCTTTCGTAATCACTGTGCAACTTTTTTGTTTTCAAGAAAACAGAATAGGAAGCGCTATTGCACAAAAGAATAGAATTGCATGGGATACTGGTACTAAAAATGCAGTGTGGTACCACATTTTTGAAAGCTGTTTGGCATTACATTTCTTTAATACTGGTACTAATTACACCATTACAGACATTGGTACTGCTCCCTAGCTTCAAGTCAGTGATCTACGTAAGGGATCTTATAATAAAGCAAAATCTTATACCAAACAAGTCACCGACAGGTTACTATGCTACAATGTGCTTTTACGCAGTTAAACAAATCAAGCAAACTTTATTATATGTTTTTTGAGCTGATGAACAAAAGAAAGCAGAAAAAACTGCTGTGACTTCTAGGGTGTTTACATTAAACTTTTTTTTTTAATTATTAATTTTTCATTATTTACCTATAGTGCACATGTGCAGAAGTGTATGTCAGTTGCATCACTGACATCATGTCTCTCTTCTGCAGTCAGGCATGGTTAATGATCACACTATATCCGTACTGTACTCGAGTCTGTGCCCAACCAATTGCGCTCTGGCTCACCTCTCCAAGAAAGCAGGGTACGGAATGATCAGACTAGTCAAATGAACTGGACTTTGGGGTAAAATGTGTTTGGACACATCTGCATAACACTTGCTAACAGGTTTAAGAGCCCTGATATGAAACAGACTAATGAGGGCTCCAATCCCATATGTTAAAGCAGCAAACCACATTTTCAAGAGGAGTGGACCTGTGTCCGTCAGAAACAGGTGATGCAGGAGAGTGCACAGAGATACCAATTACAGGAAATTAACTGCCACCATCAAGAAAAAAACACCAACTACTTACTGCTGCAGCTTTACCTCAATTACCCTCATGGTGATTAAGCTATTTGACCACGGCCAGGCCAACATGCACAGGGGAGCCAAGGCTGAATCCAAAGACTACCAGTAAATCATGCACTGCCTGAGATTAGATGTCAAAGCAAATAGACAGGGAAACAAACAAAGGGGCCAAACATTCCAGTGGTCTGATGTCAGGCGTAGCACTGTGCCGCCATTGCAAACGCAGGTTGTCTTCTGTCAAGAGTCTTCTGTGTGTCACATCAGGGACCTCACACCAAAATAACCAGAAAAACAAAGTCTAAGGTAGCGATCACAATCAAGCCAGCAAACTAGCTGAGCAAACCACTATGAGGCCAGCACACATTGAAATGACCATCATCTATATGTTATTGTTTGTTTTTCACATTTACTATTATTTTGAAATGTAGCACAACCATAAAGTTGGTCAGCACTGCAACCACCAGGTAAAAATCAGATTTCACCAAAAAAAACATAAAGGCAGGCCAACCGCCATCCCCAACCCGCATCCCCGAAGAAAAGAACCACTGACTTGAACCAGGTAAGCACAGAACCAATGCAAAAAATGATAGACATTGGAAAGAGCCTATGGTGGCACACAAAGGCAGGTGATCAGTTTATCTTCCCACTGAGGTAGGGGTTGAGCGGGTTTAGTTACAGTCGTTCTGATGGGCTGGGTCCTCGGTTAATCTCCAGACGATCACGATCACTGGGACTTTTGTTCAGAGTATCTCAGGAGCACCTGTCATGTTTGTCATGTTGACACTAGTCTTTCCTGTTCAGTGTAGAGGACAAATGCCAGACACTTCCTGGAACCAAGTAAAAAAAAAAAAAATGGAAAGGTGGCAGGAAACAAACAACTAAAGGATATTCCAAACACTCATGCAAAACTCACTAACAGCACAGAAAAGTACCTTCTGAAAGTGCACCACACAATCAAATCATTACTCACCAACCAAAGATCAGCCTTTGTTAAACTGCAGAATACCCGCTTAACTGATTCAATATTAAATAACAACTAAATAAATATTCATTAATAACAGATACCTGTAAAGTCCATCTCTTTTATATCTATCAAGAAATGCTTTCCAAATTCCATGAAATTCTAGAGAGAGGCAGCTGTGATTCAACATTAAAATTTGAAATGCAGCCTATAATGCAATAGAATTCATTTTGTTTGATGAAATAGTCAAACTGATTCACGTCAACTACTAAAAACCTGATCTTCAGATGTCAATATGGAAAGGCACTCATCTGTGAGTAAGGGCCAGTTTTCCCATCACACACCTCTCTAGTCAGGCAGAGTGGTGGCCTGGCACACTTGACAAACATTGTTTATTGATGATGTCATCACTTCCTGGGGCGGACCTCGGTAAGAGAGGGCTCAGATCAGCAAAACACAGTGACAAAGAGTCAGCTATATGACCTGGTCTCGTTATTCAAGTTGCTGCCACTCCCTGACGGCATCCCCAAAACAAGCAGCCGCTGCAGACAGGAGAGCAGCAATTTAATGAAAATATGAGCGTTGAGTTTGAGCTCTTTTAATCTGTAAAGGTTCTTAATCAACAGCAGTGTAGGAAGGGTGCTACTTTTGCTAATTAAAAACAAACAGAGAAGCAAAACACAACACAAACGCAATCAAGGCGGGGGGGAGCAGGGTGGTTACAGCCTGGGAACCAAAGCAGGGAGAGGATCTGGGCAGGTTTGGGTCTCTTAGTTCTCTCAGGGGAGAAGGCCAACTCAGGTTTCCCATGGGCTGACATAGCACAGTCTACTGCACTATCGAACCTGGAAGAGCTACAGAGGCACCAGCACGTGATGCACACGCAGCTGAGAAGAACTAGTGATGCTGGTCACCACCTTGACACACATCTAAGCAGCGAGTGGTGTGCAGCTCGAAAATGGTTGTGCCTTGTTCCCGCTCTGAGGCGTGATGAGGCACAGATAACGCCTGCTGTCCTGTTCCTCCAGAAGCCAGAACTCCCCCATGCCCAGCAGGCCTGGTTCTGGCTTTGTCCGTGCTGGTGGTGTAAACATACGACACACAACCTGGCAGCAGCATGGACCCCAGACATGAGTGCCGTCTGCTGCTCCAAGTCCTCAGGCGAAGCATGACAAAATGTATAGCGTGTCCTAACAGTACTGTAAATATCCAAACCTTGTAGCAGATCCATGAATACAGAAGCTTCAGTGCTTAAGACGATAATATCAAAGATCCTGCGACAATGGACCAATATGTCGTCATTCATAGGAAAGTAATTAGATGTTAAAAATGCACCATGTGGAGTAGAATATAAGAGACAGGAGAGCTCCAAAAGAGACTGAATACATCATAAATTCTGGCACAATCACCTACTACACAATATTTTTAAAAAGGCCTTGTCTGACTTGAGTAATCACGAAGAAGATGAGGAGACAAACATTAAAAAAAAGAAATTATTACTGCAGCTGCTGTATTCTAGGTGGTAAAACCGGCCAGTGAGTCCAATTTCAGTCACATAAGCTTCCCTCAAAAAGGAAACAGCTGTAGAGAACCACACCTTCCTATGAAGGTGGAGCCCTGGTGTCTGGGAAGAGCGGTTACTCACTGCACGCCACATCCTGGCTTCAAGGGAGCACATCAACAAAATCTACAGATTTTTTGCAAACTTTTTGCACTTATGTAAAGGGATGCTGACAGTATTTTTCATTTTTAGTCACAGTTAATTTTCACCTCAATTTAACATTTAAGTGTTATTCATTAAAGAAACACAAACCAAAGCTGTGAAAATCCTTAGCATCACTTTCTTCCATCTCTCCAGTAATAAGTCAGGTGAACAAAAGGCTGGGTAATTAATCAGAAGTTAATCAAAATCTACACTCAAAACCTCTAATTGAAGTAATCTTGCCCAGGTCAGCTAAAAATAAAAAAATCTGCTACTTTCCCCAGTGTGTGTTTATGTATTGTCCCTGTAAAAACATACTACCATACATGTGTTGTCACGTAACTCCACCCTGCCAGAGACAAAGATTTTTTTTTAATTGGTTAAAAAAACCTTAAACTTATAGTGATCAATTTTTTAGGGAGCTAGCTTTTTAAATTATAACTAAAATTTGACATTTTTCATAAGACATTTTCATTTCAAGTGATTTTTGCCTTGATTTCAATTGTTCAAAATACCATAAATATTTAATCTTTGTGTGTTCCCTTCAATTATTGTAAAATCATAAACAAAAAATATAGTCTTCCATTAAAACGTTATCCCAGCTTTAATAGTTAAGCATATTAAAAGTACAAAACTAGGGATGCTCCGATCGATCGGCCGAAGATCGATATCGGCCGATAAAAACATTTTATGACTCGATCGGTACTCGTTAAACTTGGCCGATCTTAGGAACCAATCACAATTGATGAGTTGGGACGTAAATGTTTTGGCGCCGCAGTCATGTCATCACCGGTGTAGAATTACTATGACATTTTGAGAAACAATGGAAAATTCGCCATTTGCCGTTTATGTTCCAAAGAAATCTCACGTGGAGGCGCATTGTCCAAAACGT
>JABFDZ020000042.1:18597426-18613575 GCA_019775955.2 Pollimyrus isidori
GTTCCTAAAATACCTGTCGCTTTGAGTTTAAGTAGGAGCCTCTTGTGGGGGACAACATCAAAAGCCTTTTGGAAATCATGCCAAATAAAGAACCAGTTAATGGTGGCATAGCTGTTCATTCCCGTCCTGAATATGAAAATATGAAAATTTGGTTTTGTTTATCCAAAATGAAGACCCTTTGGTTTCCCCAGTGATGCACCAGTCAGAACAAGACTCACTCCAGACCATGATTTCCAAACCCAGTCCTCATAGACCCCCAGGCAGGCCTCATTTTCACATTCTCTCAGCTTCTATACCAGATATCCCCACTGGTCAGGTGCCGGGAGGGACAAAAAATGCAGACTGGATGGGGGTCCCTGAAGACCGGGTTGGGAAACAGTGCCCTAGATTTCAGATCAGGGTAAAATATCACTGATGTAACCCCCCCCACCACATACACACTGATGATGACTGAGCACTTAGAAGAATGTGGGTGAAACCAAGTACAGAACTGCATTCCCATAAATGAACTTTGTCGTTCAATGACAGTGACATGGTGTCAGCAGAGGGAGACATTTGGCAGGCCTGACAGGACTGAATTCACATCGCTGTCCTAAGGGTGGGTGACCTACTAGGGAATTGAATAATTAGCCTTTCAAAATGGAACTTACTAAAGAAGCTAAAACGACCTAAGATACACGTGACATATGGGAACGATGAACTTTACGGCTTTAATTCAGATCAAAGAAAAATTGTTTACGTCACTGTTGAAAATCTTCCCTCCTTTTCGTACATCTTTTCCTTACTGCTTTCCCAACGGAAATGAAGCCGTATCACCTCTCAGGTCATAAGCTCAGTTTCAGTCAGGCTTCCCGTTGACTTCCAGCATCCTACACCGCTCCTTCCACGCCCGGTATCTGGCCCTGCTCTTCCGGAGAGCGAAGCGAGTGATGTCCACCGCGAACACCCACGAGAGCACGTACATGGCGACAGAACCGGCTTTCATCAGCGGCGACGGCCTGGGGGAGGCCAGCTCGCAGTAGAGCATCCAGCTGCCCACGCCGATGCGTACGGACGTGAACAGCGTCACAAACAGCAGGTCCACGGCGTCTCCTGCCAGCCCCTTGTAGCGGCCCGTCTGCCGCAAGAACCAGCGTGCCTGGAGCAGGGGGTTGGTGATCTCGGTGCCGAACAGGGCAGCACATGCTTCGGTGCCGGACTCGCCCAAGTCCAGCGCCAGCAGGATGCCCAGGATGCTTAAGCCATGGTGGGCCAGCATCACTGGTCCCTCCGTGTGGAAGTATATGCACCAGCCCATGTCAAACAGGAAGTAGCCCAGGCTGAGGGACATGGCGGCCTCCTGTAACGACGTATTCTCCACGCCTGTGAGGAATGTGAGCAGGGAGGGGCCTGTCAGCCACTCAAAACACAACTGGCTGTTAATGTTACCAATGTCCTACGTATACATGCTTACGCCAAGAGGCATAGTGGCACCTATGGGACATTTTATACCAGGGTTGCCAACTCTCACGCATCTGGCGTGACATTCATGCTTTCAGGCTCTCACGCAAAAAATCTTATACTATTCCATTAAAAACCTAAAATTTGCTACATCAAAAGCACTGGGGTAGTTCACAAACCCTACAGACTCATTACAAGGTAATAGAACTGTTACGTACAAGTAATTGAACATAACTTGTCTCAAATTGAAAATCTCACTCGAGTTGGCATCCCTGTTACAATTAGTCACCCACAGTATTTTATACTCCTACCGATCCTATGCTTATCTGTACAGACCCCACATCTACTCTTCCCCTAACTTATACATATACTGTACATATTCACTGGTGGTGGAATTTTTCTCAGTAGGCAAAACCCTGTGTTTGTGATCAGAAGGTCACTGGTCCAAGTCTCGGTAGAACAGTCACACATCCATCCTTAACCGCCACCTCCAGGCGTACTTTTAGCTATATTTTTAGTTTATACTTTAAGACATTTTTGCAGAATACCATACAAAGTCAGAATTTTAATTGCAGTCTGGTCCTTTCCCATTAAATAGAGGCTAACTTTGCTTCCTAAATCATTCTAGATCTGCTGTGTAAATGTGTTTGTGCTACAGAGAATGGCACCAGCTGGATCTATAAAAAGCTGCGGTAAAGCTATGAAAATATCCTTGGGAGGAATATCTATATCAATATATCTGTGTGCATGCGTATCCATAACATGGATACTTGTATCTCTAATTTAAATTATGGCAACTGGCAGCGCAATGTTTGGATTGATTGCATCGCATAATTTCTATCAACCACCAGGATGGAACCATGTTTCTTGAAATACCTCATAGGGAATCTTAGGGGGGGGGGGGGGGGGCATAATGGCATTAGCAGCGCGGATATTCATTCCCCAAAATGAGCCGTATTAAGTAACCAGCAGCGAATGTGCAAGTTGTCTGTCGTGCCTGGGTGTGTGAAGGGCCAGGGGCCGTCGACGAAGCCTATGTAGGCTGTCACACACACGCAAAGGACCCCGTGAAGCAGAGTGACCAGCCGACAGTTCCACTCATAGCTGCGGTGGCTGTTGTGGAGACAGAGGCAGGTGTAAAGGAGCAGCCAACACAGCAGGCTGCATGCCACCGCTAATGATGTCATCTCCTTTCTGGGGAAAAAAAAGAGTTAAAAAAAACAACAACAAAAAAAAAACAAGGACAAACAGGACCGATTCACAAGTCCTGTGAATATTTTCAATGCTGTTTCCATAATATTATGATCAGAGCTGGTCTATCCTACAGGTAACATATAGGTTGGTCTAGGGCGCCAACTTCTGAAGGGGCAATTTCACTTTGCCTTGGACGGGGCCGCTGGCAACTCTTTAGTGTCCCGTCTTTTAACATGTCACTAGCAAGCAAAATCACTGGAGATTAGAAAGCCTTTTCTCCTGACGTATTAAGGCTGTACCGCCGGCAGGCAACACCATTTCCCACTGGGACGCAGCATTGACGTCATAAATCAAACTACAATCCAAGAGCCACCGCCATCCCATACCTAGGTAGATGTTTGTACGTCGGGGACGATCATGGGCGCAAATTATGGCGGAAATAGTGGGGGATCGGGGATATATCGTAAGAAGGTATCAGCGGGCAGGGTAGCCGGGGCTAAATTCGATCCTGACTGGGGGAGGGGTCTGACAGTTCGGGCTTAAATTCCGTCTGACAGTCTTACGACATTAAACCCACACGGCTTTGGAGGCTGGCTGATTTTTAAAAGGAAAGAGGCCATTGGTAAGGTCTGCAGCAATATCTGGTTACTTTAAAGCCCGCACATTTAAATATAACCTTCCATGTTTTGTAAAAACCTCACTTCAATCCTTAAAAGTCAGTATAACATTTTATTCCATTAACAAATGCAAGTGATATTTGGTCTTGCATTCCTAAACACTAAGCAAAACTATTTTAAATAGCTAAAGTGGAATCCACTCCCGCTCTAGTTTTAATAAACCACAATAACAATACAAATTGAATTTTTTATTTGCAGACCGTGTGTTAGACAAAGTTCACAAGATGTAAACATTTATTAAATTACATTTGTCTAGAACATTGACAAAGAAAAACAAAAGCCACCTGCATTAGAAAGAAAAAAATCCATAAAGGAAACTCAAACAGCGACCGATTTGAACGAGACATTTTCTATAGCAGAACAGGTTTAAAACCTGTAACCCACAACAACTTTCGCCTGCCCATCAGTAGGCCTATTAATCACGGTAAAACTTTTTACTAGTTAAAAATCTTTGATACCGAGTAATCAAATAACACGTACGTGTCGGTCAATCGGATTAGCCAAAACTAAAGCATTAAAGATAACGGTAGGGTCTACATCTATACCATACCTACCTGAATAATGCATGAGTGCTGGTAAAAATGCTGTCTTTTCCCCCTCACTTTACCCCATCACATAACCTGAGCTGGTGGTGCGCCTACCCCTTATTCATTAAGTGGTGGATAAACCGCGCAACCACATAAATGCCATCTAATCGTGTTACCCTGCTTGCAGGTTATGTACCAAGAGGGATGGGCAGTTTACGGCCATCTTCAGATGCGCATCCAAGTGTGTGTGTGTGTCTCTCTATATATAAAAATATATATAAATATTTGGCGACATCTACTGGCGTTCAAAACAACTGCGTCTAGTATTTTATTCTAGTACTTTATTTATTTTAACTTTAATGTATTTTACATGTGATTTTAGTTTATTTTTGGCTTTTATTCGTATTCTGATACACTCGTGGTGAACTTCTTTGTGTGTAACGTGCGTTATAAATAAAGTTGCCATTGCCATTAGTCTCCACCGGGAGGGGCAACGCCGCAGAAGTGATTTACGGGGGACTATGACAGAACTAAATGCATCACTTAAAAGCATTTTTCGATGGACGTAGAGGTTCGTATAAAAAAATCTTATCACCCATATATCAAAAAAGTGGTAATCAATTTTCATTAGCCGTAAGAAACAGCATGTACAAATTTTATTTCTTCATTTTTAAAACATTGAAATCAGTGTTTTGCACATCTTTAAAAGCCACTGTCAAATATTAGAATGATAGGACAAAGTGTCTTCAAAATGTATATAGTGACATTTTCACAAACACTTAACTTCAAAACTGTAAGATTTTAGCAAAATTTAAGAATAAAAAAAAAACCCCATAGCCACTCCTGTGAAAGAAAAAAAAAGACAGACCTAATAATTCATGAATAATTAAAATCAAAGATATTCTGAAAGGCACATTTGCCAACTTCTCAAAACTCGTATAAAAAAATGCAGGTAACAGAAAATTAGATTTTATTCACAATATATTCAGATAGACTTGCTCAATAAATACAATCTAAATGACTGATGTCGTTCCACTCTGTGTTTCGGTGCCCAATATTGAAAAAGGGCACTTCTTCAATAAATGCGGTTGTGAGAATAGCTTGTAGAACCTTCTGGAAATGCTGCACTGGAGATTTCGCTCACCACCTTCCAGATGCCGTAAAGTGTTTCAGTTCACCAAGCACATTGTGTTGTCAAACTTAAAACAAAACAGGAGGTATCAAAAGTCTTCATTTAAATCAACGTAGAGTTGCCATACAATTATTGTACTTTACTGCAGAAATATGTAACGTTTTTCTGAGCCCTGCTTGTTATTCGTGCTGATGTCCTGTCCTTCTTTTTTTTGCTGGGCTCACTCAAGTAAACTTTTTTCATATCTGGCTTTTACGCCTTACAGACTTTAAGCCAACTGTCCTCCATCAGTGAAGGTAGGAGGGGTTCCATGCTCTGTACCATGACCTGAAAGCATTCAATCACACAAAAGTCTGGTTACACATTGGCCACAGTCATGCATCATGGGACACACTATGACAAATCCTTATCTCTTAAATCACTAAACTGGCTGTTTTCAAAACAAGCTCTGAGAATTGACTAGGAATTAAATGGTTTATTCCCAGAAATAGGAAATGCTACGCACAAAAGCGTTCATGTTGTCTATCCAGCTAACGAAGACCATTTTTTTTAAATAAATGATTCTTTACTTGTTGGCGTACAAAAGTACAAGCTATTGTAATGCGTCTTTTCACATCTGCCATCTTGCTGTCCTTTGAGACATATGCACACAAATATACAGGTAAAGGTTGGGCCCAAGTGCATTATAGCCATTTATACGGTACCCCTGGTGCCTTGTTGGGGGGAGGGGGGCAAAATGGCTCAAGGGCCCAATGGAGAAGTGACTATTCTGCCAAAAACATAATTCTAACTGGTAACTTTCCAAATACAGGCAGAGAGGTCTATCTTATTGAGCCATATGCTGGCGATGACCGACCTGAACCTGAAACAGAGCCACAGGAAGGACAGGCAAGTACAAGTAAGAGGTTCGGTGTTTAAAGCAGTGTGAGTAGGCTTGTTGTAGGGCTGAAGGAAGCACTTTTAAAGACTGTGACAAAGAAGGCAGGACAAGGTTCCATACCCCGTGGTGTTGATGGACTGGGTGACCCCCTGTGAAGTGAGAGGGCTTGGAGAAGATCCGCGACTGGGACTGCTGGGAGATGAACTGGACGACACTGGAAGAATAAGAGGACCTATCTATGTCAACAGCAGGAGTTCAGTACCCCGGATGAAAAACACACATTCATGCTGATGGAAACTATATATAACCACATTAAAATGCACAGCTCATAATGGAGAAGACAAATATTTACACTACTACACTAACATAAACATTTATTTGACTGAAACATAATAACATAAAAAACACATCAAAATGACTTTAAATTTTACATAAATCACAATCACAAATGCAGCTAAAAAAGACTGAAAGCCAGTTATAAGCATCTGTCAGCCATAAAAAGGTCTGATACCTAAGGCACAGGGTAATCCAGTTCCTTATTAGGTCCGTGATATTAAAATCTTGTTAAGTGTTTCCATTCTGTTCCATTACACTCCATCCCTTCTAGAATGGTTTTTGTCAAGACCAAGTGTATCTATGGTTTGCATATTACTAAATGTCTATCTTGATCTTCTATATGTTTCGTCACATTAGGTTGTTTGGTATCTTGTCAACAAATCACTCACCTGCACTTGCTGTATGTGGACTGAATGACCTGGAGGTTGGGACCTGTACAATTAAGGAGGAAGTTTTGTCATTGTGAGATGGGGCAGCATATGCACCTGGAAGCAGACGTTCTATTAGAAGCAAAGGTCCAGAACCGATGTAAATGAGCAGAGAAGGACATGGCCTCACAAGTCTGGAGTTGTAACTGGGAGGTTTCAAGGATGGAGTAGACATTGGACAGAAGATCCTCTTCTCTTTCTGTCTCCGGTTACAGAACCAGACCCGGACCACTTCCTTCTCCATCGCCAGCTGCTCTGAGATCAGCGTGATCTCCTCTGAGTTGGGTTTGGGATTCTTGGAAAAAAACACAGACAGACAATGCAAGGCCTTTGTGTGGCGTGCTAATGCTATGAAAGCGCGGGTTCCGAATCTGAGTCATAGGCACTCCTTGTCAATAGTACACGGCGTTCTTTAATTCCAAGGTATCCTTTACAACAGCAAACTTTACCGACAACATTGTTGCAAGTTAGTTCTTGTTCCCTGGTTTATGTTACAAAGGGTGTGACAATGGCCTGTTAAGTGCTGTTCTGTAACTGAACATGTGAAACTGCTGTTAGATCTCTGAGCACCTAACATGAATCACTTAAATAAATATATGGCCAGTCAATTAAGCACTGATGCATGATTTGATAAACCAACAAGCCCACATGCAGACAAAAGTGTACTTACATCATGAAAGCGTTTCTCTAAAGTCATCTTGATGTTGGTTTCTATACTTGTCCTCTTCTTCCTCTTTCTAACGTAACCCTCCATTGGCGGGGGCAGAGTAGTAGTGCTGGCTATAGCATCAGATGGCGAGTTTTCTGGTGGGGGGGTTGCACCTTTAGGATCAATTTTATTTCTAGAAAGTGTGTGTGTGTCTATGTTAGACCAGGAGAGTCTTTACAGAATGAATTTAGCACTAAATTGAATGCAAAAATGCACATATTCGTTAATATCTCCTTGAATTGTACATTTATTTATTTGAAAATCTAAATGTTGCAAACAAAATTCTCTTAAAATTGTCAGTCTGCTCTCAGGACAAATCTATGGTTCTCACTACATTTTTACCTTTGCTCGTCACCGGGGCTGTACCCTCAAGGGTCTGCCAATTGTACCTTATAGCTGTAGGTAAATGTACCCTTTAGTCTAATTTAAGGTACAGAGGTATTTAAGGTAATTTAAGGTACAGAAATGGACTCTGAGGAACATCCCCAAGGTACGAATAACATTAATGTACCCCCAATGATATAAAAATGTTCCTCAGAATCCATTTCTGTATGTTAAAAGGTACAATTACATACAGCTATAGGGAAAAATTGGCAGACCCTTGAAGGTACAGCCCCAGTGACAAGCAAAGGTACAAATTGGTACTGCTTTTTTTGACAGCATGTCAACAATAGATGGCAGCAAATCATTATTATTTATTCAAAGGCATTTGAAGAGCATTCAGTTAATTCTCTAATAAAATGAAAGTGCAAGCTTTTTGAAGTGCTTATGCAGGTTTTAAAAAAAGGTTCTCCGATTGAATCATAATGAAATGTCATGCAAACAGAATCAGAAAAAGGCTTGACCATAATCTGCTGTCGCCATCTTGCATTTAACCCACGGGACTCCTGCCTACCTGCATCGCTCAGCCACTTCTCCAGCAGGGGCTTCAGCTTGCACATGTTCTTAAAGCTCAGGTTGAGCGCCTCAAAGCGAGAGATGGTGGTCTGGCTGAAGTCATTCCCGTACAGCTTTCCCATGGCCAGGCCCACATCGCCCTGTGGGGGGGGGGACCTGTGTTCATGACACCCGACCCCATCTGTGGCCCCTCACCTCCAGCGTACGATGATATGGAGCAGAGGACTTTGGAAGCAGTGCCTATACCTGAGTGAAGCCCAGTTTGATGCGCCTCTGCTTAAAGGCCTTGGCAAACTGCTCCAGCTCCTCCAAGTCACTGGGCTCATCTTGCTGCATAGGGGCCATGTGTTTGGGAACCTGAAGATGGGGCATCTCCGGATGCCCATCCAGTGAGGACCCAGCCAGGCCTGACCGACTCATTGCCTGCATCAAACAGTCCGATGGCAAAGAATAAATCACTCAATAAATATTGTTTGTGTATTTTTGAAAAAAAAACAAGGGACTCTACATTAAAAAAAAACCTCAAGTGACTTTCAAAAAGAATAGGAAACATTAGGCGGTATGAAGTTCACTGCAAGGACAATTCATAACAGGCTCCCAGAAGCAGGACTGAAGACCCACAAAGCATAGAAGAAACTTTCATCAATGAGAAACCAGGGTGGAGTATACAAAAAAAATGTTTAGGCGCATTTCCATAAATTGAGGAATTGACAGCGAAGCTGAAAACTTTGCTGTGGTCTCTTAATTTTTTCCCTAGCTGTAAATATTCAAATATGTTGTTTCCATTTATAGAGTTTGCACCGTTTACATTCGACAACGGTGTCATCCTACAGTATTTCGGTTTTTACTCCATCAGAGACAGCGACTGTGCTCTTCCTCCCCCCGGAATCAGCTCCTTACCTGTGGAGAGATCGCCAATCCAGGCTGGTGCTGCATGGGGCCTGACTGGGAGTGGGAAAGTAGATTTTGCTGCAGCAAGGCTGTGGCACAGATAAAGAAGAGCCAATGCCGTTCTCAGCAATGCCCACAAAAAACGACAAATCTTAAAATAAAAGGCTCAACCAGTCAGGAGTGGTTTCAGAAGTTCTGACATGACTGAAATACCACATGAAGCAGTTTTCTTACTGTCAAGTCACAACAGAGAAGTTCAATACTCTACTTTCCCAAACGCTTAGAGCCCTCAATTGCCAGGAGCATTCAGTTTTGAGTTTAATTAATTTTTATATTGCACCTCTTCCAACATAATAGTATCACTTACTGAAATATAACAGTTTAAGGTAACAGCGGAAAATATGAAGAGGGTGTAAAAGCCAGAAGACATAATTCAAAGACTGGATATGTGATTAACTATGAGCCTTGATTGGATACATAGTACAGATAGGACGGGCTGGTTAGACACGAGAAAATAAGCGTGTCCATTTTTCACTGAATGTTTTTTTTTTGTACTGTGTTGGTATGGTATTATAACCCCATCTAAAGAATATTTTGCAGATGTGTTGTATACTCTTGCATTCGTTGGCTATAAGACGCTGGGTTTACCTTGGTGCCCAGTCTGTGTCTGAGACAGCAAGAGGGATGAAGAGGCAGGAATATGTGATCCGGGCATGAGGACCAGCTGCTGAAGTGGGTGTAGGGAGGGCAGGTCCTGCAGGATGCAAAAATACCATACAGGACTGTACAGCATGTCAGCATACGTACACACTTACTCTCTGCTTTTGACAGCTAATGTAGCATCAAGATAAATAAAGTTTCGATACATTTTTATTTATGACAAATGTTAGGTATATGCATTTAGTATATAAATGCATATACTAAAAATAAAAAAACAGACTTTACATTTTTCATTAAAATGGTTTAATGAGGTTAAAAACTTTGATAAATGTCTGGGGTATCCAGTTCATACAAGTCTGGTCTTATCATCAGCCACTAGGTGTCACTGTTGTAAAAGTAGGAATGTGAAGCCCATACCCCTGTCAAGTGCCCGGTGGACATGGGAGATCCTTGTGTCAGGTGACATGTCTTGTGTGATGGAATGGAGTGCGGGGATTCGCTGATCTCCTCGGTCTTAATCTAAAACCAAAAAAAAAACAAAGAGGTTTTCATTTACCACATAGATCCTTAGAAGTATCCTTCAGTTCCAAATCGGCTTTCGATCAAATACAAGCAACTTCGGGAACTGCCAGAATACCCTGAACGATGGGGATCAGATATCCTGTGGGGGTTTAATCAAACAAAAAGTATGAAGAACCGGCAGACATCTGTTGTTTTCTGCTCTCACTGCCATTATGTACCCCTGTACCGGTTAGACAAGATAGGACCTTTGGCAAACAAACCCTGTTCTGCCATTCTCTTCCCTCCCTTCTGGCAACAGCACATGCAAATGACTCACTGTGCGTTGGGGGCAGTTCCTGTACCGCTTTGGCACCAAGCCCTATCTTTTATGGATTAGCGCTTACAAATATCTTCATTTATGTCTTTATGCAAGAGTTTACGTATCGTTCTATAGGAGCCATAATTTCACCTCTGAGGTGGCACCGGTTACGTGAAACCAAGGACTCTTGTTCCAAGAATAACCCTCAATGTGCTGGAATAAGTCGTGAGCAGAGATGAGTCAGCGCTACACTCACCTGTCTTGTGAAGTCAAGTTCATGTTGTTCACTGTCTGGAAAATAATATTTAAAAGAGTTAGTTGAACTGCTCTAAAGAGTAATCGCAGGAATGATAAACTTTTTAATGAAATTAAATCACGTCTTCCAGAATACCAGTGGGAAACCCACGTTAAACGATTCTTGGTTTATAGTGTAACTGAAACCCACTTATATCATTGAGTGGTCTGTCAGAGCATTGTGGATGTGTTGTGATATTATGACAGACACTCAATAAAGAGATTAAATCCAAAGACTGGGAAAAGCATTTTGCCAAGACTTCGTGTCCCTCTCACTGCCATGGAAAGAGGCTGCAGGTCGATCAAACATCTCGCGTGTGGGGTAATCTTGCTCATTTGATTTCCAAATGGGAGTTCTGGGAGTCCACAGCAGACTGTGATGTTGCACAGCCACCATATGGAAATTTTTATTCCCTCTAAAGTCAGACTTCCAGTATGGAAATCGCAAGGCTATGCAAATTAGGCCTGAGATCGGTCTCCATGACAGCCTGCTTAAGCCCATGGGCTGGGAGGCTTGTGGGAACCACAGAGAGGCTGGAGTGGTAGGTGGACTGGGGAGGGGGTGCAGTGTGCTTTCTCATTCTCTGTGGCTCTCACCATAGCTAACCTCATGGGGGGCAATCGCACCATGGCACTTAAGGACCTGCGCCTGCAACAGCAACTTTGCTAAGAATTGTGGTCACCATGTTTGACAGACACATCCACAGCCTGAATAAAAGCTAAAATTTCAAAACAGGTAGTAACCAGTAAAGCTCTTAGAATGTGAGCCCAAAGTATAGCATCTAATTAAACAGAGGTTGCTAGCTAAACAAATACCCAGATCAATAATGCAACTGTCCCAACACCTTCCTGTCTTCCTCGTGAAGGATTCTGGGTAGACAGAGATGGTACTGCTTGATGCTGATTAAGTGTCTGCTTGTATTGCTTTAATTCTTTCTCGCCAGGCATCTTCCTCCGGATCAACATCTGTAATGTTTGATGTTTACTAAAGCAAAGGCCCAACAGCAACGAATCATCCCAGGATTTAAAAAGTGTTTTAAAAAGTATTCTACACAATAATCCAGGCTTCTCCCTGCCATTATAGTGGATTTGATCTTATTATTTTAGCAGTGTGTGTATAATGTAACACTTAATCATGTCCCACTTTCATTTTTAAGTACTTAAGTATATAAAGTAATCTAGCACTTCATGTCCCCGCAGCAACAAAAAAGATCATTATTGTATGTGTTCTGGCATTTAACAGCAGACTGAATTGTGAATGCATTTTTAAGTAATTGTTTCTTACTATCCCATCACACCAAGCATGGATACACCACAGGAATTTCTAAATACACAAATGAGTAATATACACAAATGACCGAATAAATAACTATAATTACTAAACGCATATCTCTAGATAGATAAACAAAATATCTTCACTAACCTAAACACATATCCATAAAGTTATATTTAAAAAGAGCATGGAAGAAACTGTCAGTTCCGTAAATGTCATTTTTCAGCCAAAAATATTACCAAGGTTACGTAATTACAGCTTAATTCTCTTATATTGATTCATCCATTTACGTATTTTTTGTATTTCACAACTCAGTTGGACAGACCATAAATTGGATGTACAGAAACCCTGAACTCAGGAATAGATTACCCTACCATTACTTGATTGACAATATCTATATGTAAAACTTCTATATACTATTTTAATGTGCTACATATGCTAGGAAATTATCAGATGTTATTTGTATTTATATTAATCTGGCATGTGACTATATCCTCCTGATACCTTCAATTTTAGGATATTTGTCTTTGGAGGAAATAAGACATCTTACAAATTATATTTTTTCTAATTTATTTTTATTTATAATTTTACAGCATGTCCTCTTTAGAGCACAACAGGAATCAATATGCTTCCTTACATCAGTTAAAAGATAAATGCAAAAACAAAATGCCCACGACAATGGATATAAATGAATGGGTGGGGTCTCAGGAGGATATTACCAATTTCTTGCTTCTTTGACTTTAAGAAGAACATTATCGTGTATCTAACGTAATGGGATTCAAGGGTTTCTGCAAAAAAGCCCACAATCATCTGCCAGCTGAAGCTGGATTCAACTCCAATTTTTAAGATAATGTGACTGACCAGTAAACCAACATTAGCTTCCAGTTAACTATTGGAGAGAATTTCACATAATGACAGCTGAAGTTTTGTCAGATATCATCGAACCTAGAAAAGGGGACATTCACTGAATGGTTTGTTGAAGCAGAATCACACGACAGTAGTCAGTTCTCCAGGACTGGAGTTCCTCATTTCGCGGTCTGCCTGTTCCACATCGTACGGCTTAGCTCCGGGCCGTGCTGCCACCCCAACTCCTGTGTGACAGCAGTAGCCTCCATCTCGCTACCCCCAATCTCCACACCCACATCTTGACAGGGCAGCAACTAAACTTTCCCCTCTTCAACAGTTCTGACGGATGACTAACGCTATCCCACCGTGTCACTTCTTCTAAATGTCACGTCACTCAAGTTGTGCTTCTTGTGTTAAATTGAAAAATGCTCTTTGCAGTTGACAGGTGGCTTACATTCTCTCTCTCCTGTGGTCAATTGATTCGTAACTTTATGTACAAACTCACCTGTCTACTCTGTCCCTCTATTCGCACATTGAGCTCGCCATGGAAAGTATGATTACACACCAACACAATAATGTTACTGTGATGTAAAAATGCAAGCCAATAAAAGCTAACGATAAACAGGACAAATCTCTTCAAAGCCGAGGTACCAACCTACACACCTAATCAAAAACCATACCGCCATCAACATGGATGAAGAAGTCACAGGTCACACATTTTAATGTTAGATCTCACAAGAAATCCCAATACTCCTACTAAGATTACTACTGCTAACAATACTACTACTAATAATAATATTAATAATAACAAATAATAATAATAACTATCATACAGATGTCTTACACAATCTTGCTGCAATAGGACAACATACCTTCACTGAGCAATGCTACCCATAGGCACTAAAACACACCAAAAACTGTCAGACGAACCCAAACTCGAAACCTCAAAGTACTGTGTAAACAGATTGGCAGGATATCATAACAGTGCTTAATATTGGAGACAAACTTAAACAGCCTTACCTGCTTGATCACTGTGGGATTCTGTCTGCTCCACTGACTCTCCACTCATCTTAATATCTGCAATAATAAAAACAGCTGATTTTACTATGCAGCACAACTTTATGCTGAAACAAGGCGATCCATTGCTGCAGTAACAGTGAAATGATCTTGAGGTTATTCTAATGCGTCCCACTTACAAATTTTCTCCCGCATCACACTGCTGTTATAATATTCATAAGTTCAAGGATATCCCCATGTACTCTTGACCACACGGTCTCTCTCCACCCCATCTCCATCTCTCTTGTTCAGTCAGCGGTTTCCATTTAAATGAACAAAGACGGAGTTTACATCTTCCTCAGTTTCAGTTCTTTAAAAAAAATGCCGTAAACTTACCTGCACACAACTATCAGCAAATACATTTATACATTGGAGTATTTCTTTCAAAATGTATAAAACAAAAGAATACAAAATATTATTAAAGAATTTCCCTTCACCTTGATCGATTTCTTTCCACTTACTGATGGCATTTAAATGCTTCCTTAGTTCAAAAATTTATGTCAATTACTGCCCAATGTACAATTTTATTCAAATCCACCCAAAATACACTAACATGCAACTAATTTAGCTAACTGGGTCAGTGTAAGAAGATTGCCTTTCTATCATCTGCCTGTCAGAGAAGCAATTTGCATGAAGACCCCACAGCAGCCTATCCCATCTCTATGTTTTTGCATAAAACAACAAAGGCCTGACTTCAAAATGATTAATTTGCATAGCATAGCCCATTATCCAGAACACAGAACGTGGCTCAGAATTTTCTAACATATTGCAAAATCTTACATCTAGCTTTCCATCCGATTCGAGTTAAGTGTCAAGCTCAGTTCAGCTGCGTCACTCCTGTACTTATTTGAAAGTTTAGTCCCTTGTTTTAGTTCTGCTCAAACCATTGCAACATTTCAGACTTCGGCGATACAGCCTGCTGTAAAAAGCATTGGAAATGTATAAACTAGCTTCTCCAACTGGATTCCTTACCCGTGGAAGCGGGAGTTTAGTCTGATTCAAAGCAGGTGCAGGTAACTATCTATTGCTGAAAGGTCATACAGTGATGGTGTATTAACATCACGCAGAACCACGTCTCTCCGTTTCTTCTGTATTCCCATTTTAAAACACGACAAAGGACTTACATCTGCAGAATCGGTTTTGGTTAGCAAGTAATACTTGAAAGTTGTTCACACAGCGTCAGGTAGTTCGTGAAATGTATTGTTATTGCTCATTTTAAATACTGACCGTGGCATCATTGCATAAAATATACTAATTAATGTATAACATATTCAGTTAAAGTTTCACTTATTTTCACCATTATCACATTTGCCTAGAAAAATACACGTTGCATCAAAAGATTAGTAAGGGGGCACTGCAGGACTGTACCCAGATATTTATGCGGAATTAACAAAAGTATTAATTTAGGTTACGTAATTAGGCTATAGCCTAATTCTCTTATATTGATTCGTACATTTACGTATATTTTGTATTTCGCAAATCAGTTGGACAAATCATAAAGCTATTTTTAGATTAAATATTCATATTTTAAAAATTGTGGTATTCCGTGGGTTAAAATGCATTAATTGTTTATTGACAATTTAGACTATGTTGTCGGTTCTTTTGATATTTTAAATAATCATTATTACGGTTGTTTTGGAACCATGGAGTTAATTAAGCTTTTCTAGCCTAAGAGGTGTCCAGTCTGGTCACGTGACTCCGATCCTTTCAAGGGGATATTGGCATGTAAAGCTGCAGCCGGAACATGCCGTTGGAGCCCCGCCGCACATCTGCCTGCTGCTTTGCAGCTCGACTGGCTCTGCGCCACCTCATATGCAAAACGCATCACATTTGAATAGTGAGTTACAACACAGCGGCGAGGTGGGCTAGTAATTACTATCGAGGACAACACGGCACGTTTGCATAAACCTGGGGACGCTTTGGTCGGTTCCGACTTAAGTCCGAGCAGAATAACTGAACCCATTCCGGGAAATCCAATAAATCCGAGGGCAAGAGAGACAAATCGCCTCTTCCATCTTCGTGTTGTTGCTCGGCAATATGTTAAATTATGAACCATCAATTAATGGCCCTAACCTATAGCCTCTATATA
>JABFDZ020000042.1:18629433-18642481 GCA_019775955.2 Pollimyrus isidori
GGTAGGTGTCCCAGCTCTACCCTTTCTGCTGTTCTGCTCCGGGTGTGGGGTGTTTGGCGTTTACAATTATTTTTTTTTGTTGTTTGTTTGGCTTTTGGTTTGTTGGGGGGGGGGTGGGTTTTAGAAACGATAATTTAAGTGTTGAAGAAAAGGGGGGTGGGGGTGCAGCCGTCCCGGAGGCACATCAAGCACGAAGCTTCCACAAAGTCAGCCCACGGCCCCCGTCGCTGTGTGGCATCCGCCAAAAAGGACCATAATAGCGAAGTTCTTTAAATGCCCTCCGGCGCGAGATGAAGCGCGGATACTTTGGCGTGTTTCAGCCCCGGCGTCGCGCTGTCACCGCCGCTTCACAGCGAAGGCGCCGCTCTCTCTGCCTCCGTATGAGGCTACCAGCCCGGCCACTTGTTTCTCTTTCACACCGCTCGCGACACACGTTGTTGTCACACGTTTGCTGAATTTCTTAAAAAAAAAATTAAAATGTGCCCACCTACTGACTTTCTCATTCGGTCCCGTCACTTCCTCCAGAACCCTAATTGTAACTCGGTTACTCGCCCGACTCCCCGAGTTTTACTGGCGGCGGAGCTCTTAAAGGAACATCGCTCGGGCCGAATCCCCTCCCATTCCACCTCCACCCGCTCCATTCACTGTCCTGTTCCAGGGAACCGGAGAATGTCATAGTAGTACTGTAGGCTTTACTCATTTCCGACCAATACTAATCACACGACTGATTAAACATCAATATAATTCCTTAAATAGACGAGTATATTATAATACTTATATAGATATACTGTCGGTTTGCGCTTCGTGTTGTTTTTGAGCACATCGGGGTGCTAAATTAAGGACTACACGATTTGTCTCAGTTTTACCAAAAACCAAGTAACACACCTGTTGTCAGTACAAATCTTTGACACGTATTGCTTTTAAGGTATTATCTAAATGTTTCAATTCCAAATGAATTTATATTTATAAACTGCAAAACAATTTAATTAGGCTATTTGAAGCAGGAAGACTTTTACTTTATGTACCGCGGTTCATGCAAATTCAACTTTTTCCCCTACATTCAAGTCATGCAGACAGATTCAGCTTTTTTTTTTCTTATTCAGAAACTTCAGCGAGTATTCACAAGAACATTAATTATATCGACACTCACGTGCACCCTTACGTAATTTAATCTTGGATTAAGATACAGCAGGTTCTCAATATATAGCATGCCTACTGGCCTTACACTTGATGCCTATTTTATATATCAATCAGTTGATTCTCTTTGTTCCTTCCACCACATAAACATACAGGTGTCCATTGAAGTAACTGTGTTTTAGAATCCTAAAAAAATGAAAGTGTCCTCTTTTTCACATTCAGGAGCTATGTTGTATGTTGATGTAAAATGCATTTAAATAGTGATACAAAAGCTGTGTTGTTAACTAAAAAGTTTTTTTTAGACTTGTTTCTACTGGGAATACTGGGATTTTTTTATCAAGTGAAAATGATAATGTCTGGTTTCAATAACATGCTTATGTACCTTGTCACATTTTTTTTCTCTAGGGACAGTGATGCATGCTGGGTAATTGCAGACTCCTGAAACGGCCCAATAGCCCCCCGCCTGGCCAAGTGGTCAGAGAGCCTCCCAAACAGAAGAGTAAACACCATCTTTGAACCTGTGCAAACACTACCAGCTGTGTGCTGTGTGCAGCAGAGTGTTGACAGTAAACTGCAGGAGAGAACCTGTCCGTTATACCAGCCGCACACCCAGGTGGTCTGGTGGTCGGGGTGACCCCTGGAAAACGTCCGGTGTAGCTGAACACATGGCATCTAAGCAAGGCTCTCTGATTTGCTGTTTCATCACTGAATGGCTTTGCAAAGTTGCATCTGTTTGGCTGGTCACTTTTGAAAATGTATATTGAATGTGTCTGTTTCACTGGTTTTCAAATCTCACAGGTATGATAAATAACCACTGTAAATACCACTGAGGTAATGTATATTTGATGAATATGGGTGTTTCCACCTCAATATGTCAGCAGGGGTGGACAGTAAGGTGAGGGTAGGCAGACACCTGGAGCCCCCGAAAACTTTTAGACAGAATTTCCAGAAGATGCATTCATGGATATAAGATAGCTGCATGTCTGTTATCTGCATTGTTAAATTAATGACACTTTTAACAAAACACAAAACTGCCCCCTTTTCTGGCTGTAATGGACTATTCCTACTCTGAGGCTTAATGCTACCCAGCTTGCAGATTGTAGACTTAATTGCTAGCTGCTTATTTGGGGCGTTAGCACTGCCAAGCGAGCAAAGTAGCCTAACAGCAGAAGAAAATGGCATGAAGATACAACAGTAACAGTCCTACATCTTTGCAACTACCCTGATAGAGAGGTAAACAATTGGAGTGCAATACCCCCCTCCCACCAATCAGCAAATTTTACCAACAGCATTCTCATCCCTCCCTGATTGGTTAGTTTTACCTTTGGCATCCTGCACTTTGATTATCATGTTATCGACAATCCATATTTCCCTCTCGTGTCTCCTTTGGTTCCAAAAATTGGCTTAAATGGCTGCCTTCAAGGCCCCCCTACCCATGTCAGTCTGGGGCTCCCAGAGCAGTTTGTCTGCCCCTATATGTTGTGGGGGGGACAAAGTTGAGGTTTAGAGGGTGGAACATCCACTGTCTTGAAGTGGAGCTTCCAGAAGGTTCATCTGGAGTTAGACATGTTTCTGAAGTGTGGGTGATCAAGGTTTTGTGCCCCACCCTTGGAGAACAGAGCCAAGGCCTGCATGGGATCGTCCCACAGAAGGGGTAGTGACTCGGAAGGGGGGCTGTGCCGTGTGCGCCTGAAACCAGCTGCACGAAATTGAAATAATGGAATCCAATAAGCCAGTCTCTCATTCCGCTCCCTCAACCAGGCTTGGAGTTATAAGGTCTTTATTTTTTGGAGGGGGGCACCCCAATGGGACAAAGCTTGCAAGTCAGTCGCCCACTGTGCACAGGGGTACAGATACAGGTCATGTGCTTCTTCCAGGAATGGCCTGGAGGCGGGGGGACACACGAGAAAACAACTATGGCTTTCTTGGGCGTTAAAGGCGCAGCTCCCATTCCTGAACACACTGGCCGCTGGCTCCGCTGCACTCCGCCGCTTTCGTAGCGTGCCGCGCTGCCGTTGCTTGCGTGGCGGCACATACCGCCGTCACCCTCCCCTGCGTGCTTGGCTTCCACTCCAATCTCGAGCCCGTGAATGAATTCCTGCAAGACCCCAGCAGGGACACCAGGCTTACCACGCAACGCTGCCGCTGCAGGGTGATGCACATAGGAAAAATGGACAGTTGTGTTTGAGTGTGATATGTTGCCTACGGAGCCATGCACCTTGTGAACACTATTTGTTTTCTCCAGCTGGGAGGGTGGGGGTGGGTTTGCTTCACCGATTTCCTGTTTTCAGTGATTTATATAGCAACCACCAGCATACATGTTGAATTTATACTCTTCTGCCTGTAGGACATAGAGCGACATGTATGGATAATGGAGGATTTGTGTGTTCAAACGATGCAAAAGACCTCATTATTCAGTATCATTCTTCTGTTTTCACAGGATTCTTTGCACTAGACAGCATTAACATATTTATATCTTGCAGATTATTTGCAAAGTGTCGAAGGCATAATGTGCCGTTCCATGCAGATCTTTCTGTTTAGTGTTCAAGGGCGATCTGGTGCAATGTTTTCATTCCTTATCTTTGGACTGTGGAACTTAAAACTACAGTTCCTCACTCACATGTGATCTGTCAAAGTCAAATAATGAGTCATAACACAGTTACAGGAAAGTCATAACAAAGATTTGCGATCATGACCAACTTTCACATTTTTCATTAGCTTCTTGGGAGTAAAATACGATGACAGCTTCATAATAGAATGTTCCAGCTTGTAACTGGGCTGTAAGGTGTTTGCTGTAAATTAGGAATGATCCCGATGAATTGCCAAGTGACAGGCCTGAAACATCTCGTGATATATCCCCTAATCACACCTCACCAGGAGGGTATTCCACAAAGCAGGATTTTTTCATTAGCCAGATAACTTAAGCCAAATGTAAGGATTGAACAATAGGAATGTGACTTATCTCTCTTTCTATCGGACAGTTTTCACATTATCCCAGCTAACTGGGAAATCCTGCTTTGTGGAATACCACCCTATTGCTGCAAGGTCCAGTCCAAATGCTCACTGTCTAAATATTTACCCAGAAGCCAGCCAATCAGATCTGCCTTTGAACTTCACACCCGAGCTCTGTTCAGTGGAAGTGGTGCATCACTCGTCGTATTTAGACTTGCCTGCTGCCATTCATCAGAAAGAGGTGGAAAAACAAATCATTAGACAACAACGAGTAACATGAGATGGTCCATGTGTGACCTCTTTTAATCATTGTGCTTCTCATCAGTTTAAAATATGTCCCCTTAATGTTTTCAGGTAATCCTTGTTCTGCCTTAGAGGTTTCCAACCATTACTGGTCTGTGGCCCATATTTCATCTGCATATTCCAAATGTGTAGGGTTTCTGGAGGTGTTGGTTAATTTTTAACAATGAACGATACATTTTCAAATTCTTACAACCCTATGCATTTGCCTGTTCTATTCACATCTGAAAAAATGGAAATGGTTAACTTATGAAGTTGCCAGTCAATTCACCAGAACTGGCCTTTTTACCAGTATGTACATTTTTTGCATAACAAATTTGTTATAAGGCCTAACTTATAAGATTCAGTTTTAGACGGTTTGTGACTATCTTTACAATCATAATAATTGTACATGTTTATCTATTGTATTTTTCTATTATTGTGAATAATAGGAACACAATTCATTTTACAATTTACAAAAATAAGTTTAATGGTATGCATAATGAAAAAGATTGATAGTTATCCATCAACTGAGTGAGTTATGGAAATTTGCTCCCAATTACTGACTGTCGTTGCCTGCTGTCTCGACATAATGCTTGAGTTTCAGGTACATATCTGCAACCATCTCATCGGTGATACTTGCGATTCCACAGACCTAGTGAGCCGTACTTAAGGGCACGAGTTCAAAAACGAAAGAAGAAAAAGGAGAGAGACTATATAGGAGCAAAGACTGTAGGGCTGACTTGAGGTCTCAGGTGCTTAGCTAAGCGTACTTCTGTGCAATTATGGCTATTTTAGCGCTTTGAATACGTCGTCGCGGTTTGCGTGTGGAGGCACGTGGGCGTAGTCTCAGACCACGGAAATCGGGAGACTCGTTGTGATTCAGCCCAGATCACATTACAGTGGCACATTCTCATTGCGTACAATGAAATTTGAAAGTTACTATAAGTAGGGCAAGTACAAGCTGGCCCAGGGAAATTCACCCCCTATTCTCTCCTCGGCATCGTTAAATAAATCTCACGCCTGTAAGTCATTCAAAACTCCTGTAACAAATTTGTAACATGCTACTTATTGAGAGAGAAATTTTACAGATGCTTCCTTATACTTGGAAACCTGATCGTATTTCTTACATTGTTGATTTTATATATAAAGCAAGGATATTAATTGAAACTTCTGTCTGTAACCAAATACTCCTTTTGAAGACTTGACTCACATTAGAAATGCAAATACCCAGACAAAGGCCATGGAATATATAAAAAAAAATCAAAACTTGAGACTAGTATGCACGTTTCCAGAGCAACAGATGATGTCACAATCTATGGCTCACTGCTGTCTATCCTGGGCTTCAGAGGTTTCGTGACCAGCACCTAGCTTCCCTGGGGAGGGGGTGGGGTGCCTGTGTGTTAATTATTGGATGTGGACGTGCTGCGCCTTTTCTGGATGAAATGGAACAATCTGATCCCTTGACACTTGCTGAGGTGGTGTTTATAGCAGGAACAGAGAGGCCTCTGACTGGAAAAAAGGAACAATTTATCATCTCCCATTGGGTAGCACATCACTTATTAAAGTACAAAAGAAAATTTAAACTTCCAGAATATTTCAGAAACTGATTGCAGTTCAATATTCCAGCGATTGTCCCTCAACTGCAAAAAAATATAGAAATTACCCCAATATTTGCATTCAGGAATCCAGCATTTGTGGCTCCAGCTACTGCAACTTGAAACTATGAGGCAGGATATGAGGCAGGATTATATGTATTCCAGACAGATGTGGGATGGAGAGTCTCTGTTCCCCTTATTCATACAGTTTAATGATTTAGCCTCTTTGGCTTGAGACTGAGCCACTTCCCAAGGGTTGATAAAAGCACGTTGTGGTCCCCCTCTTTGGGTCTCTGGCAGTGAGGGCTTTGAGGTACTGAATCTGGGTGGTGTTTGGGACCCAGCGGAATCCCCTTTTTTTCAGGTGCCTTTACTACTCGGAAGCTTCTGCACTGTTATCCATGTGCTTTAAATAAAACCAATTATTGCATCGGCAAATTTCTTTACCCATTCAACAAGGTTGATGGACCTGGACACAGTTCCCTTGGTTGGGGAAGTTTTCACTGTCTCCATTTATCACGCAAAAACAAACAAAAAAACATACATAAGCAAAAACATACATACATCTGTCTATTCATTTTCCAATTGCTTATCCAGTACTGGATCATGGGTGGGGGGGACTGGAGCTGCATAGGGACTATGGAAGGGGTACAACTGGATGAGATGCCAGCCTATGGCAGGGTAGAATTAAAAACAACCGAAGAGCAAATTTCCAAAACTTACTTAATCCAGACTTAGTGCGTTTTAGAAATTCAACGAAAGCTCTCCATTGTATTACATGAGGACTGACTGCATTTTGGTTCCTAATACCGTGACATATGAGGTGGTAGCCTTACTTTATCTCAACAGCAACAACAAAAAAATGGTCTGAGTGAGTTTTGGAAATTAGCTTTTCAGTTGAGGGTAAAACATGCTCACAGGAATGTGATGAAGAGACAACAAAGCTGACTTTTAAGAGCATTAAAGCTTTTGGAAGGGGGGCGAAGGCAGCAAACCATGGACTTCTCTGAAAGGCTGCGTTTATCATCAGTGCTGCCAAACGCGATGGATTCCTGCACCCGGGAAGCCCCGGGACTTGACATCTGCAAAACCACAAACTGCTGGAGAGTAAATACAAAACCTTCCCAACATCCTCCCAGCAAACTCTGTAACCCTGCTGTCTTCACTGGTTTTGCCAGAACTATTTTTTATCTTTCTTTTGAAAGAACTACAGGCAATAAACAAATATTCCTTCAGCCCAACTGTAAATTTGTGTCCAAAATGGTTTCACCTCATTATCAGGAGATGCTTAATGATAATATAACACTGTAAAACCAGCGATTCATTTTTGTCCCTTGTACAGGATATTACCTATATCAGGGTTCTTCAAATCACGGTCCTCGAGGTCCGAGCCCTGCTGGTTTTCCAGCCTTCCTTTACCTGAGAGCCAGGTGTGAAGCCTCTGACCAATCAGAATCAGTCGTTAGTAAACAAACTACTTGCCAGAACTGAAAACACTGCCCGGATTTGGAATCGAAGTCCAGATTTGAAGAAATTACACTCTATTAAGTTCTATAAATGGGACACCTAGGACTTTAAGGTGACATCACATTGGTGAGGGCCTTTCACCATCCTAAAACTTCATTTAGATACATATAACTAAATAAATAACACTTTGCTTGATGGGAAAAAAACAATACGTGATTATACTATTTCTTATGTATTAGTTAATCACAAACCAAATCTTAGTTACATACTGATCTCATTTTAAGTGATCATTAGAGAATCACGGTGCATGTTATATCTGAGGCAGTTACTATATTTACTACTATGTCGAATTCTGTAAACTTTTATGAACTACTGAAGGAAGAAGTCATGAGTAACACAAGTAAAATACTGATCTCATGTTTGTTAATCATTAATGAAGAGTGACACATCTCAAGTAGGAATTATATTTGTACATTTGTTCATAATTTGTACTTCAGTAATAACTGAGTTATTTATTACTAGGTACTTGTGCCCCAGCAGGTAAAACGCTACCAAAACAAAAACAAAAAACTTCTTTTTTCACCCCTGGATCTCAAAGGGTTAAATATTTTCGTTTTCTTTTCAGAATCAACAGAGATTAACCGGCCACCATATAAACACTGACATTGAAAACATTTGACTAAAGGTTGGCTACCTCAGTACCATAAACAGAAACAAAAACCTTGTTTTCTGCCTTCCTGAGGTGCCACCGCGTCTCACAGGAGACCATTCACATGGCAGGCAGTGCAGGACTTTTCTCTGTGAATTTATGCCTTTTTTTAACTGCCTGGTTTATAGCTGTACTTCGCCTGGGACCATCCGGGGCTGCTTTAAATCACATCGCGGTTTCACCTAAACGCGGCGGGCCATTGTGGCAGCGCGCCAGGTGTGGCCGACTCTTCTGATCCACGTTCAGAACGCATGTCATTGCGAAATAGGACGCCGTCTGAGACATTCTCACTCCTCATTGACCCCTTACAGCTCCTGCTGTCTCGTGATTGGCTGAGACTGTCAAAAGCACAGCAGCTAGACCAGCGTAAAGGAGGGGGGGCGGGGGTCCCTTTGGGGGTAGAATAACAAGCCACTGTGAAATTGATGATCAATGAATATGCGTCCATGGGGAATGGTATTACAACTAGTATGTTGCCCAGTGCAGATCTAGCAAAGCTAATATTGAAGTACCGCTAATTTATTTATGGTGTGGTGACTCAGAGGGTATTTTGCTGTGGTTTCACACTACAAAGGTTATGGGGTTGAGTCCCGCCCTGTCCCCGTATGTGTGTGTGTGTGTGTGGAGTTCACTTGTTCTCCACATGTCTGGGCAGGTTCTTCCAGGCACCCTGGTTTCCTCATGCAGTCCAAAAGCATGCAGGTGACTTGGCATCTCCTTAATCTCTGTGGGACTGTGTTGTCATGCTAGAAAAGAACAGATTATATTTATTGGCATTAAACACGGACAACGAAACTCTGTGTACTTTGTCCCCAGTGCTACATATCATGAAAATAAATAAAATCAAAATAAAACAAACAATATACAAAACAAACAAGAAATAATTATCTATACAATATACAGCATTGAGCTATTTAAAGATGAGTGCTTAGATTCTAGGTCTTTCCGCCTTGTATTCACAGAATTATTCAGTTTTCAATTTTTCTGGCAATTTCTAAAAAGTTTTCTCTTTTTTCTTTTCACGTGGGTTCAAGACAAATTCTGCCACATTTGCAGGGATATCCCAGTTATTCTCCTGCCTTGTGCCCCATGCTCATTGGATCACATCCTCATCATGAACCTGTAATTGATGAAGAGGGAGATTTTCACGTTTAACTGTAAATGGGGTCCTCACTGCAGCAGAAACGCTCTGTGTGGTTGGCAGCATCAGTCCAGACGGAATGGGGGGCTCCACCCCCCTTCGCTGCCTGGTCACGGACTCCAGCCAATCACTTCCAGATGTCGCAGTTCCGGCGCTTTTAAGACTGCTGGCTCAAAGCAAAAAGTTACATAAAAAAGAGAGAATTTGTTGTGATGGTGACAGAATTCATCTGGGTGGTTTATGAGGGTATTACACAAGGTTTTATTAGACAGGCTACTGTGTTCTTCTCAATGGAAATATGATATAATAAGGAGTAAAAACAAAACTAATAAAAAATAAATCCAATAAAATGCCTTCTTGGAGGTGAGCTAAGAAGACAGCTGCTCTGGTCTTTAAGGGATCCACAGGCAAAGTTAATTTCACTATTAACTGTTAGCAAAGTGCCTTGCATATGTTTGCATAGTCACTCAGTTTGTAAGGCAGGATAACCTCCCTGTTCCATGTCAGTACTCTCGATTTCCGGGCCTGAGACACAAAGCCCATCGAGCTGGCGGGAGTTTATGTTACTCTCCGCCGGCAAGACTCTATTTGCACTCGGGCTGATTCATTCGGAGGCAGTAAGAGAGGCGAAACAGGGCAAACAACAGCGTTTTATCTGTAAGAGCACTTACCTCGCCAAGTGATTGCTTAGCCAGCAATGTGCTGTAGACCATTTATCACAGACCCGTACGTTACTGATAGTGAACCCGCTGCAAACAAAAGGCCAGTGACGTCATCCCAGATACATCGAGAGTGAAAGCCAACCATAAAAGTAACTGTCTCAGCCTTACAGGGGCACAGGTCTGAACAAATGTACTCAAAGCTTGCTTACACTGCTCTTGTTTGGCATTATTTTATATTGGGAATCATGGTAGCTCTCTGGGTAGTGATTTTGTCTGGGTTGCATGTGCTCCCTGTGTCACTCTGGAATCCACCAGCCACACTGCTTTCCTTTAACATGCACTTAGGCTAAGTTGCCCATAGTCTATGATTCTTGGCGTGAGTGCTCTGCAATGGACTGACATCCCATCTGTTAATGTCTTTTCTATATTTTTCTTCTTTCAAAAGTACCTTGTAAATGCTATGGTTAAAACAGTGCTACTGTATATAAACAAAAACTTGATTGATAGATTGGTTGATTGATTGGTCACTCAAGTGATCTGGCTGTACCCTTGGCTTATGCCTTACGGTGCGTGGGATAGGTTCTAGGCCCTACAAGCCCGAGCAGAACAAGTAGTTGTGAACAAGTTGAATGGATGGATTATTAGATATCATTTTATGAGTGCATCATAAAAGCAGACAAAGACAAAGGAATGTGTTATGACTATTTTCAAAAACGGAAATTATTTGATATTCCCGAGAATTATTACAAGACAGTAGTGAGTAGAAACAATTATTTCAATAAGCAGACCAAAGACCCAGCACAGATTTGGTATTGGAGTGATGTCAGTTGACAATTTAATGGGTGCAAGAACAGAACAGATGATGATTTATGAGGCGGCTCAGTCTAGGGAACTTCCTGGATTTTATTTTTAATATCCTGTTTCTTTGGGTTTTGTGAAGTGTGACAGAGCGCAACGCGTCTGCACACTCCGTCACATGAAGTTGGGAGGGAAATAACAAAGGATTGCAGTGAGGTGACCAGAGATGGGGGGGGGCAAGCAGGGTCCGGGGTAACATGTGGACCAGGGCAGGAGGGCAGTAACGTGAAAGAATAGTGCTACACTGTGGAGGTGAGCCAGAAAAAAAGCAGCTCCACTGTGAGGACAGAGAAGGGGCAACTGTCAGGTGCCCAGAGGAACGGGCAGTTCATGGTGAACCCAGGATGACAGACCGGGTCTGAGTAATGGCCTTCAGTCTAGCAAAGCGAGGAGAACTGCACTTTGTACCAGACAGACAAACACTCAGCACTAGCTTTGAATCTTACTCAGTCTCTCTTCCGAATATAACAAAATTAGAATTTGATATGTGTATTATGTTGATTTTGCAAACCCTATTTAAATGCTTAAGATGTCTTTCTTTGTTATTATGTCCTTAGTAAAACAGGTGTTTAAAATGAAATGTGTTAGAGATAACCACATGCTAATGAAAACAATATAGGTAATTTACATGTTTCTGTTTATGTCATCAAGATACAAGGATACACCACTGGGAGGGGTCTATTTGAGCCTGCTACAGTACCTTAACCGCAAAGACCTAAGTACACACACACACACACACACACACACACACACACACACACACACACTACTGCACCTGGAAGTGTTCTACCCTGTCACTGTAGCTATGCCTGCAGTCATTCCCCTTCTAAATGAAGAACTATCCTAAATGCTTGGCAGCAATACAGAGGTTGCTGTCTATAGTATAGTTTTTTTGTTGTTGCCACAGCACCAGTGATGAATGCCTTCGTTGGTGGGCTGTAATTACGTATCTCTAAGCTGCACGACCGCAGCACTGCTCCTGACACAGGTGAAAGTTAACTGCCACGGGGACAGACGTGAGGGCAGCGCCGCATCGTCCGTCCACAGCTTCTCACGAGGCGTTTCCATTGTCCCTGCTAAAATGAGGCCCGGCCTCTGATCCTGAAAGAATCCATTTTCTCGAGGAAAAAGAAGATTATTTTAAGGTGGTTGACCCTGACGCTGGCGGATTTAGATGGAGAACCCAAATGTAAAGGATGGGGTGACAGAACAGTCACAGGGGGGAAAAGCATGACATAGTTACGGGGAAGGAAAGATGGAGTATGTGTGTGTGAAAGGGAGACAGAGAGTGTTTAATGGGAGGGGGGGGGGGGGTGAAAATGGAGGACAAACTGTGAAAGTAGAGTGCTGGTCGGTGCTTCCCTGGGCCCCCTATCGGGTGAAGACTGGGTCATCCATGATCACATTACCACATGAGGGAATAATCTGAGCTCACATCAAAGGCCGGTGGCTATATGAAAAGGAGGAGCCACTGATTTTAAAGACAGCAACATTGATATTCCACAATGGGGAAGAATGTCCTTTTACTGACTCCGCTGAAACACAAAGCATCCTCCAGCCAATGATGCACACATACTTTGCAAAACCGTGTTTCATCATGAGACTCCCAACAGTGGGGCTAAGAGCACTTAGGATGCAATGCTGGTCTTGTTCTACACTCTTCTGGGGCATGCTGAGATCAGAAGCCCGAGTATCTACAAAACATTTGATAGCAAGAGTTGAAGTGAAATGGCTCAGAAAGAAATGCACAAATACTCATGTTGAAAAACTTGTACGGACAAATTAGACAAGGTGATAAAATGTTGGAATTGTTGTAACACCAAAACAACTCCACCTGTCAGAAACGCAGAGAACCAACCAGCTCCACCTGTCAGAAACGCAAAGAACCTACTAGCTCCACCTGTCAGAAATGCAGGGAACCTACTAGCTCTACCTGTCAGAAACACAGAGAACCTACTAGCTCTACCTGTCAGAAACACAGAGAACCTACTAGCTCTACCTATCAGAAACACAGAGAACCAACCAGCTCCACCTGTCAGAAACGCAAAGAACCTACCGGCTCCACCTGTCGGACAATCTATCCTCTCCACTTGTTGGAAACACAGGACACAGAGAACCTACCAGCTCCACTTACCAGCTTGGTCAAGGGCCCAGTGGTGGCATCACTCTGCTGACCACAGGATTTGAACCAGCAACCTTCTGAGCCTCCACCCACAGAGCTGGGGGGGGGGGGGGGGGGGGGGGG
>JABFDZ020000042.1:18643074-18658052 GCA_019775955.2 Pollimyrus isidori
AGGGGGGGGAAGTAAAACAAAAAAAACAAAAAAATTAAAAAATAAAAAAAATTAAAATCAAAAACCCCCCCCCCCCACCCCCGAAAAAAAAAAAAAAAATCTTTTCCTTAGTGCTTTGTTGGTCAGTGCATAACCCCTTATTTGTTATTTAACAGGTCTGGTGTTTTTATAATTATTCTACAATACAGAGAATAAAACCTTATAGAAGTATATAAAGCATTCTTTGGGTAAGTGTGTTCAAGCTTTTAGTGCTGTGCTGCCATTAGCTGTTGGAAACATGGGATGCCTGAATAGCTCCAGCTGCTGGAAGCTCTGAGACCAGCACGGCGTCTGTGTTCTGGCTGAGTCTGGGAAGCATCCGCTAGCTTGGCACTGGGACCACGTGCCTGCATCTCACTGAGAGAATAGCTCATCTGTAGCCATTGTTTCATATGAGACTAATTACCCCCCAGCTGAGTAGATGGCGGGGGCGACATAGCGCTCGACCCGGGAGGGGGAGGCCACCTCTGACCTGGACAAACCTTTGAAATACCCTCCCAAGTATCAGCTGACCCTAACATAACATGGATATCTGCAGCACTGGGGAGTTTGGAGGCTTGGCGGTTTGCACTGAGTTTCGTGGGGACCTGCTGATAAGGGTCGCCGCAAAGTCATTTGCTCATCCAGCTTTGCCTGAGGGACCAGACTCTGCAAAGCCAATGTGAACAAAACTTAAAACAACAAAGTTGTCAGAAGCTGGACATGACCGGTGATTTCGTAGCTATATTTCAACACAGCTAAAATGATCCCTCCACCCGCTTTCTATAATAGTTTTCCCTACGCAGGATTGTGGCGGACCTGGAGATCCTCCCGGGATGTACAGGACACACCCAGTTTGAGATACCAGTCCAAAGCGGACACACCCAAGGACAATTTAGAGACCTAAACTTTAGTCTGTGCTAGGAGGTAATTCCACAAAAAAATGCAGAAAACTGCAATCGGATGAAACGGGAGCAAATCCTGCATCTGCAGAGGTATGACTTGAGCGGTGATGCTACTTCGACCATGCAGACCTCACATTGTGAGATTTTAAAGGTAATTATTTACATTTTACATTGCCAAAAAGCATCCAAAACTATGTTTTAACAAGCTACGTTCCTAAATCTTTCCTAAATCTGAGCTAAGGATTTCAGTGCAAACTTTGAACCTTCCACGCATCCATCTATCTACACATTTTCTAACCCATTATCTGGTACAGAAGGGGGGCCCAACTCCAGTCCTGGGGGGCCGGGGCCCTGTGTACCTTAGTTCTTTCCTTGTTCCACCATAAACGATTCAAGAGCTGTGTGGTAATTAAGAGCTGTGTGGTAATTAAGGGCTGTGTGGTAATTAGCAAAAGTAGTTGAATCTGGCGTGTTAAATGAGGGGAAACCCAAAAATGGCAGGGCTCTGCCCCCCCAGGACTGGAGTGTGGTACAGGGTCACCAATACCCTGCAGCCTATTCCAGGCAGAATGGAGCACAAGGCAGGGACACCATGGCTGAGATGCCAGTTCATGATAGAGCATGGGAATAAATTATGGGGAGGTACAACCCCCCCAATAATCAAAACCAGCAAATACAACCTCCTGGACCTCCTTAAATGGGCGGAAACCTCAACCCCCAATACTCAACCCGAAGTTATGCCCTTGTGACAGGGCATATTTAAGTTACATGTACGATTAATACTAATATTGCTTTATATAACAGCATCTTTCCCTCTCTGTGTTTATACAGCTGTGTTTGTAGAAGGGCAATCAACAGACTTTACTCTTTCTTCTTTGATGATTAAAGGTCAGTTTGCCATGGATGAGAAACCCCAAATTCTGGGTAGCGATCATTATATCACATTAACCTGGGCAGTAACCCTAAATTAAATACATCAACATCTCCGACCAGGATACAAGGCCAAGGCTTAAATAAACAGCGCCTGGAGCAATAGTCTCCCTCTGTTTGGCCCAAGATCAGCTCCCAGCGGTAAATCACCACGAGGTCCAAACTTGTGTCAAAGTCCTGGCAGGTCCTTTTGCTGAAGGTCTTCTTGGCCCCCAGCCTTGGAGCAGATCTATGGAGATCTCTGAAGAGGGGTGTGCCACGAGGGAGTCTCCTCCGCATGGGTTCTGTAGTCTGAAGAACGTCACTTCCAAGGGCGGGTGGGGGGTCTGCGGGGGGTGTGGTTGTGTGCTTCCAGGGAAACTGAATCTCCAGATGTTTAGCAGAAGTAAAATGAAGGGGTTCATCAAGTCTGGTTCCTGTGAACTGCTTTGATTATTAAACATGTACCTATGGAAGGCATCTGCTCGTGATCGTGATTTCTGACATCACACGTACGGCACCTTTCAAGGCCAATCAGCTTTTGAGATTCCTCCGCATGCTGCTTTGCCACGTAATACATTGATTAGTGAAATATTCGAAAAGGAAAACCCCGGACGTGGACGCAACTCGTATGCAAGGCGAGTGTCATGTGGAGATATAAAGGGCAGCTGTGATCAGAGCGGAAGGCGAGGGAAGACACACTGCGGTGGTGAAGAGCAGCTTTACAGAGCGCAAGCTGCTTTAGAAACCCTCCCACGGAGAAGCATATGGCCGCCTAAGTGCCTGTCAGAAAGACACAAGCGAGTCTGCTTCGAGGATGACATTTCCTGTTTTTAAGGGGGGGTGGGTGTCGGTCCCCCAGGGGGAACTATGTGAAAGATCATGCCGCATAGCTTGTTTAACGACCGCGTTGCAAGACGTGTGTGGTCTGCCCTTCCTGCGAAATAAAAATGATTTAAATGCAAAACTTCTGAGGCTTGATCTTTACGGTTACAATCAGAGAAACCCCCCCCCCCCCCCAGCAGAAACATTATAGTAATAAAAAAAAGAATAAAATAACTATAGACTTCATTGAACTATAGCATCCTGTCCTGGGTGGCTCCTGGCCCCCCACCACAACCCTGACCAGAGCAAAATGTTAGTAGTGGATGGATGGATGGATGGATGGATGGACACCAAATGTCTTTAGTGTCTTAGTGTTCTACTAAGGAAAAGCAGTGCCTGTGTGAGACCATTGTTTTGATTCATATTAATTGGATTTTCATTTTTATTACATCCTGGGAAGCATCTGTAAGGAACTGTTTTTTGGCCAGATTTACAATCAAAGAAATTAATGATTTACAGGCCAACCTCACCCTGCCTGCCGAAAACAAAGACTGATATTCAGCAAGCTTTTAAACACGCCAGCTTTCAGCTCTGAAATCCATTTCGACACCATAAAAGGTCCACTTCATTTCAGAAAGGACAGCACTGTGTGGTAATATACACTCCACTATAGCTCAGTATTCATTACATCCCTGATGGATGTAGGAAAGTGCCTAACCACAAATATTTACTACAAATATTGTTCATTAATTTGCTTGAAATTGTTTGAATTTTTGTTGCTGAGACTAAATTCCTTCTGGGATCTGAATCAACCACCATTCAGTCACATGACCACCGTAGCACCTTCTGCTGTTACTGTATATTACTTGCTCAAATAGAAAGAAGAGAATTAGTTTCCTATTTGGTTGCAAACAATCATATTCCTGTTGCTTCTGAATGTGGTTGGTCATGAGCTACAGTATGAAAGTTCCATTCTCTGATGGAGGAGTGCATCATAACCACTTTATGTGTCATCTGTCCCACCCGATGAGCTACAGTAAAGGACAAAGGCATGGAAAATAAACAGGGAGACAGAAGCGTAGTATTGTTGTTTTCCAGAAACAGAGAAACAGGAGGGGAAAGGCTGAGAGACTCATGGAGAATCAATGTAGAAACTCCTGATTTTCTGGCCTGTATGCCAACAAACGGCCTCTTTGATGTTGGATTGGCTGGACTAGATGTGATTCTATGATCTCCGATTGCCTCTAGTTGCAGTCAATTTTATACTATGAAGTCTGATAGGTTGATAGACTATGAAAGACTGACTCAAGATCAAAACTCATTAGCCAAGATTCTCCGGATTCCCCTAAGAAGGTCACAGTAGCGTGGGATTTCTGAAAACACCTCTCTTCAGGGCTCACGTGACAAACTGCCCTTTGTCATTTTGTGTTTGAGGCGAAATGTGAGTGCCAGACAAATAATGAGGGGAAGCAGGAAGGGGAGGTTGGATCACTCTAAGCTTATTTGTTCACACCTCTATTAAACGTTGGTCTTATTAATACAGGTGTCAAAGGGGTGGGGGGTGTTGCTAGGAGACAAACCGAAAAACAGTCATTCGTTTTTTTGTTACCTTCAGCTGAACCACGGAGGCTGCAAGTATTTAGTATTTTTAAAGTGTTGCACGAAATATAAGCAGACAATTATGATTTGGTTGGTGCATGGCTTGAAAGGGGTGAGGGACAGGCCACAGACAGAAGATGTGAATTAGGGGGATTTTAGTAAGAAGCCGACATAGCACATCTGTCTTGTCGCAGCCTCCGTGACAAATACACCAATTGAGTCTTTGCGCTGGGCAGGTCTTTGCAAGGAAGCCCCTCCTTGAAATCCTCAAACATTTTGTTAAAAAAGCGTAACTGGCCTCATTCATTTTAAGTCCGTGTCTCCGGTGATGTAGTGTCTTCCTGTTATGCAATTTCTTTCATTTCCAGAAAATTTATCCCGGTAGCTACAATTGTGTGTGAGAGAGTCGCTTCTCACCAGAGGCGAGATATATTTCCAGATCTCCTGCACGTATGTTTACTCTGAATGGCTTGTCTATAACTATCCAACTAGAACAGATAAAAATGTTTTACTGCACTGTGCAGGGTTCTTGCAGAAGTGATTTAATCAGGGTTTCCCACATTTGGCGTCAGTTCCTGCTGTTGCATGAGTCTCTTACCAGGTGGAGATATCATCTGGCACAGTGGAAGCGAAGCCTGTCTGAGGAAGATGGATCGCTTTTTAAACAGAAATCAAAACCACTTGTGCTCCAGCGGTTGTCGAGGAAACGGCACAGAGCCGCCTGTCAATAACAGGGCGCTAAAGGGTAATACACCAACGTGTGCCCTGACCATCAGGTTACTGAGCCCACTCACTGAAGTAAAGCAGCTCTAAACCTCAGAAATCAAATCAAGCAGTTATCTACTGCCACCCAGTGAGCAATTTGGGATAATACGTTTAGTAGTGAAATTATTTGTTTCATTTTTTTTTTTTTAATATATATATAACGTAATATAGCAAGCTGAATCAATATTCTGGAAATAAAATTGCTTTGTGCCTTGAGTTCTGTTTCAATAAAAGAAATGAAAAAAGCCACTAAAACTGGATGTAGTGGTAACATTTTTCCCTTAAACAGAGTATAGAGTAGAATAATGGAAAATGATATTCAATACCTCTGTTCCCTTACTGTGCCCATAATTATTGTTAGTATATTGTAGAGCTTGCACTGTCCACTTTTAATTTTATTCCTTTATTCTTGGATTATACCTTATTCGTTTGTTGTTTATTTTACTTCTATTTATTAGTAAAAAAAAGTATGCTCTTCATTCTTATGTGTTGTCTGTGAATGTAAGCACCAACACTGCCAAAACAAATTCCTAGTATATGCAGTTGTGCCAGGCCAATAAAGTGAATTCTGATGCCGATGAGTGAATGATTAATGATAAATGGGTAGTAATGTAGCCTCACACCTCCTGGATGGGGAGGGGCGGACAATCATCCCCAGCTCTGTGATTGTATAGACTTCATTCTGCTATGCAAGGCAGTTTGGACGCATCAGTGTTTTGGAGTTCACAGTGTGTGGACCAGAAGGAGCCCAGCCCAGCCTTGTGCCCTATGCTACCCATGAATGACCTGCAAGACAGGAAGTTACTGAAGATCTAAGGAAATCCATAAATCTATCCATTAATGCCTGAATTATTCTTTTTTCTGTTTCAGGGTTAATGGAAGCTAAGGAGGACGATTACTCCGATGTCAAGTTTTTTTCTTTGCCATAAGCAAAAAGGCGCCCCAGGATAACGGGTGGGCAGAAACAGGAACTAAGGGTGTTGGAAAAAAACAACGCAAGAGCTCCACAAGAAACCGGTCTGCATGGCTGATGTGTGACATGCCTTAAGGTGAGAGCCTCACGTGACTTACGTGAAAGCCGGGAGGTGAACCATTCCGATGGAAACCTAACGGGCGGAAACAAGTTTTGAACGGCAGGCTTCGTTACATGTACATTTCCTGTACTGGGGTAATGCTCAGAAAAAAAAGTGTTTTTGGGCCAGGTGGAAAAAAAAGTGACAAAACTGTGAAAGGACGAGAAAAAACTGTGAATCTGTTGAAGGTACAGGAAATGAAGAATATAAACACGAGCCGTCTTACAGGTGTGAAAAGCTATTCATTGCTTGTTTCTGGATAATTTAATACATATTAAAAGGTCTGAAGCTCACATGAAAGGGCACAGAAATCTATAATTTCATTTGATTTATGAGAATATATATCAACCTAATCTCCTCAGATCAGTGTACCCACCAGGTGGCAACAGAGGGGTACATGTGGGTAGTTACCTGGGGTTTTTAGCAAACAATCTACAAGCCTGCAGGTAGACGTTTATTAAACCAGAGGTGTGTGGGGTGGAAGCCATAAGCAGGGCAATAAAAACAATGGAATCAGACAAGACGCTGAAGGAATCCCCATTTATTCTGTGTAAGTAAATCTGCCACCTTAAACCCCTAAACGGAAACTCGAGTTAATTATGGAGCCCTTAACACTTGACCTTGAGAGTTTTGAAAGGCGCCCACAAATAAAATGCATTATAATGATTATTATTAACATGCAGATGGATTCACAAGACATGATTCGACACGGTGGCCCTGACGACCACCGTGGTGTTACAATGTATCGGGCATTTAATGAGAATCACAGAGAAGTGGTGGATGAGATTGTCTTGCGTGTTTTCCCAGGTTTAGACAGCAAGACCTAAAAGTGTCAAGTGTCTTTCAGAGTATGAGCACACACATCTCCAGGGTCACAGCTTATGTGTAATACAGCAAAACACAGTAGATTAACATTAGCAACTGCATGATAAATAATACCTAGCTGTTTACATAATTTGAAGCAACCTAACATCGATGAATAATGTTCACATGTAATACGTTTTAAATGTTCCAGGGGAAAGTTGCTGTGTTAGATGTAGAAAAACACAGGTTTACCAAATCTTTGAGCCATGGGTGAAGTGATATCCTATCACAGGGGTGTCAAACTCCAGTCCTGGGGGGCCAAAGCCCTGCATAGTTTTTGGTTTACCCTCATTTAACACACCTGATTCACCTCCTTGTGCTAATTACAACACAGCTCTTGAGCTGAATCATTTGTGGTAGAATAGGAAAGAACTAAGCTAAACAAGGCTCCGGCCCCCCAGGACTGGAGTTTGACACCCCTGTCCTATAATAATCTTACAGATATGCCATGTTGTTACATATCGATGGGATGTTTATAGTACCTGCTAGCAAACACACACCATTATGTTAGCCTAGACCTTATCGCACACACATCAGCACAGACCAGACGGCACACAGTCCTTTAAAAAGAAATAATTTATAATAGAAAATCAGTTATAATTTTATACTTGCTAGGAAGAACAGAAGAGTGCAGAGAAATGCAATTTAATTGGGAGGCAAGTTTGAACACCACTGAGCTGACCAGGGTTCATCTGGAAGTCACTGTAAGTATCTACTACTCTTTCCTTGGGGAATGCAGCCGATACTAAAAGGGACTCATTCAACACTGTTTTCCACGCAGTGAAAGGGGCATGACCAGGAATAAGTAACTGAAAGATAGGAGATGGTCATTAAGCGAACTTTCAAGAGTATCGAACTCGGAATCGGTACAAATGATGCCACTCAACACCCACAACAGAGCATACAGGAAACAGTACTTCTGAAATGACGTCTCAAAGGATATTAACGTTGTTGTCTTTGGTTACTCTCCCTCTGTTGTTCTTCTGGATGTTGCTTGTATGTGAAGGGAATGGAGAGGCGATCAAAAGGGCAGTCAATGCCTCAATGGTTGGAGGGTTGAGGGAAGGGTACAAAACTACAGGAGTGAGCCTTTGTGAAATGGCTATTTGTCTCCGAAGGAACAGGCCAATCAGCTGGATGAATTGCTCCTGCCACAGAATCAGTGCACAGTGTGGGATCCCTGGAACCACAAATGCATACAAAAAGCTAAGGCCCCCAGGAGGTTCACCCATGTCAGAGTTACTTCTACTCTAATGTTACTCTCCATTAACCGAACAAAGCTTATTCTGTGGGGCTGGGGAAGGGTTTGGAAAATCCATTCCTGTCAGCGATTATGCAAAAAGAATAAGAAGTGTTAAGGTTAGGATAGGGTTCACAATAAATAAAGGTTAGGGTTATGATTAGGACTAGGGTTAGGACTGACAGACAATAAGAAAGGGTTAGAGTCACAGTTAGGGCTGAACGGGGCTTAACATTACTGCTAAGGTTAGGGGAAAATTTCTTCTTCTGTCGCTCCCCAAAATTTGGAGGTCCCCAGGAGAAGAAAGACGCGTTGTTCAGGTTAAGCTTAGAACCAGGGATAAGGTTTAACTAGAGGTAGGGTTCCTGTCTGGTTTAAGATTAGGGTATAGAACTTTGTTTTGTGCTCGCTTTGGTACTCACTTATCACTATCAGATCTTTTGTGTTCAAAATGTATGGATACACCATCAGGTCTTTTGTATTTAAAACCCTTTGTGAGATCTCGCAGTGCTTTTCCATTACCATTAATAACTGCATTATCTTTAATAATAATAACTGGTTACATTTTTGCTTACCAGTAACTAACGTTAACCCTAGCTCTTCCCCATGAATAATACTAATATCAATGATAACCATTTATCTAAGACTTATTCTGATCATAATGTCAACCCTAAATATAGCTCTACCACTGACCTTAATAACCCATGATTACATCAGTTTCCGAAGAAGAAACTGTGGAAATGTGATTTGGAAATGCATACAGTTCTTTCTCCATGCTGCAGATGGCATTATAACACTACATGCTATAAGGAACCTTACATTCATTCATTTGTTTGTTGTTCATTTGTTGTTTTGCTTGCCGAGGGTGTGAACAAGTTTATGAAGCTGATGAAGTGCTCGAGAGAGAGAGAAGCGGGTAGGCCAGACATCACACCAACAACTGACTTACTTAGTACCACTGAGCAGGCAGGACAGACTATTTCTTCTTCCCTCCTAATGACATGTTCTCGGTTTTTTTCTTCTGTGCCTCGTAGAATAACAGACACACCTTTACGTTAGTGTGCCAGTCAGCCAAGACCTTCTGTTCAAACTACAGTGCTGCCAGGCAGAGAAGGGTCGCAAGGCTGAAGCTATGATGCAGCTATAAGGGTATGATGGAGGGAACAATGGAGGGAGTGCCCTTAACTACAGGCTGCTCCACGTGTACAGTTTGGAGGGCTTCAGGCAGACCACGGGGCTGCGCATGCATCGGGTGATGGGGAGGGGAATCGGGGGAAGGCAGAGCTACCTCAGTCATGGCGTCGTCGATCTGCTTCAGCTCCTCATAGTGGTCGCGAGAGTCCCGCAGCGGCTGAACCATGATCTCTTCGATCTGCGGGAATAGCTGAAGGACAGAAAGGCTTTTCTTTACAAGCTTCAACGACGTCGTTGCCGTTACTCCTTACGTCACTGTCTGTTCTGGTTGAACGTTGCCGGTATGATGCCACACTGACCTTCATGACCGTCTCGAACATGGGGATGAGGACAAATTTTATGAAGCCGATCTGTGCCGTCGGCTTGGTCACCTTGTCCCGATCCATAAAGGGAGCAACGGGGAGGCCTTCGGACTTCTCCCTGTCACTCTGGACCATGTGTCGTCCGGACAGCAAGGAGATTGTCATCATGAAAATTTAGGTCGAAACAACATATGACTGACAATTTTTGAAAATCCTCATTACAACAATGAATGGACGTTTTGGTAACCTGCATAAAGTACTCTTCCAGCAGACAATCCACCCAGGGCTCAGCCACTTCAGTGGGCCTGACCTCGTTGGAAATATCACAGCATTTGATAAGAACCATCTTCAGCTGCTCACACGGACACACAGACGAACATGCGTGGAAGAAAGAGCCGCCTTAGCACAGAGAACCACGCCCCCATCATTATGCGTCCTGCACACCTATCCACCGATTTTCTGTGGATTGTGTCCTTGGACTCAAATTTTGAGTGGCACACATACACATCTGATGTGCTCCTCATTTGTGAAATCAAAGCTGTCCACCTTCTGCTTGAAAGACTCCAGTATCTCCCCATGTCGTGCCATATCTGTGGCTAGTATGAGTGTGATAATAGCCTGCAAAGAGAATGCAGATTAATCCAGACCTCAGAAATTAAGTTCAAATTAATGCAGACCTAAGAAACTAAGATCAAATTAATCCAGACCTAAGAAACTAAGCTCTGAACCACCACTTTGTGAAAGGTATAAAGACTTTATAAAAGGTATAAAGGGAAGTGTGCGTCAAGGATTTTTCATCTAGGTGGTATTAGACCAAGGGTGGGCAATCTTACCCAGAAAGGGCTGTTGGGTATGTGGGTATTCACTTCAAATCCCTAATTAGATTACTAATTAGAGGGCTTATTGACTGAAGAGTCCTCACATGTGGGTTTGAACAGCTGACCTAAACGTGATCCCAAAAACCTGCATACATACTGGCTCTTTGTGGATAAGATTGCCCATCCGTGTACTAGTTGGTATTTGGAAACCTTGTATGCCTAAACAGTATGACAGTTTTATTTCCCTGTTAAGTTTTGAGTAATATGATGATAATATTAAGTCTACCATAAACTGAAAATCAGCGTCATTCCAACATACTTGTCTGATCTGCTTGAAGGCCTCAGGTTCTACGTTGCCGAAAATGTTGCACTCGGGCAAGGAGAGGATCTGGAAGGCCACAGCGCAGTGGTGGTTCTCCAGCGGGGAGATATCATTGTAGCGCACTGCAAGCTCCGTGCGGGCATTGATCTGGTACCTGGCATGATATGTCATACTTTGCTTTATCCTGGCTTTGATTGTCCTGAACCGTGGTGATAACACGTCCCGTATCTGGCTTCTCGACTTACGTGTTATTGTAGCCCGGATGGTCCAGGTCGTGACAGACAGCTGCGGTCATGAGGATACCCATGTCAGCCAGGGTGAGTCTCTCCTGAGGTAGAAAAACACACAGACCCACGTGTTAATCCACTTCCAGGTTCCTGGTCCATCTATGACCACCGATACCAGCTTGACTCTACATAAATGGCTCGGCGTTGACCATCTTGTGGTTAGGGACATGGCCTCACCTGGAGGTTGCACAGGTGGATCATGCCATACATCATCTGGCTCACGCAGAAGCAATGACGGAAGTTGTGGAAGGGGTTGCTGCGGTAATTCTCCTGAATGGCCAGCTGCAGCAGAGCACAAAGGAAGGCTACTCTAGCTAACTCACACGCAATCAACCAGACGCTGTAGGGAACTGCTATTTGTTCAATTTTGACAGTCAACAAAAAAGCTGAAGTATGACTTTTACCAGCCAGCGTTTGAGTGTAATGGGGTTAATGTTGAACTCCTTCACCAATCCCAGATCATGGTACATGTACTCCAGGCAGCTCAGCATCTGAACTGGCCGCAACGAGACAGTGGTCAGCCCAGAGTGTAAACACTATAAACAATATTACCGCGGTCGGCTCAGACTCCCAACTATATGCTGTAATGCTTGTGGTCAACTCAGATTGCAAGGACTATAACACCATGGGTAGGCATCTACGCCGTAGATTATGGTCAGCTGAAGATGTAAGTAACTTCAAACAATAAGATTGTGGTCAACTTAACACATCAGCTCCATAAAGGGCCTGTGGTTGGAATATCACCTAAAACCAGAGGTCGCTACTATAAAACTGTGGTGGCGGCAGGCTCTGAACCTTGCACAATAATTCCAGGGACAGTTTAGCAAATAGGCATGGAAAAACTGTAGTTTAAGTTGTTTTATACGCCACAGAGTTGCTTGGGACCTGCCTCATTGTGCTCCCAGTGCCAGACATCAAACGTGGGTTTCTTCAGGGCCTCGATGGTTTCCTGGGACAGCGTGTACTATGGGATTCCAGCAGAAAGAGGGAGGTTCAGTAATGGTTCCATAGACCTCGAGTACTTCCACAACAGGCCCTTGAGCTCATCAAAACATGCATGGAGTCATGGTTGAGTGTGCATGAAGAACCTTTGGATAGCTTGGGACGTCACGCCTTGGGGACAGCTTCTTCCCGTCATCTGAGAAGTTGTATTTGCATGGGCAATTCATTCTGGAGTGAACAAAATTGCCTGATAAAATACATTTTCATAATGTAAAATCCACACTCATATATGAGTTACATTTTATCACTTTTCCATGCAAAAAATGTTGACTCTAGGTGCAACTGCAATAAAAGAATTTGATAATACTTTTTTAGACTGAAAAGTGAAAAATTTGAAGTGCCCAAAGAGTAAAAAAAAAACAACAACATTTTAGCTCGATCCAGTGTTCACCAGTGGAACAACTTTGCACAACTATCTACATTAGACTAGGAGCATTCCCTTTGGTTGCTGAATACCAAAGATGACCGCAACCGTAAGTCTTCGTTTTGACTTAAAATAAGTACGAATGTAATATCACCAAAAACTCTACCTACTCTATGAACCTCCCTCCTCCTCTTGAGGTCATCTCGTCACGAAGTCTCTTGAGGTCATTCTTGCACTTCTCAATCTCCACTACCTTTAGTCCCTCCACTGAAACAACCAACGAAAAATGCTCCATGGGTTTAAAATATTTTAATCAAGTTAATCAAGTTATAAATGAAGACGCTTCCTTGAAAGTTGACACTAGGAATTACAAGTACTGCTTTTGAAATTGCCAAAAAACTGCATGTAATTTGACACAAGGAGTTCAGAGAAGGTTAGCTTTAGATATGAGACAAGTCTATTCTTCTGCTTTTACAGAGAGGAAAAAGAACAGAAGGCCTTGGACCTACACTCCACCCTCTTCTCCAGCATGGCCAGTCGATTGGTGACTTCCGTTTTCAGCTCGTTGATCCGAAAAGCCCTGGATGGAAAAGGAGATCCATGTGCATGTGGAGATCCTGATGCCTACAGCAGCACTGAAACTCGTCCAATGAGCCAGAAAAGCCATGAGAAGCGAGAGAATGAAATGGTACATGGCAGAGAGGAGTGACCACAGAGAGGAACACAGACGGACCAACAAGGTACCTGCTGAACTGCTCTGCCACCTGAGACAGGACGTTCTGGAACACGTCTTCCTTTTCTGTACAAGAGACACAAAGGTGATTCATAGCACCCAGTCATTACTTAACACGACGAGTTAAATGACCCTCAATTGACCAAATGATAATAAATACAGATGGTCCTCTACTTACAAATGAGTTACGCTCCGAATGGTCATTCGTAACTTGAAATGTTCGCAAGTCGTTAAAAAACATCATATGCAACTACAAAGAACTAGGATGCTGGGAGTACGCACGCTACGCTGCTGCATGGTGGGAGTAGTGGCCAAAAGTCATAGGCTAGGTGGAATTTGCGCACAGAAAAAAATGATGTTGCAAACAGGAAACAAGAGCTCAATGAACACAATTTGGACTTACAGTCCTCCTCGTTTGTATGCCTGAAACTTCGTAAGTTAAACGATCGTAAGTAGAGGAGCGTCTGTATCTCTTTTTGCACAACTTGGCAACACACTGAAATGCACAGCACATCCTTAAGCCTGTACCTCCTGGTTGGCCAGTAGATAATGGTACAACTTTGTACAAGGAGCTGCAAGATAAGAAGGATGAGAGACAAAATAAAACCAGTATTATATCTATACAATATTAACATCATAGGAGTAACTTTAAGATTGGCAGAACTCTATACTATTAATAATGCATGAATTTAAACGTAACCTTTCCTAGTGTACTGTAAGTATTTGTCCTAATGGTAACTTATACATAACGATAATGGTTGGGTTACTTGGGCGAGTTGGTGGGCATGGTAGGATCGATGGAGATCATGGCACCCCCTGAATCCAGCAGTGTTATGGCCGTGTTCCTAAAAACAAGTGGGAAGTGACACAGCTGGGCGCTGTCGGTGACACACACACAGCCAGCACACATACACGCTCCCTCAACATCCAGCACGCGGACAGCAAAACCAAAGGGCGACCATCTCCTCACACCAGTCTAACATGAGACTCATGAAGACTTGTTGTTTATTTTCCATTTGCTTAAGTACAAGTATATTGGAATGCCTCTTTACATATATCCCATTGTGCTCTCCTTTCGGAGACATACAGACACATATGTACAGTTGATAGTGAAGCTTTGGGTCCGAGCACAGGGCCGGGCCATTTATCCAGGACACTTGGAGCATTATGGGCCTGGCTCAAGGGTCCAACAGAGATGTGGCTATTCTGCAGAGACTGGGGCTTAAACCAGTAACCCGTTGGCCACAGGCTCTGCGGCCTAACTCATAACCCACAGACCCAGACAGCACCCCCGTTATACAAGTGGGGGGTGGAAGAGGCAAGAATCAAAAACAATGCTATGAGGAACTGAACTGGTTCTTCAGGAGCTATACAAGAATAATTGTAGTCGCACAAACACTGTGAAACCTTCTATTCTGCGTAGACTTAAAAAGTAATGGTATAGTGAGCAGTGCGGGTGGCCCCATTTATAATCGAGGCTCTGGGTGCGTTATTGAAAAGGGCCAGCTGGAAGCACCCTGGCTGTCTCAGGCATTACATAGGGAGGGGGGTTATAGGGAGTGGGGGGGCACTACTGACCTGGGGATGTTTGAGGAGGAGCAGAGCAGCTCCCTGATGTCACATGGGCTGCAATGCCGACTGAAGAGCACCTGGAGGGGGCAGCAGTGAGTTAGTATACTAGACACTAGGGCTGACTTCTAATAGTCGAGGATTCGACGATTCGATTCGTAGACGTCTGATTCGACTATGAACCTCATA
>JABFDZ020000042.1:18667329-18677361 GCA_019775955.2 Pollimyrus isidori
CCGACTAATGAAAATGTATTTGACCAAGCCCTCTTCATATCGACTAACGTTTAGTCGACTATTTGGGGGCAGCCCTAATGGAATTTATCTGGGAATTCCCACTCTGTCTATATAGCCCTCCATCCCTGTGCCACGGTCCTGTGCCCTACAGGTACCAGCGGGAAGGATCTCTGCATGACCGAATCCCTGAGCCAGGACCTCATTCCTGCACTGATCTCAGTCCAGAAGCTGCTCTCTTCATTCCTCATGCAGCTCCATCACCATTTTCAAAAATATGTGTCTGTATACGTGTGTGTGTCCCCACTAAATATGGCTCACACAATTTCTTGCATATTAAAAGTAGTCTATGTATGCTGTGGGTTTTTGTTATTGGACAAAAATATGCACATGGTCTTGTGTTATCTGTGTGCCTGTGTTGATGATGTTTTTAATACAAATCCACTTTCAGAATTTAATTCCAATTAGTATAGTATCCCACTACTATAGTACAGTTTCCATTAGTGTAGTATCCCATTATTATAGTACAGTTACCATTAGTATAGTATCCCGCTACTATAGTGCAGTTTCCATTTGTGTAGTATCCCATTATTATAGTACAGTTACAATTAGTATAGTATCCTGCTACTATAGCGCAGTGACCATTAGCGTAGTATCCCAGGGAGCATATTTCCCTGTACTGCAAGTCACTTTGGATAAAAGTATCAGATAAATGAGTAAAACGTAAGATTATAGTTCTGTGTTCGAATGGTGAGGAGAGTCAGTATGTTCTGTGCTGTAGCACTGGGCACTCACCATGGGGGCGGCGACAATCAACATGACGAAGCAGGTAGTGGCTCTGCCCTTGGTGTAATCCGACACCAGTCCGGCCAGGATCCCCCCTGCCACATGCACCACACTGTTAATTGCAGCCTCTATGACCCCCCCCTTTCTCTGGAAGGGCCTTTTAATTAGCACCAGACAAATATGCCTATCAGTGACTGGTTCATGTGCTCATCTAGGTGATGGCGCCCTATCGCAAACAAACGACTCCAAGAGAAATGATGACCTTCTCCAAATGCTTACCCACAATTCCTCCAACGTCAAACAGGGTAGACATATCGCCAGCTCCCTTTGAATCAAAGTGAGCTAATAAAAATGGACACAGAAATAAATTAGAGACGAAACATGACCAAATGCATTCAAAATACACAAAATCTGACACAAACAGGCTACTATCAATACTGAGAATATATAAGATCTAGTAAAATCAGTGCTTTTGGGGTAAACTGTCTGAAAATATTCTGTGCCATATCAAGATATATCAAGCATTTGCTGCTTGAAATCAGTAAGTCTGTCTTAAGTTGCCTTAAGGCTGCCACCATCTGAACTGAATGTTGTTCAGGCAGAGACCACAAGCTCATTGAGATCGACAATGCTGAGATCGACAATGCTTACCGACATTCGCGATGTACAAAGGCAGCCAGTACAGGAATGTGTAGCTGACCAGCTTGGCGAAGAGCAGGCAGAGGGAAAACTCGATAACGCCCTGAGACATACAGAGAGATCAACGTCGCGGACACCAGCAACACGCAACATTCTCGGAATACTTAAAGGAAGTTCAAGGATTTCATTGTGCGTCACAAGCAAGGTGTACAACCCCGCAAGGCGTACAGCCTCACTTGGCTGCCAACTGCTGGATTTTACAGAATCACTGAGAAGTTTACTAACTGGAATCCGCAGGGCCCCTACGAAGCTGATGGCCTCCTCCTCCTGATGGATGGGCTCTCGGTTCACTGGCTGTGGGCTGCTGAAGATCTCCTCTGTGCTGGAGGCATTGCAGAGAAGGGGCTCCTGCTCGGGGCATTCCTGTAAGACAGCCAATCAGCTCAAAGCAAAGCAAACGCTGACTGCAGACCACAATGCACACAAAAGTACGGCCACTGGAGAGAAAATTTCCCACAATGCTCAGCTATAGGCCAGAACGGGCCAGAAATTCTATCTGCACTCACATGGTGTTGGGGTGGGTTGCAGTTCACATCTTCTGGTCCTGGAAAAACAAGTAACATTTTTATTGCTAAACACTCCTCATGCCTTCTTTAAAACATTTACCAGAAACAAAGGGGCAGCTTTCTCATTAGTACACTATTATTAGGTATGTTTAGGCATAACCAGGCCTGGAAAATAAGCTCGCCCACTCACCTGGGGCGAGTAAATTAGACAAAGGGCGAGTACAAAGACATTACCCCACTGGCTAGTAAAAAGAAAAATTGCTTGTCGGACTACATTCTCTACTGAACTATGCCAGCTAGCAACAGAAAAAATCTTAAGTTTCACCACTGGGTGAAATAAAAATACAACCCGCACTGTACATTACAAGAGCTCCAAAATCTTGGGACCAATATCAGCAGTATTCAGGCAGGGCGAGATATACGAACTTTCCACCAGGAAGAAAAAGCAGATCACTCCTGTCACGGCGATGATGATTCCGGGGACGATGAAGGACAAGCCCCAGGCGGACGACACGAACACACCGGCAATCAGGGAGCCCAGGATGTTGCCCACAGAGGTGTGGGAGTTCCAGATTCCCATGATAAACCCTCTCCTGAGAGAGAGAACATGCAGAAAATTATAGGAATCCCCAAAGTTATATACTGTGTTGACATTTCATGCATTCAAGGTTGTTGGTACAGTGACAGGGTCAGACCATCTATGGGTGCAGCAAATGGACAGTTCTGACCTGTCGATTTGTAACTTAGCTTTTCCATCTTAAACTGCACCGATTTTATAACGTGCTGTATAATTCTGCTGAGGCCGTCGTTATTCATGGGAACAGAGGGTAAACTGCACAGGCGGCTAAAGAAGGTTCGTCTCACTCACTTCCCCTTTCCAAACCAGTTCCCAACACAGGCCACCACTGCAGGCCAGCCTGTAGTCTGCACCACTCCGTTCATGGCCTGTAAATTAAGGATATGGGGAAAAAAAGTTAAACTATGGTCAGGGCTGGAAGTCACATGCATACATGAGTGAAGGGGTGGGGTTGGGTGTAATATTCCAATGCCATTCATGAATGGTCATATGATACGGTGGTCATGTGATATACTGAGATAAGGGTTTTTAAAGCAGTCTTCTCTTACTCGCTTCCCCTTAGACAAGCCCCCCCCACCCCGGTCTTAAAGCCACCCCTCCCTGGAGAGAGAGGCCAACCGAAGGACTCCCTGACAGCACCAGGGAACACGGAGAACTGTGTCAGACATCATGAACCGCAGAGTAAGAACCAGCGTGGGGTCACCTGGACGAAGACGTAGTACCAGATGGAGTGGATGTTCCAGTAGAAGCCCAGACCAAAGAGGGAGGTGAAGAAACCACTGAGGAGCATCCCCGTGGAGAGATAGTAGCGGAGTGGCAGCCTCTCCCCAAAAATCCCACTGCGGAGAGAAAAGGAGGCGCACAGACGTCAACGATGCCACACGAGGCCCAAACAGACCCCGCCCCCCATGCCAGACCACTGCACGCTGGCACCACTCGCACCGTACCTGAAAAACATGCCGATGGCATAAGCCACTAGGAAGGAGTTGTCTAAAGCTCCAAATAGTGTCTGGTAGTTGTCTTGGTCTGCAGAAGGAAGCAAAGCTGTGAGGCTCATGAGATAATTATGGGCTTAACTGTTACTGGCACATAAATACCACTGATCTCTGACATCATGCTGCTGTTTCTGTGGTCTCTGTACGTTTTCAGAAATATATAAATAAAACTGTCTGAGTGACGACATTCCACTGTGAAATTTGAGCTTGAAAGTCAGGGTAGACTACATAACTGAACATGCTTCAATTGGGAGAGAAGAGCAAGGCGTTGCCCCCAGGATAAGTTCAGTGGCATTTTGGAAACCTGAAGGATGAGCCGAGAAGCACGTGAGATGGGTGCAATGGCCAGACTGACCGAAAGGGGCCCAGTCGCACCAGGTCTCATTGTTGGTTGCGTTCAAGTGCAGTGGCTGGATTATAAATGAGCAGTTTCTGTGAAGCTCGCTCTACAAAGTGGGCAGAAAAACAGATGAGTGAGAAGCAGACCCTCACAGAAGGACCGACCACCCCTCAGTCACAGGCACATGGAACGTCCCAGGAGTCACGTGACAGGGCAACAGTCAGCCAGCCATGCTACCTACACATGATTCAATCAAGCTCTTAACTGGTGCGATTGTATTCACTTTTAGGAAGTTAGGCGCACTGACACAGAGCACAATTAAGAAGTTAAACACCAGACATCATATGCTCATTCTGTTTTACCTTGACAATGCTGATCGGCTTTCGGGACAAGTGGTAGCTGGTGTAAAAGACGAACGTGAGAAAGAGTGTGTAGCCTCTGTACCTGGAGGAAGAGGAAAAACGGCTGAGTCTAACCACACGGAGGCTTTCACGTCTGCTCGGAGAGCGCGCTTTGCACCGTGTTCACAGTTACTTCATACACACAAACATGAGATCGTGAGATTTTCAATTCGAGACAGGCCTGCACACGCACTCACATGTATGTGACAGTGTTATTTTCTTGTAAATAGTCTATAGGGTTTGCAAACTGCTCCAACGCTTTTGATGTGGCTAATTTAATAATGGAATGATATATATATATTTAGCGTAAGACTTTATTACGTGAGCATGACAGTCTGAAAGCATGAGTGTTAGGCCAGATGCAGGAGAGCTGCCTGCAGTCTGTAAACGTGTTTTTCTTTTTAGTTTAGGTTGCAATGGAAGGATACCGTCTGATAAACCAAATCTACAAAAAGGAATCACAACAAATCGTTAGCAAACAATTCATTGCACACTTTTCAAGGTTCCAAAATAACCTTAAGAGGAAGTGAAACGTTCAGATTTCAGACATTGTAAAGTAAGTAACCACGACAATATTCGACCCCCCCCCCCCATACAAATGTCATGTTCGCATTACGGCGGTGTGAAACCGATGAGAAAACAGCGGGATTTCGTTTGCGCCGCCGGTTCCTGTTTTAGGGTGAGGCCGGGTTTCAGACGCTCATCCCCGCCCGGCAGTTTCATTTTAACGCTTCTCCGTTTCATTGTAGCGCTTCCTTCAGTTCGGTTGATCACGGCTGTTACGACCAGTCAGATACCTAGCGCTACATAATATCAGAACCGCACGCCTGTCAAATCAGGTATTTTCATTTCGGATTGTGCAATGCAGCCGCGATTTCAGCTTCCTTCTTCTCGGCAATATCTTAAAAAGTGGCCCTTTGACACATCAGACACGTTCTGCCGGTGACAAGAATATCTGAATGTGAGCTGTACTTTACTTTAAGATTACTGTGTAAAAGATGCGGTCGATCGATGCGGCTGAATTTATCACCTCCGGACACGTTGCCAGAAGGCAGTGACATCTTATTTTTAGGCTTCTGGTTAGTTTAATTCAGCGGTTCCTTACCAGCTCTCCCTTGAAAAAGATGTGATGAGCCTAATGCCCGGCGCCAGCGAAGACCTCATCTTCAGAGAAAATGTTTTTTGTCCCTTTTGTTTAATTCGAGTCAAATCGCCTCTCAGACATCGCTGTCGTGGAGTAGGTATGCAGCCAGCCTTGTTTCTAATTACGATCAAGACCAATATAAAATCAAAGAGGTAAAAGAAGTCTGTTTCATACACTAAAACTGGAAAACATAAAATGAAAAATTACAGTAAAAATAAATACACAAACAGTTAAGGTTGGCTGTGGTCTCTTGTTCGTTATAAAAATAATCTACCGCATATATAATTTAATGCACCAGACCAGTTGGGCTACAACTGAAATCAGCTATATAAAAATCACGAATAAAACCCGGTTCCAAATAAAAGACGCAATAGCTCAAGTCCTACTTCCTGGGATGAAAAAACAAAACCTTACAGAAAGCACACGTTAAATTTCCATGGATTTACTCTGCCTCATGCTCACGTCGTGAAGCCAATAAATGTTTGCGTTTAGTCCATATTAACAAAGGTCTCCTACCCAAAGCATCACATGATTACTGCGTCGTCTGCGCATAAAAATAATATATCCATTTCTATAAAAAAATTCAACGCTCCCTTATTTCCAAGCCCGGCCGATCCGACAGCGGAAAAAAAATAAAAGTAAACATGTGATATCGGCGGATGACGTCAGCGCTCAGGCCGGTCTGTTAACTGTGTACTCGCCGCGGACAAGCATACGCAGAACGTGTCTAAAGTGAAATGTTTTTCCTACCTGCTCCCGGGATTGGGTTCACAAAGGAAAACCTAAGGTCTAATAAGAGAGATAATATGAAAAATAGCAAATAAATTTAAAAAGACAACAAAATATGAAATAAATATTTACATTTACATATGGAAGAGCAAGTTAAAAAGATGTTGAATAAGTCTCACTTGACTTGAATGCCTGATAGACAAGATTTATCAGGGACTACGCTATTTTAGAGTTTATTGCAAAAATATACCCATAAATATGGCAAACACCACAAACGCTGCAAAAAGACATGCAGATTCTCTTATACTGCGACGGTAAGATGCACTTTTACATAAAGGGATCATCACGTAGACCTGCTGAAGTGTCCAGGGGCTTTGAACTGTGACAAAAGGTGATAAATATGTAGACTTTATTTGCAGTGTATTGTTGTATAAAGAAAGAAAAACAGGAAGCTGGTTTGAAGAGTCCCAGCAGCGTCTTCCCTTTTGAGTAACCGTGAGTGTAAGTAGAAGCGCGTCCAACACACACCGAGCTCCCCAAGGACCAAGGTCTAGAACCACTGATGTAGATTGTTCATTTTAATGGGAAAGTGGTTACCCAGCAGTCAATTAAGCTGCAAATTCAACTAACCGGCGTAACCAGTATTGCACTTTGAAATTACACATTGGACCAACTTAAGTACATGCTGCTGCATTCTTACGAGACAGAACTCAGGCAGACAATTATATCTGGTAAAGAAAAGAAAAAAAAGAAACAGATAGGCCTACTTGGCAGAAGGAATCCAGACTGCAGCAACTAGTTTAGAATCGTAGGATCTTTATCGGGTAGAAAAGAAAAAAAAAAGGTCAACGTCCGAACCCTGGGCCGGCCAGGGATTAGGCCTACAAACTGGCCCTATAATTTCGCTCACACCGGTGAGGGTGAGGGGGCTAATTTTACCAGGACGGTACCCAGCGCCGTCCGTACCCACCTGTCTGTCGCCCAAGTAAACTGACGTTTGACAGCTTATTAAAATCGTGACTCATGTAAAATCATTTAATCTTTCGTGTAACTATCACCTTCTGTTTAAAGTGCATTTCTTATATAGGCCTCTTATATATCTCAGTCTAACTAAAACACTGGCCAAGATTATTAAAATAATCAAATTTGACGACCACTCCGATTATATAAATACATTTAAAGCTAACTCGCTGGACCTTTTAGGAAAGGTCTGCACCTTCTGCTGGGACAATACAGTCATATAATCCAGCCTCCAAACCCCAATTATAGGTACTGAGATAGGCATGTGGTTAGGGGAAAAAGAACATCTTCCTCTTTTTCCTTTGGGGAAAAAAAACACAGAAATGTTTCCAACAGCACATGCAGAACGCTGCAAACCGGAAAACGCACCAGTGATCGGGAACCAGCTGATCCAGCCTGGATCATCCAGGCTGTGATGCACCGTTAAGGTATAAGAATATTATTCCATTAGGTTTTACTTTTCCACACAGCTACTGTATTTACGTTTAAAATATTTACAAAACATGTATAGAATAAAGGTTAATTTGTACATAATACATTTATGTTTAACTAATGAATAATTTATGGTTTTCTAATTATTATTTTCACAATTAAAGCCTATTAAGATTTAAGACAAATTAGATGTTGATGCAATACAGATGTAGATTAATTGCAGATTTAGTTAAGAAATCCAGGCTTAAAGGTCATTACATCGGAAAAAGCCAATGTATTTCCTTCACGGGGCAGCAACATTCCAACCTCCAATGTGCCGCCTTATATAGTGCACAATAAAATAAAACACAAAACTACATATTCTTATCCCAATGACTTTTAAACACTTCTCTTTCCATTTATTTGATGACATATTTCACATAATTAATGACAAAAGATTTTACATATCTAGTTCTCAGAATAAAAAAAAAATGGGTAAATATAAAAAGTTCTAAACAGTAATTCACAATTACTTTGAGAAAATCCCAGTGGGAAAATCCCAGTGCCGCCTTCACAGACACTGGTGATTTTCCTTTTTAGGTATGTATCGCTGATCACACACCATCTGCTCGTAGGTTAAAAAGCAGCAATGTGTCTCCGTCACGCCACCCCACTAGAAGGGGGTGCCCCTACTTCCTGGGAGAGTGTCTGTGGATGGATGCTATGGTTCTGGCAGAGGCCCAGTGGTTGGAGCTGCCATCTCTGAGGTCACTGTTGAGTAGCACGGACTGCAGGGCCAGGGTGTAAGCTGGGGCGACGGGAAACAACACCCAGTGAGGAGAACGCTCCACATAACAAACGGCCGGCAGCAGAGATACCCGCCAAACTTCATCTACTCTTCAAATTGCTGTTGCGAAGTACGGCTTCACTTTTCAGACAGAGGAGCAGCACCGGTCCCAAACCGGCAATCGGGACTGTACTAATAGCAGAGACTCCAGACACTCGTCACATGATCCACGAGGCCTGAAAATGTGTGGCAACTAAGCAACACTACTGCTATATATAATCAGACAGTGCTTTCTAACAATATTTTGTCCCCTCTTTTTCCCATTGATATTAACTTAAGTTCTCTTTACTTATCCGCTCTTACCCAGCTTAGGGGCTGCAAATTAAAAAAGGGTTTTGCTGGTAAATCTAGCGCTTCTACATTTATCATCATAAAATTAATCACCCAGCAAAACAGACAAATATGAAGGTGTATCCAGGGAAGACGGAGCGCTGACCTTTCGGGTTGCGGTAGAAGACACAGTTGTTAGCGCAGGTGTCGGGGTGAGAGTCCCAGAAGGTCTCGCCGCAGCAGCAGAGGGGGGGCAGGTCCACCTTCTCTTCTGCCAGCCGCTGCCTCACCTGGGCCTTCAGGGCCTCCACAAATCTAGGCGTGGACACGTGACCGTCACCCTGGTTCACGCTACACAGCCTCAGCTTTTCATGCAACCATTGTTATCCGCGGTGTTTATGAAGTACAGTATGTCCAGTTCTAATGACTGATAATCACAGTGTGCAAAATACAGTGGACGCTGAATGATATCTGCAGGGTCACCACGACAACACTGATGATAGTGAATTCTATTTCGGTGTGGAAACTATTTAACCCTGTATGACCCCCAGGAGCACCTCGCTGCCTCCCGATCTTTCCGCGCCCTCTCCCTCTCTGCCACTTCTTGCAGCGCCCGCTCTTCCTCCAGCCTCAGGCCCTCCAGGATCTGCCTCTCGTGCCCCGTGGCCGCCTCCAGCTCCGCCAGCTGCTGAATCTGCCTCTCCTCCTCCAGCCGCCTCCGCTCCTTGTCGCTCTTAATGCTGTGGCAATTAACGTGCGTGGTGACAGTGAAAAGGAGAAAACTTGGGCGATCACTCAGAAGCCACAAGATAAAACACGACTCATGGCAGTTTCGGCCGGCGCTCACTGCAATGGCATTACTGAGGGTGCGAGGGCCACCCACATCATCGCATTAGCTGTCTGAGAGGAGGCAGCCCTCTAAATACTTAGCTGGCTTGTTGTTCTGTCAAGTTGGAAAGACCATTATAAGACAGACTTAAGAGGGGGAGGTTGGTCATTCCTGTTAGGAAAATGATTAATCGATTAACCAAATACGCTCATCTTGTAGTTTCACTCCCTGCCAAATAGTGCAATGTATACTTATTTGTAGTGATGGACAAAATGACGCTACATGAACCATTTGTTGTATTTTTTGACCCCACTAGATGGTGCTCTCTTTTAAAAAAAAAAAAAAAGACCACTAAGCATGTCCCAAAGCAAATCAAGAAAAATACACCAAATGTGGTAGTGTGTATAGTAGGGCTGTTTTCGACTAAGGATTTTCATAGTCGAATCTGATTCGTTCGATTTTGCCGTAGTCGACTGATAGT
>JABFDZ020000042.1:18677461-18702417 GCA_019775955.2 Pollimyrus isidori
TTTTGTTATTGTTTACTGACTGTTAATGAGAGTAAAGATTAAGTTAAGAGTACTAAGTTCTTAACATGTTACATGGTTGACATAAAATTGTTCTTAAACTGTTGTTAACTTTATACAGTTGATATAAAATATTTTACTACAGTATTTGGTTCAGAATCTTTTTTTTTCTAGATTTTCCTCCTTAAAAATTGGGTGCGTCTTATATGCCGGTGCGTCTTATATGGCGAAAAATACAGTAATCTTTTTTTGAACTAATTGATGTATTTTGTCTGCAAACTAGATGGTGCTCTCTGTTTATAAAAGGGCCCGGAGCATGCCCCTGAAGCACACCAAGAGTGAAGAATACAGGAAATGGTTAATCAAGCTTCACTTAGCCATCACTATTTCGCAGTAACAAATTCTCCAGGAGAGGGTGGAAGACAGCTACAAAATTGCAAGTCGAGAACAACAGCATGGAAAACGCTGTGTCCCAAACCTCCGTACAAGATCAGGCATTATGGGATATAGTGAAAGTCACATATGCCATTAGAGCAGACATTTGTACATCAAGTCCAGGAATAAGTGTGACGCTTGTGCAGCGACTCTTGGATGAAACCGAAAGCGGTGAGAATTACGTGCAGGGAGGCAGAGGGTCACCTTTCGATCCTTCTCAGATGTTTCCTGTGACGGTAAAGTTCCTTCACTTGCGCTCGCTCGATGTCCATGAAAAGGCGTCGGTACATGAGGAACTGAGATTGTCTCTAGATAAAAAAAAATAAAATAAACATGAGTATTACAGTAGAACTACTTTAAGTAGGTACTGCTGAACGAGCAATGAAACGCACGCTAACGTAAACTATACTGAGGGAACCTATACTATTAAAAACTGCCTAGGAAAATTAATTACAATCATATAAACAATTTTGACTATATACACAGTCCTAAGGGCAAGATATCTCAGTGATACACCTAGACCTAATAAAATCTTGGGTCTCTTCTATTCTAAGTCCATTTAAATCGGCCAGTCATTCGCCTGAATTGATGAGCGGTAGACAGATGGCAGCACTGAGTCAATGTGAGCGTACTATGTGTGAAAGGAGATTCACCGTTAAATAGCAATAGGGAGGAAATGACTGAATCCAAGTAAACATGGATTATGAACCATTGACGATCTATGTAGTCTTTAGATGAAAAGTAACACTAAGAATAACAGAACTAGAAAGAGTGGCCCTAATAGCATGCTTACAATTTCACGTGAAACAGTTACATTTTATGCAATTTTCATTGTTATCATTTGAGTAAAACCTGCACACACATTGGCCCTTTGTAGATAACATTACCCACCCCTGATTTTCTAGTTCTCCCTGCCCCAGCCCAGCACAGTACCTGTTTCTTCATCTCATCCTTATCTTCTGCAGGCCAAAGGACCTGGGAAGCCCTGTAATGTGTGCTGAATGCGGCACTGGACCCACCAGGGTAGGGCCCTTGCAATGGCCCCTCGGACACCTGAAACACACAATGACACGTTTCACGGTGCTCCGCCCCAATAATGCCGTGAAAGAAGTGGAACTGTCCGAGAAGATCGGAGCAGAGGCTCATTGTAGGACATCAAGTGCACTTTGTCTGGGTGGGTTCCTTGTAGTAGCAAATCTAGATTTTGACCCTTGGGGACCTTAGCCTGCAAAAAATGTGTGGTGAAATCACTAAATGGATTTAAAATAAGTGTTTTTGGGGGATGAGACAAAAAAATAGAATGGATGACACCCTTCTTTTCTAGAATTGCCTATGGTTCCTCGGTTCCTGGCATCATACAATGACATTTTGGGCCCCATGAAGACATGTCATATTGTGTCCCCCACCCACCCCAATCCAATTATGTTTCAAATATTTTAGGGACGCTGCCATTCAGGGGTCCTTGAAATCTTCCCAACTACGCCCCCACTTTACGGTGCCCCAGTTTGCACCCCTATACTCGTAACAGCAGGCGAACATCCAGAACCTCAAAAACACAAACAAAAATGGAAAGAAGTTCTGGAAACATGCAACTGACTGACTTGCACATTCTGGAAAGCGACACTCTTGCTGACCTCTGCCTCCTTGCTTGGGTTTTGCAGGTCGAGAGGTCGATCATGTTGGCCGATCAGCAGGATTTCATCCTCCTCTACTTCCTCTGAATTCTACGGAAGAAGCATTGGCATCTGCACAAAAAGAAAACTAACAAAAAATACAGCAGGTGATCTTTTTAGGCTGATAAATAGCATGAAAGACTTACACTTCTAGTAGGAGAGCTCTTCCACATGCCTGCAGGGATCTCAGACATTTGTTCTCCATCTTGAAGCAACTGACAGGAGGCCAGCTTGTGTCTGACCTGCTTCATTACTTTGCTGAGCTTCATTTAAAAAAAAAAAACACCATGTGATTTAATGAGTTGTACCATACAAGCAGAAAATAATTATATCTTACTTATACAATACTTTTCCCCTAATGGCATACAAAACCACGTGTCTATGCTTAAATTTGTTATGCAGACCGTATTCTCATATACAGCGTCGACAGAATTCCTACCTGGTGTTCCTGCACTTTTCCTGGATGGTCCCAGTCGTGGGATGACAGTGCTTGGGCCCTCACCCAGCGCGATCCAGAGCTACAAATGGCCACCTCCCCCTGGGTGCAAGCGTGGAACGCTCGCATCCGAGGACTGAGATTCAGGGCTCTCTCGCTAGATTGCTGGAACACCCTCCCCTCACGCTCTGCCTGCACGGAGATTCTGCTTAGCGATCTGAACCGCACTGTCACAGCGAAGCCGAGGTTGTGGATCCGGCTCACCATCTCGCAGGTCTTCTGCAGCTGTTGCCTCTTGCGCACCTTTGCCTGCTGGGCCACGCGCCGGCGCACCCGCTCCTGGAACCTCTGCAAGTTCTCCTCCTTTTCCCTGCGCAGCTCCATATGCTGCTCTTCCAGCATTGATGCAAGGAGCTGCCTCGCACACACCCAAGGGGCAAAATATCACGTAATCCACATCCAATCGAGATGAAAATCAATAGAAATTATGACTCGTTTATGAAAAGACGCCATACGTGCAATATGTAGGCTATACCGGGGTTTGCCAGCTCCCACGCATCTGACACACATGCAAGAAATCTTATGGCAAATCCATTATAATCCTACAAAACCGCTGAGGTAAACCTACAGACGATTATTTACAAGGTAAACAACTGTAACATACACGTGAGACTAGTATCGAATTGAAAATGTCACTCCAGCTAGCTGATGCAAGTCAAAAAAAGGTACAGATACCATATTCAATGTAAACCACTTGAACCAGAGTACTTACAACAGGATGTTCCTTACAGTCGATCCCGCTCTCCACCCAGGCACCCACCGGCATTATTGCCTGGTTCCTCTCGGCTAAAATTTTGTGGTCTATGAGAATCGGGGTTTTGGACGTACACGTTTTACCAGCGGCATGTTTGTTCTCTTGTTTAATCTCCTTTAGTGCCGCATTAAAGCTGCCTTTTGCTTTGGTGGTTTTTAAATGATTCATCTTGCAAAGGCTAATTGGCATCTACTCTCGTCAATAACTACATGCAAAGGGAAAACTTTCCTCATTCGACACAGTTGTGCCAAACTGAATATATTACCTCTCACTTAACTTCCGTACAAATAATATGCATATTCCGTGACTGAAAAATTTATTTCCCAAACGGCCACTTTGTTGACAACGACGTTACCGGCTTCGCAACCGTTTAGTTTTACCACCCGTAACACTATTGGTTGCGGATTTAAAATGTCTTCTTTCATTCGTCATTTTTCTTGCCAATCTACAGTAGACCACGCCTTACGTGTAGTGAAAAATATATCCGGTATGGAACTTTGTTTATCATAGAATAGTTCCGCAATGTGAAGAAAATCATTAATCGTGTTTGGTGCATTGTTGTTGAAATAGTTTAAATTAACGGTTGTGGAAATGTTCGATATAAACCTAGTAACATTGACTAAACAATACAAATCGTTTTACATATTCAATTTTACCGTTTAAACTTTCTATTGCTGGTAATAAAGGTAACAAAGTAGTAAAGTAAAAAAAAAATCGCGAAAAAACAAGGAAGATGTTTAATTATCTAGGGTGATTATCAAGTTGCTCTAAACAAATTATGCAACAGTCCTCTGTTTATACGTTTGTGCAATACCAAGAATTGTCACTTTCATTCCTTCCCCTCTTCACAATGCTTGAATTTATCAGCAACACAACCAGCAAACAAAAGGCCAGCTGTCTCATGGGTATGAATCAGCAAATGGATGTTTGTGTTTGTGTGTATTTGTGTGTGCGTTTCAGTGAGAGAAAAGAACAAATTCTAGTTTACGAACGGGCACAGTCATATAGTGTCAAAGGTTAAAATTTTGACTCCTCAAATTCCTTTTTTGTTGTACTGTTACTTTTTCTTTATAAATAGCATGTTAATAATACATTTCACATATATTGGAAGCAGATTTGCTGATTTTCTCTGACACAAGTGATGGTTGTTCTTGACATTTTTTGGCAGAAATTTATGTCACTTCTCTGATACTGGGTGTGAAAGTAATAGATTCTGAGTACACACTCACACACACACAGGTGTGTTTATTATATCTTTGTAGGGACTCTCCATTCATTTCTATGTGGAAAACTACAATTACAATATAACAGCCTTAACCCGTACCCAGCCCTAACCTTAACCATAAGTAACCAAATAAAATACAAGACTTTTGCCATTTTTCAACTTTTTTCACAGACCCGAATAATGGAATGGAAATTGGCATTTAACTCAAATTAATATCACATTTTGACATTCACTTCACTGTTTTTGGATCTACATTCAAAGCTTCAGGTTATGCAATCGCTGTGTTTTCAAAATGTTTTAAAAAGGCTGTCTTAACATTCCCCGGAATACTGATTTATCAGGAGTTTTGTCTCCCCAAAATACCCAACATAAACATAAACACATTCTGAGGAAGAATGGAAACAAAACACAGCCGTTCTGATCTCATTATGAAGGCAGCCACACAAGAAAAGCAAACTAACTTGTTGAGGATCCAGAATATGAGAAAAATACAGTATTATTCATCCATCCATCCACCCATCCACCCATCCATCCATCCATCCATTTTCTGCTGCTTAACTGGGGTCGGGTCATGGGGGCAGCAGTCTAAGCAGGGATGTCCAGACCTCCCTCTCACCTGCCACCTCCTCCAGCTCCACCAGGGAATGCCAAGGCGTTGGATCAATGGTTATACTCTGAGTCCATTCCAAATGTCCGTAATACTCACCCTACCTCTAAGGCTGAGCCCATACACTCTTAGAAGGAAATTCATTTCTGCTGCTTGTATGTGCAATGTCATTGCTGCCAATGCTGCACCAATCTGTCTGTCAATCTCCCACTCCCTTCCCACCTCGCTTGTGAACAAGACCCCGAGGTGCTGGTTTTCGTCCCCACCGCATCACACTTTGCTGCAAACTGCCCCAGTGCTGCAGGTCAAAGTCCAATGACACCAACAGGACCGCAGCATCTGCAAAGAGCAAAGAAGTGACCCTGAACTGCCTAACCCCTAACCCCTCCACTCCTTGGCTATGCCTAGAAAGTCTAGCCATAAAAGCTATGAACAGAATCAGTGACGAGGGGCAGCCTACACCCACTAGGAATGAGTACGACTTACTACTGGCAATGCAAACTAAACTCTTGCTCCATTTATACAGGGACCTAATGAGCAGCAACAGCAGACCTCGTACAGAACCCCCCACAGGAACCTCCCCCCAAGGGATACAATCATATGCCATTTCTAAGTCCACAAAATGCATGTAGACTAGTTGGGAACCCTCCAGTATCCTTATGAGGGTGGTCTATTGTTCCACAAACAGTTCAGAACCAGTGTCGTTCCTCCTGGATCTGAGGTTCCACCAACAGACAGACCGTCCTCTCCAGCACCCCGGTATAGACCTTCCCTGGGAAGCAGAAGAGTGTGAGGAGTGTAAATGTGATTTGGGACACATTTACTGGCCCCCTTTCAGACTGGGACCACCACCCCTGTCTGCCAATCCAACAGCACTGTCCCCAAAGTCCACGCAGTGTTGAAGAGGCGTGTCAGCCAGGACAGCACACCAACATGAAGAGCTTTCAAGAACTCCGTGAATTTCATGAACCCCCGGAGCATTACCACCGAGGAGTTTTTTGACTCCTTCAGCCCTTGAGATGAGCAGCTCCCCCTCCGAGTCTTCCAGCTCTACTTCCTCCAAGGAAGGTATATCAGTGGGATTCAGAAGATCCTCAAAGTACTCCTTTCACTGCCTGACTATATCCCCATTTGAGGTCAAAATTTCTTCATCCCTGATGTGAAGAGCATGGGTAAAGTCCTGCTAAGGCCTGTCAAAAATGATTGGAACATAGAAACATTAGGAATAAAAAGAATAGCATTTTGTTTTATTTTTGTTTTATTTCCAGTCTTCAACATTTACATGCTTTTCTGTCTTCTAAACAACTTTGAACATCAAAATGATTGAAGCGAGATCCTTGTACAATCTCTGAACTAATACAGCAAACTTATTGAAGAGAAAATTAGTAATATTAAAAAAACACAAAACAAGGCTACAAAATGGCATTTATTTATATACAAGGAATTTATATACAGATTATTGAAAAAATAAAGGCTCATCTTGTTTTACTCTTGCAGTGCTTCCCAATGTAAATTTTCCAATAATTTTTGTGATATGTGGGATTGAGTTTATGGATGTCCTAAAAAGGCACAAAGGTTGTTGAGTGTTTACTGAAAACTAAACCATATAAGGTAGTAAAAATACTTATCAGGTCTGTAATATAAAACTATATTGGTGTCAATAGCGTTGCTGACCTATTGGGTGAAGAGTCTGCTCTACAGAATCCTTTTGCAGATGATCTTTAAAAGATGAATAAACAATAGAGAAGTATGCAGCAATGGAAAATATTGTTAATTTCTCATGTTTCACTGAATGCATGAAGCCATTCTGTGTCTGACTTGTTTCAGACAGCGCAGTGCTTGGCATATTTTGCGTCAGCAAAACTGACAACACTTAAAAAAGACCAGGGAAATACATATTTTTTTATTCTTCTGAGAAGATATCTGGCCCAGAGCTGGAGTCCAAGGCACTGTAAGGTCACTGTACCAAAATAAATCTGCTCAAACTATTGAGGACATATATACAAATAAACACGCCCACACGTGTGTCACACAAGCATGGATCTTCTCACTATTGTGCTCTTCAGCAGAGGGAGGGTGCATATTGGGGCATTAGGGCGGAGTCTCTGCGTTGTTCTCTATAGAAGGGGCGTGGTCATCCCGCTGACGGTTGGCCAATATGCTGCGGAGTCCACGGGCAGAGCTGCGGACGCTGTGCTGGGGAGAGGACGAGGCGTGGCGAGAAGGCGGGGAGCTGGCTGGGGTGCGGGGGTACCTACGGGAGGAGCGGGCGGGGGACTCGGGGGAGCGTGAGAAAGGGGGCGGGGTGCTGCTGTAGCTGGGGGGACTGCTGGGCTCCGAGGGGACGTGCGAGTTGCCAAGGGACTTGTCCTCTCCATTGGTGGAATTCTGGGGCACACAGAGAATCCCAAGTCATGTGACCATCATTTGGTCCAACTGCCATCAACCTGTATGCCCTTTCGTTCCCCCACACACCTGTCCCCTGCCATGCAAGTGTAATTAAGACAATATCATGTGACAATAAAACTTGAAACTGAAAACGATGTGAATAAAGTTAAGCAGCCTACCTTCTCTTTTAGGATGTAGAGAGATACAGGGTTCTTGCACCTGTGCTCTGTAGTGTTTGGCACAATGTCAGCAGCATCTGGACAAAGCAACGTAAATTTAAAAAATTCACATTCATGACAGCAATTTAGGAGACAAAAACATTCAAATGGACCATGGATAATTTTTTTCCCCAGCTTGAAGTTCTTTTTTAATGCATCTGAGCAGTAAATCACCACAGCCGATGTGCTGCAATTAAACTTGATTCTCCAAATCCTGCTGCTCTTAAACAGCAGGTTTGGCTACCACTAGTTGAGCGGATGCTATCTTTATACTAGAGGCTAATTAAATTATTGATCCTCATAGTCTAAAGATGGCTTACCGTCATGCGAGACTTCATTCTGATCCACGGTCTCTGAAGAGTTCAGCTTCGCTCTCTGTTGCTTTTTTCTGAGAAGCCAAACAGACACAGGCTGCCAGGTGACTATGCTTCCTCACACATACGGGGTAGCTGATCTTCATAATGTTGTTTTATTGCTGCCTCAGGTCTGTGATGCATGGATCGCACACTGAGACGTAAAATGTAGGATATAATTAAACAAAGATGCAAGATGTGTATGTAGTAAAAAACACCTGGTTTGATGGGAAAAGTGTTTAAATGGCAATAAAGCTGTATTGATAGATGGGAGGGATGTAATGAGTATGAGATGTTGTGGGGGGGTGGGGTGGGGATGGGTTATTACTCCATTTAGCAGACTCAGTCTTAGAATGGGAGGGGCCAGAGTGCTTCTCTAGCTATAGCATGCTAGAATTTGAAGGTGTATTTCTGCCTATAGTAGCCTTGACTTCTAGCATGCCTACCCAACTCAGAATACTGTGTGTATTGACTCCATTTAGCAGACTCAGTCTTAGAATGGGAGGGGCCAGAGTGCTTCTCTAGCTATAGCATGCTAGAATTTTAAAGTGTATTTCTGCTTATAGTAGCCTTGACTTCTAGCATTCCTACCCAGCTCAGAATACTGTGTGTATTGATTAATCAGAATTGATTAAAATTGGAAAGAAATGCAGACCATGAACTGTTTCAAGTCAAAAAGTGGGCCATAATTCGTAAAGAGGAGCCAAACTTATCATTAGCCAATTTGTTTGGAATCGGTGAATCACCGGGGAGGGGGCACTCCAAGAGCCAATCAGCTTTCAGCTAAGGCCAGTGCCCCCTGTGACCGCGCCCCTGCGTAGCCCTTGGTTAGAGAGGCCTATAACACTATCGTTTGGCCTGCATCATAATTGAATGGAAATGATTATTATAAATGGCAATCCAACCAGAAGCCAAAACCAATGAGCTCACTCCTGGTCTTGTCACGTAGACTCCATGCTCAAATTACAAATGAGAAAAAAGTCACTAAGGATAAAGGGCAAATGCAGTGACCTGTCTTCTCTGAATGCCCTCAGCAAAAATTCCAAGCGGGGGGACAAAAAAGGGGGGTACTCACTTTTTGGATGGCTTCCAGCAGGCACACACGGTCACCAGGGTAATCAGTAGGAAAATGCCCCCGGTGGACAGAATGATGTACAGCGAGCTCCGTCCTGCAAAGCACACAGAGAAATCTCTCTCTCTCTCTCTATATATATATATATATATACACACACAAAATACATATTTTCTTTTAGATTTTATTCCAGTTGTATTTATCATTGTAACAAGCAACAGCTAAATGAGAAACCAAACATAAACACCTTCAATGCCTTAGGTGCCTATGTCAACAAACCATTTAGTTAATATCTAATGGAAGCACTTACTTTGGAAACACTAGGTCTACATGCCTCTGCAGATTTGACTCAGTGAGTTATGCCTATATTTAGGTATTTTCTCAATTTTCTCTTCTTTGGAAATGAGTTCATATACTTTCAAATTGCAGGGGAACCGTACTCCGTGGTCCTCCTTATGTCGATCTATAGATTGTCGACAGAGTTGAGTTCAGGGTTTCAGACGAGGCCACTGGGGACAGGACATTGATTGCCCTTTCACCCACTACTTTCCAATAATTCTTAGGGTAATTTGACAGTGTGACTTGGATTGTTATTGAGTTGAAAGGTGAAATTCCTTACCTTCAGCTTTTCTCAAGAAGTCAGCAGGTTTCCCTACAAATATCTTGGTATTTGGATCTATTCATTTCTCCCTCCCCTGACCAGAGTGACCCTCACTCCCATCCCGCCCCCCCAAAATCAAACGAAATTGCTCCACAGACCAAAGCTGCTGTAACCATATTTATTATTAGGTGCTATAATCTCTTTTTGTGATAAAAGGCTTCACGTCACCCCACAACTAAAGTCCCAAAGCAGTTTGAGGCTGCTGTTGGCCACTTGGAAGCCTCCATAACAAACTTTTTTCTTGACTTCTACCCTGTAGCCACATCGTCATCATCTGGACAAGTTCTGGGTGATATCAGAGTTCTTCTTTGTCCTTGATTATGGTCTTAAGTTTCAGCAATTTGTTTAAAGTCTTACAAACATATTAACACACTTCTCTTGATTTGCTGAGGGCGTGGTGCAGTCGTCAGCACTGTTACCGCGCATCTAGGACCAGGGTTCAAGTCTCTGCCATGGCTCCATGTGTGCAGAGTTTGCATGTTCTCCCTGGGTTCCTTTCTGGTACTCTGGTGTCCCCCACAATCCCAAAACATGCTGAGGTTAATCGAAGTTACCAAATTGCCCAAACATGGTGTGTGAATGAAAGGTGTGTGAGTGTGCCCTGTGATGGGTTGTCCCCTATCTATCTATCTATCTATCTATCTATCTATCTATCTATCTATCTATCTATCTATAGACAGTCAGACAGACAGACACACACAGTTAGACACACACATAAACACACAGACACAGAGACATACACACACACATGTGCAGAAACACACACATGCAGAGACACACATATATGCACGTACATACACGCTTGTGTACACACCCCTGAGTTTTTCCATCGTAAAATCTCTCCAGCAAATGGATGAGCAGAAATGAATAAGGAGTAAATCCCTAATCAGGAGCCAAATCCACAAATTAGGAATGAAATCATTTGGGGCAGCACAGGAAGGGGCTAATGCATTTGTGGGCGCGCGTGTGTGTGTGCGTGTGTGTATGTGTGTGTGTGCGTATGTGTGTGTGCGTATGTGTGTATCTGTGTGTGTGTGTGCGTATGTGTATATGTGTGTGCGTGTGTGTGTATCTGTGTGTGTGTGTGTGCGTGTGTGTATGTGTGTGTGTGTGCGTGTGTGTATGTGTGTGTATCTATGTGTGTGTGTGTGTGTGCGTGTGTGTATGTGTGTGTGTGCGTATGTGTGTATGTGTGTGTGTGTGTGCGTGTGTATGTGTGTGGGTGCGTATGTGTGTGTGTGTGTATCTGTGTATGTGTGTGGGTGCGTATGTGTGTATGTGTGTGTGTGTGTGTGTGCGTATGTGTGTGTGTGCGTGTGTGTATGTGTGTGTGTGCGTATGTGTGTATGTGTGTGTGTGCGTATGTGTGTATGTGTGTGCGTGTGTGTATGTGTGTACTTCAGTGTAAGAAGACAGAACTTCAATGAACCCCATTATGTTAAAGTACATATTGTAAAGTAAGAAGTACAACCCTAATACTGCTTTTGTATCTGATAATTTAGCCTTGCTAAAGCCCCTTTTCATATAGGGCAGAGATTTCTGGATGGATCTTAGCAGGAAATTTCCATCTACCCTCTTGGCTTTTCCCCCTGGGGTGGGACTTAGAGCTTAAATCTGTATGAACCATTTGTGGCATCATGCAATCTGGCTTCCCTCTCTGCACTCATCACGTACGACATCCAAATGGATCACAGCTCTCGACAGCAAATTTCTATTAACAAAACCCCATTAGCACGGGGCCATTGATTTAATTGTAAGTGTAATTATCGCAATGTTTGTCATCCCTGTGAACATAACGGCCAGCAGGGAGAAGGGCACAGCTCGGGCAGCCTGGGGGCCAACGAGAGGCTCCCCCTGTTCCACAGTGGGCTTGGGGATAAATGCGGCCCTTGTCTTCCTGGTGGAATCAACAGAGAAGGGGTTCTGCTGAAGAGCGAGCAGAAATGGGCCAGTCGATATTGCCACTTGGTGCAGCTCAGCTTCTCAGAGCACCTCTCTCACTCTCTCCTTCTATACTATCTGAGATACATGCCAGGGACTGAGAGCCAATCCTTATAAGTAGGACACTTTTAAAACAAATGCATTACAGCCTAACAGGCTAACCAGAAATCGGCACCTTGAAATTAAACATCATTTTAACCTGAAATATGTGATGACCAATTAAGTGTCATCTGTGCCGTGATTTGAAACATTAGGTAATAGATTGCTAACGAGATAGCTAATGAGAACATCGATATCACTCCCTCTGAACAGACAAAATGTCCAATTTATATAATGTGAATATATTCTCTGGCGAAAGAATAAATCAACTCTAATTATATTTTAAAAAACTAGCAAACGAATGCCATAATTTTGTTCTACTCAGTTTCTTATTATGGGTTATGCAATGTTGTGTGCCTAACAGAAACTTTGATGAGTTCAGTTTCAATTCCTGTGACTCAAAGGGATAGGACACTATGCCTGTGAACAGACAGTTGTGTGTTTAAATCCCAGTTTTGGCAGAGCAGTTTCACCGCTGGGCCCCTGAGCATGACCCATACGTCACAGCTGCTCCAGGGCCTGGGTTTTCCAACAAAGTCTTCAGGGACCTCCAGACAGTCTACATTCTAGATCCCTCCCAGCTCATAGCCAATCAAGAACACTGAATACCTGGCATTGGGTCCCCTGGGAACTGATTGTCTGCGGGCCCCCAACGACTGGGTTGGAAAACACTGCATGGTACTGTTTTCACATATAAATCTTGCTTTGGATAAAAGTGCATGCTCAATAAATGTAAAGTAAAACGGCGATTTAAAAGCATGGCTTTATCAAAATGCACGGTGACACATATGAGGTGGTGCTGGACGTACGGTAAATGGTGAGCTTCACGGGCATGCTCCTCATGCTGCTGATGGGGTTCTCCACTGAGCAGCTGTAGACATCGTCGTCGACCATCAGCACCCGCGTGATGGTCAGGATCTTATGGTCAGGTGACAGCAGCAGCCGGGAATCATTGGTCAGAGGCTTGCCGCCCTTTAGCCAGCTATAGACAGCCTTGGTCCCGTTGTCGTGGGAACAGTTCAGGGCGAAGTGTTCGCTAAGCTCCAGCACCGTTGACGCCACCATGTGGACATAGGGTCTGGACACAGGCTCTGAGGGGGGCATACAGAAGACGAGGCTCTGCATTTATTTTAAATTTGTGTAAGTCCCAGCAAAGATACACGATAGTTCTTCAAATTTAGCATTTTTGAGAGTCTGACATCAACATGACTATTCTTCCAAGGACAGGATTTAAACCAGCATCCTTCTGATCAGATTTGCACACATGGCATATCTCCTTAATATAGCTCATAATAATATTGGTTCCTGGGAAACTGATGCGCAGTAAACAATGGGTAAAGCTTTAAATTGACAGCACCTTCATAACGCATTCATAGAACATTCATATGCAGCATGTACAGTGTATGTATACCGTAGCATCCTAACAAGCCTTAAAAGCCTGAATATACATTCATTTGAAGCATTTTATGATTATGATGTTTGCTATTGTGATTATTATGTTTGCTATTAATGTATATTACAGTAAAGCTGTTAAGTTATGTTAAGGTATACTTAGATGCTGTTTATGAATATTCTAGGAATACATTATTAATGCATTAAGAATGTGTACTGAATGTTAAATGAATGCATTATAAAGGCATTACTGTATGAAGGTGCAGTGTTAATGTAAAGAATTTCCAAATAATGAATACTGGTTATTTCCTTAGACTTCCATAAATCAGATTCCCAATTAGTGGAAGTAATGGTTGCTGCAGTAATCTGTCATGAAATTATATACTCTGTAAAATAATGAAAAAGCAATTCAAAAATGAAGTTATTATAAATGAGAAAATGAGTCATGCTAAGGTCTGAGAGCGTGGTAAAGAGGTGAGGGAACATTTATGCCATTTGGACCACAGGATAAAATAAATGAATGAGATTATTGCAGAGGCTGATCCAGTGCCTTATAGAACCTGGTTGAACCCACCATCCACCGTGAGGTTGATACTGCCTTCCCCGGTAAAGGTGTCGTCCGTGATGGAGATCTCCACCTCGTAGGTGCCCTCATCCGACAGCTTCAGGTTGTGCAGCAGCAGCGTGCCGTTCTCGAAGATCAGCACGCGGTCCCTGTACTCGGCACGGAGCGTGCCTACGACCTGTGTGCCGACGGACTGCACCACGGTCACTGGCCTCTCCCTCTTCAGCTGCCACTTGATGACGGGAGGCTCGGTGCTGGTGCTGCTGTAGCGGACCGACAGCAGGGCCTCCCCGCCCAGCGTGCCCCGGATCAATGAGCCGGGGCTGGTGATGTTCACCCCAAGCACCCTGCCTATGTACAGCACACAGGTGTAACATGAGTTTTCAGACTGCTATTTTGAAACTGACTTTTATTTTGAAATGTGGAGTGTGGGGGCACAATGCATTAGTAAGACGGGGGGTATATATATAGTACTGTGTAAAAATCTGAGGCAGTCTAATGTTTAAAACTACTTTTCTGGGTAGTAAGTAGACATTTAAGTAGACGACAATAAAAAGCAGTAAAAATTCCTTCTATTCTTCTAAAAGTTATTGATGTCTAGTTGGATGGCTAAACCTCTCATCGGGGGCATCTCAGCAATTCCATGTATTTATTAAATTTCACCACCAGTTCACTTAATTAATTAACAAAAGTAAATGAGGTAATGGTCAGTCATAGGGGGCTGAGCCAAAAAAATACATAGATGCATTGTGTAGTTGCTGCAAAAACTGGGGTGATTTTAGCGGAAGTTTTAAAATTATACACTTTGACATAGTTTTACATCAACATAAAAAGCATTTTAAACAGAATTTTCTTTGGTTGCCTAAGACTTTTGCACAGTGCTGTATGATTAAGTTTCGGGGGTTCCAGGAGTAGTTGTGGTTGTACAGCTTTCTGCTTAAGTTACCCTGTGATTTTGTTCATTTTGCAATACCTGAAGAGTAAAATATTACTACAGTGCAATGGGACGGCAGCCCCCAAATTAGGGATTATACAAGAAACCGCTGAATCAAAACTTTTCTTCCCTTTGTTCACTGAGCTAAACAGGCATTTACAAAGTAGCCACACAAAACATATGTTGCTGGCAAAGAGGACACTTACCAGACAGTAATCGGCAACTGAAAGATGCAACAAATGAAACTGTGTTGTCCTTCTCATACAGGCTTGCAACTGATGCTTTAAAGATTGCTTTAGCAACAGAGACACTAACCAGCATGATGTTTTAACCCCCTGAGCAGGGCATTTAATGGTGTAATTAGTGATAATCTTGACCACACTCCTGACCTGGTGGTACAAAGGTGGACATATGTAGTATTGTTATAATCACTTGGATTCATATTCATTTATAAAGCAGAGTTTAAAATTCAAGCAATTTCAAACGTACCCAAAATTTCCCATCCAGGTCTTATCGATATATATGATTTATTTATATGGTAATTAGTAATAGTTATTAACGTGTTTTCTTCCTGCCCTGGGCTGAATGGCCGACATCCACGGCACAAAGCACATGGTGTGACAGCGCACTGGTGTGGCATCACACAAGAAACAATGCTGTCCTGGATTTGGATCTCACAATGGAGGCCTTATGGCCGCTCGCATGAGGCAAACCGCATCGGCCCTGGGCCGTGAGCACGACCCCACGCGGAACGCGGCAGACTCAGCTCGCCGGCACATATGCGGCGGGAAGACGCCGCCTCAACCGTCCGCGGCTGCCGGGGCCTGCTGCTTCGCCACCCCGCACGACGGATTGGCCAGTCGACACCCGCCCCTTTGCTGCCAGGCTCGCAATTCACTGGGGCAGGCCTGCATGGCATCCCGCTGTTGCCTTGACGACCATCCCCAGGCCAAAAGGGGGAGGGGGGGGGGTTGCCATGACTGGGGAACAAAGGCAAGAATTGTTTGGCTGATTTCCTCTGAAGAAACACTCATGAAAGGACTACTGAGGGGAGCACAGCTCCCTCCTTGTGATTGGCCGGCCCCGAGACACAGGGGCCCAGTGATTTGACAGCATATCTGAACAATGACACAACACATCTCGGGGAATGCGGCACCTGGGTTTAGGGAAGCTGCTCGCCTTGCCCTACGCGGACCCTGGGGACAAACATCACTCACAGTCTTCTGACGAGGCCTTACACTTTCTTCCGCCCTTTCCCTCTAATTCCACGCCCCTAGTTTTCCTGCTTCTCCTTAGATGTCTGGCTAATGAGTCGCTACCAACGCACTTTGGATTGTGGCCTTTCAGATTTCACAGGGATCCCAGACTGTGGACGGCCCCCGCGTCCAGGAAGTGCCTCAAATGATCCACATCCTGTCAGGTCTTTCTGGATCACTAAACAAATCTCACCAGTGACAAAGGCAGGGGTGTGGTCATTCTCTGTTCTATGACTTGAATGCATTGCAAAAACTGACAATGGGACCTGGTAGCCTTCCAGATTAAATGCATCGTTTGTATACAAAGCGGATGTCTTATTTAGAGACCGAAATCTAAGGCAGACTCTTGAAACTTGAGTTTAACAGTTACAATGCAAGCCAAGTCAAGTCAAGTCAAGTCAAGTCAAGCCAAGTGTACTTTGTTCTGCCAGCCATACAGAAGTATGCAGTGATATACTTGGTCATATACTTTATGCTACTTGCGTTACAATATTGATTTTTAACTGTTTCTACAAGAGTAAATAATGTAAAAAGTAAATAATGCCGAATGTTTGGCATTTGGCACTTAGAATATGACAAATTCACTGAAGGATATTATCTCCTGTCCATTATAGAGTCATACAGTATATGTAATAAGTCATTTTCTTACAAAGTGCATGCACCTTTAACATTCCTTCTAAGAGGAACCAGTACTGCTCCAAGTTTGCATGCCATCTGCTCACCACTTTTGCATTAAGACTTTCTTTTTTTTCTGAACACAGAAATCTGACAGGTACTCAATGAGTCATGTAACACTTGGCGAGCAAGGCACCGTAAGTGGTTCTGCCATTTGACATCACACATGGCTGAAACACGTACAAATCTGCTTTTTGCAGTGATGGAAAATGACACAGTGCTACTATACTGTGTTATAATGAAGTTATTGTTTATTAAAATGCTGCCCATGATAACATTTCATATTCCCTGCCAAAACTGAGACAAAGCTGTGCTAATGATGAATAAAATTCCTTTGTTGGAATGTGTCTATACAAGCATGTTACCAATAGAGGCTGCAGTATGGCTGTCATTTCATAGTGTGTGCCATTTGATAGATGACAGTCCTCTCTGAATACTGCTTTTAGGTATTAAAATAAATACCGTCATACAGAATAGCTTTGGTAAAATGTTTCATTGTGAGGAGTCGAGACACACTCTCCACCCTTCTAATTGTATTATGGATGGCAAAACCTATGTTACAAAAAAACCTCCACCAAATCTTTATATACATGTAAAACGGGTCTTATTAACAATAATCTTGATTAATTTTATGGACACAAAGAACAGTTTTCCTTTAGAAATAATATTTTTTTAATCATTTAAGGTAATGTCGTAAGCTATCTCTAACCAGACTGCTTAGAAGAATGGTTCGGTTAATGATGAAATTTATTACATGTGATTACTCGTTGAGGTTTAATTGGGGTGAAATATATTATCGGTAGGAGTTGGTAGCAAGAACACTGACATTTATCTGCGTAGGCCTAGTTTATAGTTAGACAACTAAGTGATAAATTAGCACATAGTTAAACATCCACTGCCTGGGGTGAGTTTCTCCAGTAAATCAGTCCCATGAAAACTGGGATTTACTTGTGATTCAGTTCAATGACCATGTGTATCATACACACATATAACACCGCACCACCCACACCCCCATGCTTCAAAGAAAAGTGACAGGCTTCTAAAATGCAAGCACGACACCAAACGTTTACAATACCTTCACCCTCCGGCATACAGACGAGAGCCGAGGCCGTGTGAGTGTGCGGCCGAACCGCTGGTATCAGCGCAGACGCATGCACACATACGCAGAGGCGCGCACAGCCGCGCAAATACACTCCATCAGCTTGCCACGTTTCCTCGATCCGCAAGAGTTTGCGCGCGCGGACGCCACAGGCTTCCAGCAAGGAGAGAGCTGAACAATGGGGGAAAAAAAAAAACAAGAAAATTCTATCAGCTTTCTCACCTGAGAGGGCAGAAAGAAGCAGACACAGAAGTGGTAGAAATGCAGGGGCAGCCGACGCCGTGGAGAGAGCCTCCCTCCCTGCCTTCATCTTGGGTCTAACACTGGGTTTCTCTCCCAGACAATTAGCATGATTTGTCCACTCAGGGCACGTCCCTGGAAGCGCACAGAGTGGTTTGTGAGAGGCTGCTCTCTGCCAGGGCCGGTCCCCCCGCACAGGACTCCACCATTGCGGAGCGCAGCCTCTGTGTGTGTCTGTGAGTGTGTGCGTGTCACAGCGTATACTCCCAGCATATACATTATAGTCTGCTTCATGGATTAAGGCCTCTGATTTTATGCCCCCCCCCCTCTCCAAACTCTGCTTACTTCAGACCGGTACGGGTTTAAGCTGACGCTCGAAAATTTCTGCTCCCTCTTGCATGGGAGAGGCACACGCTCAAAAATTTCTGCTCCCTCTCACACAGGAGCGGCGCAGCTGCAATTAGGTGCCCACTCAACGGAGCACATGCTCTCGGTGGGGTGTGCATATTCAGCCCTGCTGTGGCGCTTTGGCAAAGGTGGTACTAGCTGTCAAAACCCCTCAGGAGCCTTGCATTCATGCTTGCGTCTCCTTAGGGGACCTTATTTTTAACCTGGCGGAGGTCTCAATGATTCACACAAGCAACCTTTTGTCGAAAACATAAAACGCTGTGAGGCACAACACAGGTTGCTCTCAAGTGTCTAGAAATGACAAAAAAAGAAGCACAGAGTGCCTTCGACTGTGAAAGCCTCAAATCTAGAATTGGCTAGCCAGAGCTAAAACCATAAATGCCCAACCTGCTTATGAAGGTGGCATTACTACAAGCCTAACCATCTAAGACCAGAACACTTGATGACTGTCTCAGAGGCTCGGAGACATGAATGGAATTCCGAGGTTGCTGCGGCGATAAATCCCCCTCTTGCTGTTCCTCTTTATTCTAACAGCCCCATAAAACAGAACACTGACAAAGAAATGAAGAGACACCAGATCTCACCACCTTCATGGACCCAGACAGCCTAAATCTGGACCCCTCAACCCCCAACTCCTGTGCCAAACCGATAACACATCAGAGGTGGAGTCCTTTATTTATTGGCTCGTTTCTCCTCATTTTTTGAAGAAGACAGAAAGGGATGGCAGAAGGAAGGGCATCAGTGATAAGGCAGCAAGTCCAACTCTTTGCTTCTCTATAAAAACAGAAGGAGGACGAGAAATAGGTTGACAAAAATGCATGGGAACCACGACTGAGAAAATATATCATCCTGTTGTAGTAGAACTAAGATATTTAATTAGTTTGACATTTGGACTCACAATTAATGACTAATAACTTTTGTCTTATAATGGATGAATGCTCCTGATGCTTGGATGATTGGTTATGAAGTGGGTACGCAAAGACAGGATCCAAGGGAACTCTGAAAAAAGTCTTGCTTTCTGTTGTTAGCTATTCACATTTACATTTTTATGCCCCTGGCTATTGTCCACACTACAAGAGTCTACTGACAGTGTCCCATAGATTCTTTTCCACTTAGCCAGACTTTTTAATGCCTAAACGTGACAAACATACCAAGAACCAGAGTGAACACTGGAATCAGTATCGACTCTTTTTGCTAATATGTTAATATGTTACCATGCAAAAAAGAGCAGCAAGTAAAGTGAAGTTCCTGTAAAGATCCACGAGTTCCCTGGGTATTTCCACCAAACAAGGACATAGAGAAAGGCACTCAGCTAAATTTGTCTCCCATTTAATTCCCATCTATCCCATTCAGTATGTGCTTCCAATACATTCATGTCTTCCATCTTAGACACAACTCCCACTTATAGGCACAGTAGGAACTGCAGTCCTAAGAACCCATGCTTAATTCCACCTTCTGATAGCATCACAAACTTCATCATAGGATGGTGAAACTGCTCACCTCCAGTCAATAAAACTGACTTCTTCCAGACCCTGGCCATGCATTCATCACCCAAGCTTCAGGTTCTCCTCTTGCTCTCATGTTACTCCTTTTCTTGTCTGTCTTTAATGGCTTTTCATAGGTACTTCATTAAGTTCAAGTGCTTGATGCTGGTTTTTAGAGCTATTAATGGAACCACACCAACTTCCATTGAATCACTTATGGAGACCAACATTCCATCCTTCTCCTTCCAGTCAGCAAGCCAACCTTGCCCAATGATCCCTCTATCGTATGAAATAAGTCTCACTTTAGATGTTTCTTATATGTGGTTATTTGGTGGTGAAATGAGCTGCTCACCCATATCAAGAGTCCCTCTCAACCATCAAGAAATGTTTCAAGACCTACTGTATATTTTCTGGGAATACCTTAATTAGCTCATCTGACTACTGACCTGTTACGTCTTCATCAGCCATCACTTGGTTACGGTTTCTTGGCAACACTGGATTCTCATGTATTTGCACTTGTCTAGGAACCTAGTCCTCAATGTGAACTTGTACTTGTTACTGGTCACTTACTGGAAGCTCAGCTTAGCTGCATGTATATCTGAGTTGGCTCCTTAACAACTGCATGCTGTTGGTGTATTGTCTGCCATGCTGAACGTATTTTGAATAAAAATGTTAACTAAATAAATGAATGCAAGTGTAAATGAACACTGACTTAGTGCCTTTGGTCTTGCTCAACATATAAACACACACAGCTGACAGTGAACACACACAATAGCTTAAAAGATAAGTGGACAAGTGTAACAATCAAACCAGGGGCAACTCCCACTTAATGCAAATAAATAAATAGATGAAAATGAGTATTGCATCAAAATGATTATTGACAGTTTTTTCAGTCATCTAATAAAATCTGTCAGTAAATATACCATGAATAGTATATACAGTTTTCAGCTCTGTGTCTTTGAGTAAGGACAAACCTGTCCCTTTAAACAGTTTAATCAGGCAACCAGCGGTCAGCTGATTGGATACCAAGCAGCCCCAGTGTGGTCCACCGACAGAAAGAGCTGGATCTGTGTACACATATACATACACAAGAAAGACCTGTTAACTCTCAAACACAAAGACCCATTGATATAATGTGTCTTTTACACTACGTGCAGAACTAAGATATGTTAACAATCAAGTAAAACATAGTTTTTGGTATAGCTCAAATTTAGATTTTATTTTTCGAAAATGTAGTCTTATGTGTAATGTAAGTAGCTCCATGTATGAGACAGTTTGTGCTACATGCCGCTTTTGGTTTCTGAAATGCTACGTTCTCTACAGTTTAGGTCACGTGCTCATCCTGATTTTGCAGTTCACTGCTGTCACAGACATTTCATCCTCCCCTAAGCCCGGAAGAAGGAATCCTGGTTTCCATCTGAGCCACACCCACACATCTAAGCACTGCATCTAACCCAGCCCACTGCACCAGGGGTGAGACCTCACTACCAGTGTTTTTTTGGTTTTCTCTTAAAATGACAGAATCCTTTCGCTCTCTTGATTTAATTAATGGAGGCATCATTGCAAAATGTACATCGCACAGTGTTAGGTATTCAAAGTACACATGCTAATGTATATCCCAAAAGACAGAACAATAAACACCTAATAGTTGCATGCACAGTATTTTCCAAGAACAGCGCCCTCTCCTGTTCAGCTGAGAACACAATTCATAGTTCTTCCCCTGGGGAAACACTTCATGACAGTGATTGGGTTACAGACCTTCTCCAGTCCTTCTCATAGTTTTAAGTGAACATATCAGATAAAAAGGCATGTTATACTCATATGTTTAACCAGACCCAACAATAAATAATTTAAACTAGTAAAGTTGAATTTGGCTCTGATAATGTTCCAAGTGTCATACCAAGCAGTTAAAAGTATTAAACCATAGCGCAGAATGTCTGCTTCAAGTGTAATAAGCCCCTAGTTGGCTAATTACGAATAAAATCCTCCCACCATGAATTGAGCTGGAAGGTCTGACATTAAACTAGAAATGGTCTATATCCCTACGAGCTGATGCCCCATAGTGTATATGTTCCTCTATACCACACAGATTTTGCTTGCACAGTGTGTTTGTACATGAACAGGCCAAGTGCTTTGAAATAACTAGGCTGGGAAGGGCGTTTTCTATAAAAATGATTTGAATCACATACAGTAATTTAACGTATGTTTTACACGTTTTTTACAGCAGATATTACATAAATATGAGTTTTAAAAAGACTAAAAAAAACAAGAACTTTGACAGGACTGGGTCTGAAAGGGGAGCCTGTCAGTGGATTCTAAAATGAGGTTTTTTAACCAGAAGTAGACTAAGATATTGTCGTAGAATAAGATATGATGCACAGTAACACAGTAAAAAGAAAAAAACATAACAAAATATAACCTTTTAAACAGAAGAGCACAGGGACAGTTAAGTTGGTCTGGAGTTGGTACAGAGAAGCAAAGATGATACACTTCTTCGACTTGCTAACTCCTAGCGCACATGGCAGCCTAGGTGGCGTACCCGCAACAGTTCACGATATCATTGAAATAATATTATTCTTCAATATTGTTCACTTAGTGTAATAACATAAAAATATAATGCATAACATTTTACATTAGGCAACAACTAAATAAATAGTTAGACTACAAATAAACATGTAATAGGCCTATCTTACAGAAGAGGTGTAATGATGCCTAATGTCATATTAATGCCATAATTCGATCGCATAAACTTTGCGTTAATTTTGATAACCAATGGGGGATAAGTATATGAGCAAAGACCGTTAATAGAATTTTTTAAACTAAATATACATACTATACAATTGTTTTTCGTTTGATGGCTGTAGGAAGTTAACGATCGATTTGCGCTAATTTTAAAATTACTTGAAATTGGTCTTCTTTCCGCCTCTTCACTGAGAATGTTTTTTTTTTGTTTTTGGTCACACCTTGGTAACCTACCAGCGTCCTTGAAGTTTCCCTCCATATCGTGACAGCGCGGCGCCCCCTTCTGAGGCGGAGCGTAACTGGCTGGCTAGTCGGCGCCCCATCAGAGGTTGGCGCCCCACATCGCGCGATGGTTGCGGTGGCGGCACTGGCTTCTGTAACGGCTAGTCGGCGCCCTCGGAACGGAAGTTAGCGCCCTAGGCGGCTGCCTATAGGACTGAAATACCCTGGATACCCGTCTCCTCTGCCAGTTGTCATAGTAAGATACTGTTTTGTTATTATTTATTTATTCTTTTTTTTTTCAAATAAAAAATGGTTGCTTTCTCATTAAGGGGCGGGACAAAATAAGTGGGAAACGGAGAAGTACTGGCGCAATAAGCAATTGAATTAAACATATAACTTTCAGCTAAACGCAAAAACGAAAACGTGCACTCACCGAGTACAGTTTTCAATAACTGTGTCAAACCCTTTTCCAGTGGGATGAAATTATGTTTATAAGACATTTATAAACTCGATTGCATCTTCCCAACAGTTTAACGGATAATTGATCATTTAACAGGAAGGCACCGCACTGGAAACGTGTGTTGCTAGGAGAAAGCGCTGAAACTAAAAAAAAGTAATTTCTCTAGCTGCCAACTTCAGCGTCACCACACAGACTCCCTCCATGCCTCCGAGTGTAACGTGGGCGTCCTGTGGGCCGAGCTGCTGAAATAAAGCGAAATCCAAGTGCGCTGCGTTCATGGAGGCGGATCGCAGCCTTATCAAAAATTTAGCTACGCATTACAAGATTACAATGAAGGCATGGCTGTAATTTCGGGCTTCAGATTACCCGTGTGTTATGCCCATTAAAATAAGAATGTAAGATGATGATGAAGGGTGATGATTTTTATGATTATTTTTATTATTTTTTGTTGTTGTTCTTAAGAATGTGCATATGTTTCAGATTCGGTGGTGTGTACCTCAGTGGTTTATGACACTGTTCCTGTAATTGGATGGTTGCCAGTTCAAATCCCAAGACAGGTGGAGTGATTTCACTGCTGAGCCCTTCAGCAAGGCTCATGTTCCACAGCTTGTCTGATTCTGCTTTCTCAAGTGTGTGTTGATTTGGATAAAAGAGTTTGCTAAATAAACAAAATGTACATTTCCTCAAGTAGCACATAAGAACTGTGAAAACCTTGGAATTTCAAAAGTGTTACGATTAATATTGCTATTGTTCCATTACCAGCCTTAGGCTTTTTAAAATTCAATTTTACTCATTAGGGTAGCTAGATTTTTTTTATGGATATTCTTGTTTACTGTCTGCTTCAAGAATAACTATTCTGCCCCTCCCCCCAGTCTCAGGCAGTTTCTGGAACATAGACCATTATATACTGACTGTACATTATTATTGTTGACTAAAATTAAAATGATAACACTTTACTTGAGGGGACACAAACACTCAGTAGTGACACAGTTACTACTGTAGTACAAATCGTGAACAAATCATGAACAAATATACGACTTAATATGAAAGATGCGTAATGATTCATTAATGATGAACAAACATGAGATCAGTATTTCACTTGTGCTATTCTTCACTTGTTCCTTCCATAGTTCCTTAGTACCCCCTTCAGTACCCCCTTCAGTACCCCCTTCAGCACCCCCTTCGGTACCCCCTTCAGTACCCCCTTCAGTAGTTCCTTCAGTACCCCCTTCAGTACCCCCTTCAGTAGTTCCTTCAGTACCCCCTTCGGTACCTCCTTCAGTACCCCCTTCAGTAGTTCCTTCAGTACCCCCTTCAGTACCCCCTTCAGTAGTGCACTAAGATTTACATAAAGATAGTAACAAATTCAGTACTTGCTTTAGTTAAAAGATGTCTGACAATGCATTAATGATGAACCAACACGACATAAGTTTGTAGCTAATACTTAGTTTGTGGTTAATTAATAAACATAAGTTATAGGATGTGATTGGAGTTGCCAAATTGCCCGTAGGTGTGCATGTGTGGGTGACTGGTGTGTGAGTGTGCCCTGCGATGGGCTGG
>JABFDZ020000042.1:18710994-18729408 GCA_019775955.2 Pollimyrus isidori
CCCCACGTCCAGTGAAACGCCAGTCTCCACTTTTAATGATTAAGCCACAATTTATGAACTTGTGCATATGGCCTGCGGCCACCGTTTAATGTTTTTTAAAGTTCCACATTTACACGGAGAGTCTGAAAGAATTACGTAATTATAATGCTAAATATTGGTTTATGCTTAATGAATTATTCATGACCATTGAGGCGGTCTGCTTTCCCGGGGCTGTATTTCTTTTACTGCCAGCCACGAAATCAGGCCAGGGTAATCTTGCCAATACGGGTGATACATAATGCTGATTTCATTCACTTTTTATTATAAAGTTCAGATGGCATGGCTACCGACCCAAGCTTTCACTGTGACACGCAGTGCATTTGGCCTGATGTGGGATGCCCTGTGACTACGATCTGTTATCTATATATTGAGTGCTTTTGGTGATTGTGAGACAGATGATGACACAGGGTGGGTGAGGGCATCAGAAATCGTCATTCCCCCGCCTCGGATAGTCTAGTACAGCTGTGGGCTCAATTTTAGCTTGGCAAGATTTCCACTGATTTATGCAATGTAAAACCAACTAGAAGGATAGCCATTAGCGTTTGGTCTTCAGCAAATGTAGTATTTTTTATTTAATTAGCTTTTTTGAAAATAGGTTTTGCACAGAGAGGCTGGATTATCTAAAAAAAAAAAAGTTTATTTGGGCATGGTTTCTCTGTTATTGGACCTTCACTACACAAATGTACCTTTTTAACATAGAGTGGCGTTCTCCACTAGGGACCCTCATCGTCTCCGTAAGTGGTACTTCAGCGGTCCACATTAAATCTGCCATTTTTCATGAATATCATGTCCAGCTATTGAATCCTACAAAACAAAGTCTGTGCTTTTCATGTGGGAGCGCACATGCACATTCGCGTATCTTTTTGTTTCATAATTTGGCTGCCCACTTCCGTATTGTTGTCAGAATAGTGCATTGTGGTCTTGTGTAAATCTTTCCGTCACCCACGCCACGTATTCGCCTGAGCCCAAATGGCGGCAGGCTAAGGTCAAGCGGACCGGCTAGCGTAGCTGGCTGAGGACGGAATGCATGGACAGGTCTACCTCACCACTGTCCCTGGAAACCACCACAATCCCTCCTCCACACTGTCGGCTTTACACACCTCAGATGCTGCAGGTGAAATAGCATCGCATGGAGGATTTGGGCCTTAACTGAAAGTTCCCTACATTACATAAGGGGCTGCTCTGGTAGACAGTGTGCACTGTTAATGTTCGTTTTGCTGCCACAGAAAGTGACAGTTATCACATTTGTACATTTTTTTTCCAACATATTCAGGGTTGCAGTCTTCATTCACATGTCAGCTCACTCACTAAGAGGAATCTTTGCATACATGTCAGCAAGGGACCTTCCCGAACTTGTATGTTGCATAATATACAAATATTTCCCATACTGAAGGTGCTGCAGACACCTGATAGGCATTTTGGAGGCAATTGTTACGTTTATGGCATCAGCCAGTGACACTTGCCTTCAAGCTGGATTTATCCCGACAGTTTCCACCGTCGGTGCCTATCAGTGAGAACAGCCGGCATTACGGTTGAGCAAATGGGAAAAGAAGTGGCTTGATATCATGAAAAATGATCATCTGGCCTTCTTCACGGACTCAGGCAGTAGATGCAGCTGTTTCCAGCTCCGAGGTTGTTAGAGAAGCTGTGATTCATAGGGACAGAAAACTTTGTCTAGTTGGTCTGTTGAACTAGTGTCATTCCCCAACTCGGTTTCTCTATTAGCATAACCTAACCATCAGCTGTCAAGATAAAAACTGGCACCCAATCTTATGCTCAAAGCCAAAGACAGTTTTCGATGCTCAAATGCTGAAATTACAGTGAATCACTGTCAACTGGAAGCAGTGCCTGGGTGGTGCCTCAGGCTGCCTGCTTTGTTACCTACTGGGTTGGTCTACAGTGCATGGAAGTAACTGTTAAATACCTGTACAGGCCTCCAACCTCTCCGGGAAGTTCCCACAGACTGACAGCAGCTCCGGGAAATCAGTCCTTCTGCCATTTTAATGCCACCATACCGTCCAGACATTATACGTAAGTATGATGCCGGTATTTTAAAAAGCAACGCTATTCTGAGAATATGATAAAATTTGCAGAGAATTTTGAAGAAAAATACTGCAGTATCTGGTATTACAATAATACCGTCCGATCTGTTTGTCACCCTTCAGTGGCAGTTGTCTCTGTCTTGGCTGTCATCCATTTCCCCGAAAGCAGTATGTCTAAGGTGGGACGTCTGTACTTGACTAAATAAAGTTTGGTAGAGCTGTGGGCTTGGTGACATAGGAGGTTTATCACTGGTTCAAATCCCTTAGGCCCTCGACTATGAAAAAACTCGAAAAATGGATGTCCTTGCACACCGACCCCTAGTTTAAGATGGCACATAAAATATCACCATGAAACAAGTGCCCTCGTTTCATTTAGCCAGTTTTAAAATGTAAAATGTCTAGTGTCTGGCGCCACAGCACACAAACAGCAGGTCACATGGTCCTTCAAGGAACAACTCAGCTTTATGGCCAGAAGTTCACAGATTCTCCTCAGAGCTAGAGCTCTGATGTGGCAGACCCAAAGTACACAAAGAGGTCGATCGGCCTACATTAATAAAACTTTCATGCTCCTGTCTGAAATCTAAATAGGCCACAGAAAGGGACCTTACCTCACTCTTAAAGACAAAGCCTTTCCGATACCCAGAAGCCACTGGGGTAGAGGGGCAAATGCTCCGTCTGGATTTAGTTACGTGTCTGTTGCTTTGGCCATTTTACTTTGATTGACCAACTTAGAGTAAGAGATGCAACTAATCTGAATCAGGTGGTGGTGAAATGAAGATTGGATCCATAAGTCACCAAATGTTTTAAAGCAATTGATTAATGACCCAGGTTAAGGAAAGATACAGTGCGACAGTTAGCCAAACGAGCGGTTAGCGTGAAGTCTGTGAACCACGCCCCACCACTGCCTCCTGGTGGACTGGTCATGCCTGGGCTTCTCCGCATTTTCTCTGTACGCCGTATTTTTTGTGCTAATCAGCAGGGAATTTCTCCCTCAACACAATACTGTATCATCACCTGCTTTTTAGTTACCGATTCATTCATGACATGGCAACGATAACTTTAGGATAGATCATACTAATTAACTAGATAGATGATCAGTAGCAACATAATCAGTCTATACAGTCTATTTATGTATTTAGATAATCTATCTATCTATCTATCTATCTATCTATCTATCTATCATCAATAGACAGTATCAGTAAATATTAGACAAATTAATGGTAAGAAAGGGTATCTCGATGGATCATTGTTTCTTCCCTGACTGTTAAAACAGAGCATTAAGACTTTGGTTATTTTTGCATAAAAGTGTCCATATCACCAGTTTTCCTGTTTGTTCTTTGTATTGTGTTGTAGTGGCACTGTCAGCCTCTATTCAGTATATCAATATCTGTACCAATTTGCACATCTTCTCCACCAATCAGGTGGTTAAATGTGTCTTTCTGTCTCTGTCTTCATGTCATATCTTTGTATTTATAATCCTTTTGTTAATTATTTTTTGTTGCACCATGGCCATCAAGAATGATATGTCAACTCAGTGTATGACTCATCATATATCTGAAGCTTATAATAAAAGATACATTTCACTCGGAATAATGCAGTTCGTGTAGACACACGTGTCGTTTTTTTAATATATATATATATATCTCTCTATCTTCTCTTTTTAACTCTCTTGCCACAGCAACAGCATTAAATAAACCATGTTTTCTTCCAGTTTTTATTGTGCTGCATCCAAAAATAACTTCCCTGGGCAGTTTAAAATCAGGTCATTTTTGACACACGGCTCGAGGATTGCCCCCCGATGCCCCCACACGTGTGAGGGGCCAGGCTGAAATGGCTCTGGATCACAAAACCGAGAAAAACAACAGTAATTATTCTCAGAACCAATCCCCCCCCCATTGTATCTGCTCTAATCATAGAGTGGGAGTGAATTATTAATTCACAGGGGTGAACTGGCTTAAGTGTTGCCCACAGAAATATTCTGCTTTTGCTTTTCCTGTTAAACAAGCTTTCCTTCAGAAGGAATTTCTACTGAAATATTCAAAGACCTCTGTTCTGGGAAATGCAAGTCGTGAAGTAATTGCTTATTCACAGCAAGGGCACTAATATTTATTTGCTTTCAGGGGAAAACCTTACAGAAAATGAAATTCCTGTTTATTGCTGTGACCCACAATGCTGTGAGATGACTATGAAGATCATTCATGCTGGAGTGGAGTGCCAAGGTCTCACCAACGTGGGCAAATTTTGGCCCCAGAATGGACTTTTTATGAGTCGGGTGAGAGCAGTACAGGCTTGGATTTCCATGCCTGTGTCCACTCACTGAAAACCAATTGGTTGGTCCCGTCTCCTCTAATTGCTTGGACCCACCTCCTTTACAATATGATTGGTTATCTCTCTGAAACAATTGCCTTTTTTGTTCTGGAACATTTTTGAGTAAGTAAAATTCCCATGAGCAAAATACTGTGTCAGTTATCACCTCATCCATAGAGGAGTCTGGTGACACTAAGCAAAACACAGCAATACAAAACAGTGTATTCTAATAGGGGCAGATGTGAAATTTTAAGCAATCCACATCTTTTATTTATCTTAGATTATTTATTAGCACTTACACTGAAAACAATGCATGGATATTGATATACTACTACATATATAATATGTGGTTAGTGTCATTTTAGCATCCAATAGGATGAATATTTTCAATTTAACCAAAATCCTTAGAAGACATTAGTCTGTTGCAATATTTAATATTCTAAGTTGAAATGTCAAGTTTTTGTTGCCACGTGTTATAGGGAACACAATGAAATTGTTATGCTACGGTTGCAAAGTATGGCATTAAGGGATAGGACAAACCGCAGTGTAATATGAGACAAGACAGCACAGGGCAAAATAGTGCAATATGAGAATGACTAAACAAACAAGTAATAATAAGTGCAACTGGACCACAGTATAGGAAAGTAAACAGGGATAAGGTGCAGGAAAAGGTACAACGCAGACGAAATATTAACTATGGCCATATAAGGCAGTGGAGAGATAAGTTGTAGGTCATATAGCCAACATCTTACGTCTATCTATGTGTCTTGAAAGCGTTTCCCGTGAATGTAATTTAAAACATATGATCAGTGTGGCTACTGACATAAACACATGTGCAATCTGTTTTGCTGTGATAAGCTGCCGATGTCTGACTTTAATTCCGGGAATACAGGTAGTCTTCCAGTTAAGAACGTCCGATTTACGGACAACTATAACTTACAGACGGAGTGCCATACAACCCATTATATTAAACATTCGGGTTAAATGCGGTGGTTCGTAATCGCGTAGGCACACTACATTATTACGTTCATGAAAACATTGCACAGCATCAGCCATTCGACGTAATCAATGAGTAAGTAATTTCATTATTATTGTACAATAAATATTATGTACTGTATTAGGCCTATTATTTTTCCATCTTGAGTTATCTACAAATTCGACAAAGACAGGCGATAAAGAATCTCGTTCGTAGCCTTGGGGCTGTTTGCATGCAACAGCCTATTTTAATATTTCCAAAATCCACGCAACTTTATTACGACTTTTCCAGTACAAGGTCATTGTGAGGGTACAGCCAGTCCCATGAAATTGAGGGCAGGACAGTGATCCATCACAGGATGCAGCCACACGCACTGTGGGGAATACAGAGTCCCCCATTCACCTAACTGTATGTTTTTGGAGGGTGGGAGAATAGCCCTGCAAGCACATGCTCTACTAACACAGAATAACAGATTTATATGATGCGGTGTAATACAAAGGTATTATGTGAAGGGAAAAGGAGATCATTGAGAGATTTATATCACAGGTACAGTTGATTATTGATCTGGTCTTGTAAGTTATAAGTGACTGTTCTACATTTCAGGAACCTGTTTTCTGACTGTTCTTTGCCTCTCAGACTTAATCACGAAATGATTAATGGTGTTATCAGGAAGGAGTGTGGACGGTGGGCGCTGACAGCCTGTGCGTCTGCATCTGGCAAGACCGCGTCGCCACCTCTGTGAATCCCACTCCGCTGACCCCGCGCACCCACTACTTACGGAAGGAGGCGAGAGCAAGGCGCGTTTCCATGGCGATGCTCCGACGGCACTTTGCCGGCCGAACTCCTCCGAGCGGCGGAGAGGCTCTTAGCGGCCTCGCCTGTGACGCGCCGACGTTAGTGGAGCCGCGGGCTTCGAGCGGTTTAATTGGCTTTCTTGAGCTCACGGCTGACAGCCTCCAGAATATAAGAGAACCCAAAATACTGTGGCGCAGGCAGCAGACCAATATCCAAATGTACAAACATTACTTCGGAGCGAACCTCCATACACATGTGGGTCTAAAAATAGGGCAGTGGGTACTGTACAAATAATTTGGACTCTGCGCTGTTATTTAAGCTGCAGGTTCAAGTGTTCAGGTATTTGCTTTGTTGCCCTTCAACAAGGCAGTTAACATAACCAAACTGAAAAAAAATCGAGTAAACAAATGGTTGTGATTATAAGCCTTGGAAGTGTTTTTTTATTAAAATTATAGTCGGTCAATAGCCACCCAGAAGGCACCAGGTTATAAGACAAGTACACTGATCACATGACTTGTCATTGTTGGGATTAAAGTTTTGCCCATAGAAATAAATGGAGAGTCCCCATAAAGGTATAATGATGAACCGTTGTGTGTGTTTTAGTCCCCTCCCATTCTCGTGTGTCTGTCTGTGTTGCGGGTTAGCTCGTGTTCTCGTTCTGGCATGATCTTTCTCTGGACACAAGGTGTTGCTTCGAGATGCCTCTCCGCTTTGAGTGATCTGCTGCAAGATCTTCCCAGGACTCAGTGCTGATGCCCAGGGCCTTCTTGTCCTGCCTACAGATGTCCCTGTAGCACAGCTGTGGGCGGCCTGCTGTTCTCCTGTCTGATGCCAGCTGGCCATAGAGGAAATCTTTGGGGATGCAGCCATCATCCATGAAATGGACGTGACCATTGCAATGCAGTCCACAATGCTTGAGTAGGGTGTACATGCTGAGTAAACCAGCATGGAAGAGAACCTCAGTGTTAGTCATTCTGTCTTCCCATGAGATGCCCAGTATCTAGTGGAGGTAACGTAGGTAGAAGGTGTTAAGTCATTTCTGCTGCCTGATGTATGTTGTCCAGGTCTCATTGCCATACAGGAGTGTGTCAGTTATGGTGGAGCCCAGGTAGATGGATTGGTGAACAACCTCCAGTTTGTAGTTGTTGGTGATGATGACTGTTTTTCCTTGGCAAACCGATCCATCAGATCAGATCCCGGAGGCCCCACTTTCAGGGGGTTCCCACTGCCGCATCATCAGCAAGCAAGATATCTTTGTTGATGGACTCAGAGACTTTGGTCTTGGCTGTAAGGCTGGTTTGAACAGCCTGCCATCTGATCTGGTGTGTAAGAAGATCCTTTTCCCGAGGAGCCAAAGGCGTGCTTCAGGAGCACAGCAAAGAATATGCTGAATATTGTCGGAGCACACTATTTCTAAGGACACAGCAGTGCTTCACTCCAGTGTGGATCTCAAAGGGCACAGTGGTGCATCCATCATACTGCACCATCATACTGTTCCCCTCGTGTTGATATGGAAGAATTCTACCGTACTCTGCAGTCTGGGTGGTCAACCTATCTCGATGAGGCCTGGAACAATCTGTTTCTGGTGCCAAAGTCGACGGCTTTTGTCAAGCGAATGAAGGCAAGGTATAGGGTATTCCTCTGTTTTTTGCTCTTCTCCTGGGGTTGTCAGAAAGAGAATATCGTGTCTGCAGTTAATCCGCCAGTGTGGAAGCCGCACTGTGACTCTGGACAGATGTGCTTGGCCAGATCCTCAGGTAACAGTAATACGAAATAGGTGTTACATTTTCCTTCTAATGAGGAAAAGACTTCATAACATGTGATTAGTTGATGAGTTGAGATGGCTGTTTCCTTACCAGTTGCTAGTTGCTTTAGCCCCAATTATCGGGTTCTTCACAGACAGACAAACAAAAAACATACTTTGGCCGAATCGAGTTAAAGAAAGCTTTCGTGTCACGCTTTTTGCCGTACACAGAAAAATTAAAAGAATGTCCCTCCTCGACCCACAGTGCAACATTCATAACAGGACAGACATTACAGTGCTAAGGACAGAGTCTGGGAATAATTTACATAATGCAAAGGAAGAGGCCTTATCAATAAATTAAGTGGAGGAAATTACAGTTGAACAATCTTCTTGATGTGTAAGCTATTCACCGAATCACTCCCAAGCAGTTAATTGGATGTCTGATATGAACTTACATCCTCCATACTCCCACATACTCCTCCATACTCCTACATACTCCTTCCATGTTATAAAGAAAACTTGTTTTGTTGGGCTTACATTTTATGAAATAAATGGAAAAGTGGGAAAATCCCGAAGTGCCTAAAAGCTTTTAACTGGTTGTGTTTATCATTCCACTTGGTTCTTTGGGTGTCCTTGGTCTCTTTTGGTCCTTCACATGGATTCATCACAGGGCCTGATATGCTGTTACATTTACATGATGTTTGCTTCTATGTAACAGACACTTGTACCCAAAGCGATGTACCAGTGGGGCAAATAGCACATTACAAACATCAAGGCTGAGCTTCCAATGAACGGCCAGTAACAGATGTCAGGGTCGCAGAAGGCCACACTGTAAGCATCCAAATAGCAGCCCAACCAGGGTGTCCCGACATAGGTTAGCAGAGCCAGGCAAAGTTACCCTCATTAGTCAGTAACTACTGGGCTACAGCTTGTATGTAGCAAGCCTGACGCAGACAATGTACATGGCATCCTGGACTTCATACAGCCAGTACTATGGTGGACTATTGGAGGGCAGATACGTATAACAAGCTTGATTTTGGTTGACATTTGTTGAGTTTATTTGTATACAACTGTCCACTTTTGGGCTGGCAGTGGCTCAGTATATAGTAGTTGCCTCATGCCTCCAAAATTAATTCCATCCATCCATCCATCATTTTTCTATAACTAATTTTTCCATTCAGGCTTCTGGGGATCCTAGATCCTATGGGTGCAAGGCAATGAACAACCCAGAATGGGGTGCTGATTCATTGTAGGGTGTCCACACACACACACACACACACACACACACACACACACACACACGCAGGTTTGTAATTATATCTTTCTGGGGACTCTCCATTTATTTCTATGGGAAAAACTCTAATCCCAACATGAAGACCTTAACCCCTACCCAGCCCTAACCTTAACCATAAGTAACCAAACAAAATATGAGACTTTTTAGTTTTTTGATTGCAGATCTTTGTGGGGACCTGAAAAATGATCCCCACAATGTTATAATAACAGATTTTTATAACTTTAAGAGAGACACACAATGTCTCACTTTCTTCCCAGTTCCCACTGTTAAAAATCATGTGATTAGGTGATTTAGTGTCTAGAAATATGTACTGGCAGGTAAAATTGAAAACTGGCCTAGACTAAACTAGACAGATTTAATAAATTGGAAAATTAAAGGTGAAGTTGACCAATATTTCTAGTCAAACCAATGACAAATTGTTGCATTCCCGTGGATAATTTCAATGTGGTTTTTGAAATAACGACAAGGCATAAAGTATGAAATAATTTTTATTTTCATAAAAAAGATGAAATGTGACATTTCTGGACAGCTAAATGTGTGGGTGCCCGCTGATGGGTGGGTGCCCGCTGATGGGTGAGTGCCCGCTGATGGGTGAGTGCCTGCTGAATATGAGAGTGCCCGCTTATGGGGGGATGCCCACTGAATATGAGAGTGCCCGCTGATGGGTGGGTGCCCGCTGATGTGTGAGTGCCCACTGATGGGTGAGTGCCTGCTGATGGGTGAGTGCCTGCTGATGGGTGAATGCCTGCTGATGGGTGAGTGTCGCTGAATATGAGAGTGCCCGCTTATGGGGGGACGCCCGCTGAATATGAGAGTGCCTGCTTATGGGGGGACGCCCGCTGAATATGAGAGTGCCCGCTTATGGGGGGACGCCCGCTGAATATGAGAGTGCCTGCTTATGGGTGAGTGCCTACTGGTGGGTGGGTAACCCGTCCTCGGTTATTCGCCACCTTGTGCCATAACTACTGGCATAACTACTCTGCATAGGACAAGCATGTATGGAAAACAGACGGATGGGTAGATTTCTGAACAGAGAAATGATTATTTAAATCAGAAGTATTTTGGGCTAGTTTTTACACTTTCCTGCAATAAATGCGCTAACTTGCCTGTGCATCCTATAAGCTGCTCACAATGTGTGCCTGTGTTTGGCTGGCATCTTGTCCTGCCTGGGATAAGCTCCTGACCCTCCATGATCCAATACGGCACATATGGTCTGAAGATGGATGACAAGATGGATCCTTCTAGTACACCTCAGTTTCATCTGTTTGGATTGCATTTATGTTCCTCTGTGGTACAAATTCAGGGCCTGGCATCACAAACCGGGAGATGACTGAGTGTGGAATTGGGCCAAAGGGCTGCCTTTTGCATTTCATAAATCAGAACTGCTGAAAATGGCCCAAAAAAATGACACTTGCTTTTACTGGCACTTGCCCTGGAAGGAAAAATGAAAACTTTCCAGTGACTGTTTTTAAATATCTTATTCAGCTTTTTTATGACAATCTGACAATACAGTGCATACTACTGCATTTCTGCCAACACAAACATCTTACTATACTTGCCAGGTCTGGGTCACGGGTGGGGGTAGGGTGGGATTGGAAACCTATAAAATATTTCTTGCAAAATTTGTTCATAAATGCAATGTAGTACCAGAGTCCTCTAGTGGTCTTTGGTTGCTATTGCACTGTTAAAAAACTGATAGAGTAAACTTATGCGAAACTCCAAATTACTGTAATACACTGTGATACACTTTGCCTCCCATGCAAGGTGTGGCCCAACCTTACAGCCCCTGCTGCCTGGGATTGCCTCCTGGGTTTAAGGTAATGAGTTGGATAACTGGATTCAGATCAGTAATATATTCATTAGCTATTGTTGTAATATAATATGGTTATATGTTATCCTGTACCATGGTGGGTACGTTTAATAAGATCATGTTAACATTATCTGAAGAACAGATTCTGCTATAGTAACAATAAATAATTAGTTTCTAATTTGTTTGGTTTGTGCTTTTCACAGCTCACTGGTCTTGGCTAAACTCTACTACAGTGGTACCTCAGTTCTCAACCTCACTAGAACTGGAATTTCTTGAAAGTCGAACAAAGCAGTTTGACCTAGAACTCAATCTAAATATCATGAATCGAACTGTAAACGCTGACCTAAACTGTATGCACCAGGAAATGAGTTATACTACAAAGCCATTTTTACTTGAATGCCTTCTTCACTGACAGGATGATTAACCAAATAAAGCAGCCCAACATTCCAGTGACTAACATTAAATAAATCACTTACGTTTACTATTAGAGATTTATGTAATTTATTAAAATTTTGTTTTACTATTTAAATTAACTGAAAACCATTTATCACTGCTTTACATGATATTCAGGAGAAATAGCAGATTATGCATCGGAACTGCCTGGGATACAAACATCATGCGTGTCACTAAACTCTTCAGCCAATAAGGGCAAAGGTGTGTCGTCACAGAGGCGGTTCCAGTTTGTGCAGCCGAGTGACAGGTCGCAATGCATCTAACCATAATGCATTGCGTCAGGATAAGAATGTGTTGCTTTAAGCCAGCGCTGTAAACAAGTTGACCACACCCAATCACCAGACTGGGGAAACAAACTGAAATGCGGACTTAATACAGAGGACTAATGACAACAACCAGAAACAGCTGATCACACGGAGATAACACACAAGGTTAACGAGGGGGTGTGGCACACAGAAGGAGCGGACAATTGGGGCAGGACAGGGGTAATGTTGAGATAAGATCTTTATTGTTTTATCCTGTTCATTTTGTGTTTAAATGCTAAAAAAACATATTTAGATGTAATTTTGGGGGGCCTGGAACCAATTAATTGGTTTTCCATTATTTCTTATGGAAAAAAATTCAATCACTTTTTGGGATTCGATCCGGAGTCTGGAACGAATCAAGTTCGTGAACCGAGGTACCACTGTATAATGACACCAAAAACTCAAGCAGGTCATTTTTTTATTTCTCAATCTCAATCATTTTGTCAAACTGGAGACCAAACTCAATCCCGAATACAGCAGTTTTGCATGCGTGCCTCATGCTAAATGGCAATGAGCAATTTACATATTTTCTTGGAAACATACCAATACCACCACAACCTTCACTTGGACAAGTGAGTGGAAAGTACGGATTGGTTTTGTTAAGAAGGGGCATGTCGAAGGGAGGAGACGGCTCCGAGAGGCTCCGAGAAACGGGGGTAATTGAGCAAAAAAGAAATAGAAAAGGTGAAACCAGAAATAATAAAACGAAACAGAAATGAAGGCAGGGAGCAACACCAGGAACTACAATACTAAAAGCAAGAGGAAATGCAGGGAAACTACAATAACTGACAGGGAGAAATGAGCAAGACTATTACTAACAAAGACACTGTCATGCAGGGACTCAGACACAACGAACAAACAAAAAACAGATCTAAAGGAAGGCATCTACTGTACATACAGCACTGACAGGACATGACGCTGGACAGGTGCAAACCATAACTCAATTAACCAATCAGTACAGGTACAGGACAATAAGAAACAGGTGGAATACATTACAATTAACAAGCACAGGAAACTAAGGAGTGTTACTAAGCACTGAGGCTAACAATACTAGGAAAAAACTAGGAACAGAAGTACAAGCAGAAGAAAATAAATCAGGGTAGAAGGCAAGTAAACCAGAACAGGGATACAAAGATAAACCAACAGATCCAAGGAAAAGACAGAGGGAACAGGATGGTCAGCGACACCTGCTGGCCAAATGGGACAAATCACAGAGGGCATGGATGGTGGGGTGCTGGCCCAGACGGTTTGTTTGCTAATCGGTTGGCTCTTTTAAATTAATAAATGTTTTGCTCCGCATCTATAAATATTCAACATAAATAAATGAGTTATTTTGGCAGCACGCGGGGGACCTAAATAATATTAGGCAGGTGGTTTTAATAGTGACTGACAGGTTACCCATATAAAAGTCTGTCATTAACATTACTTCTTAACTGAAGCATACAAAAAAGTTTTTATAAAGATTTTATTGTTAATACTGTTTGATACTGTTACACTGTTGTTTATCATCATAAACATCCACAATTACTGCTCAGCTTAAATTGAGAATTTAAGCATTTATTAAACATATCAAGTTGAAAATTTAATTTAACTTTTAGAGCACTTTGAGAAATGTGAGTAGGTGTCCGTTATTAATGCATACAATTACATGTTAGATTATTTCATGCATTATAGGTTTTGATGGTTACCAAAGTACCAACATATTGCTGATAAGCACAGATAAACCACTCACCATGCAGTTAACACGCTACAGAGGGTGATTAGATGCTAAAGGGTGCATAATATGAAATCTATACATTCATGCTATATGTGGTCTCTCTAGGTTAATTAAGAACTAAAGAGTGTATTGATTAAATTTGTGTGAGGATGAAATAAAAATGCATTCTGCCCATGAAAACATTTCTAGACAACGCCAGACTACTTGTCCACAGACACATAGTATCACAGCCACACAAATGTGGCCTTTTTGCGTCTGTAGAAGCAGTCTCACATTCAACTTGAGAATGATTTCTTGGCTAACCTATTTTACGTGTGGCTAAGGAAACTCCAGGGTAATTAGCCACAGTGGCTAATACTTTTGCAGATAACAGATTCCACCTCATCATTATTTAACAAAAAATAAGCCAAAATGGAGAAGTACACCTCATGATTCAATGGCTTGTAGAACCACTTTTATCAGCAAGTAATTTTTTGTATGACTTTACCAGTCTCTCAATAGAGGGAATTTTGACCCACTCTTCTTGCTGTAGATTTGCTACAACAGTGGCCACTGTCTCGTTGCGTGACCCATTTACAGTCAAGCTTTTACTGTTGGACAGATGGCCTCACATTTGACACTATTTTGGTATAGAGAGGAGTTCATGGTCAACGACTGCAAAACACTCCCAAATCGTCACCCCTCCACCACTGTGCTTGACAGTCGGTATGAGGTGTTTGTGTTTATATGCTGTTTTTGTCTCTTTCTAATTGTACTGTCATGACCTTTAACATTCCACATGCTAACTGAGTCCTGTAGAGTCTGAGATGTAGCTCCTGAGTTGGTGTGTTTGTTTGTTTGTTTGTTTTCCTCCTTCACATTGTGTTAACACACACTTGAATGCTTTAGACCAACAAACTACCAAAACCTCTGCTTCTATAGAGTTGGTCACACTTGCTGATGATCAATTAATCAAGTGCATTTGATTATCAGGACCTGGCTGCTACTTACCCCCTTAATGCCTATGGAAGCAGTAAGGGTGTACTTAATTTTTCACACACTGCTTCTGCAGTTTGGGTTAGTTTTCGTTATATAATTAATGTATTGCAATGCAGTGTAATATGTTATGTGTTGTTGTCCATCTGAGGTTGCATTTACTTCATTTTAAGACCCGCTAAGGACCAGATGATTTTTTTATTATGTCTTGACATATGAAACCTTAGAACGTGACTGTAACACTTTTTATTACCATGTAAATATTCTATAGGGTTTGCAAACTAACCCAACACTTCTGATGTAACTAGCTTTATGATTATAATGAAATAATATAGATTTGCTGTTAGATTTCTTGCGTGAGCTTGAGATTCTGAAAGTACGTCACAACAGACGCAAATGAATCGGCAACCCTGATATCCTTAATCCTAACCTCCATTAAATGCCACCAAATATTTTGATGTTAACCTTATAAAAGGTAATAGATGCTACCTGTTTTCCTCATTTAGCAGAAGGCTAAGCCTTACTTATCCATTTCAAACTTCTCCCCTGTGACACCGTGATACACACTCTGATCTATTTTAAAGTGTATTTATAGCATTTTACTCAACACACACCTGTCACCGATATGGAGGCATTGCAAGCAAATACGGCTTTAGTTGTCTGGCACATCGCTGTCGACTCGGCCATCTGTTTATCACCATATTGTGCTTTATTTGCCACACAGAGAGGAGAGTATGTGCAAACAAGCGCTATTACAGTGATGCTACGTTTGCTCTGGTCCCCGGGGTGATCTCACTCCTCCATTATCTCCTTCCCCAGAAGCACAAGAGCAGAACCCAGCTGACCAGAGGAATAGAGCCTCTTGCTTTTCCTTGGGCAGAGGCAGATAAAACATGACATTAGCTTCCACTTTATTGGCGTATAATGATCTCCATAAGCTCCACAACTTATTATATAACCTGCAGCACATATTAAATTACTGGCAGATTGCATGACGCTTTTTGAATACTGCTGGCTTGCATAGGTTACAGGTAAGGGTGCAGCTAGAAATTTTGAGCCCCTTGACAAAAAGTCACATTCAATCCCCTTACCCTGCCTGACAGTACAGTATATAATTCCATAATTTTATCTATTCTAGGGTTGCTCTATTGTACCCGGCCCTCTAAAGCTGCCCTTACTACACCCCTGGTTATGGGTTTAAACTAAGTCATGTGAACTTTGCATTACCTGACAGACATTTACTGGGCAGTGGAGCAGCAGTGGCAGACCCTGCATAGACACAAAACAAGCTGTGTTAGTGATGAATCCCGATGCAACACTTTCCTCAGGAGTGGAACTGCCCCATTTTAGCAAGAGTCAAGAGGAAAGCTTACTGATGGCAGGAGGGGATTCTGGCGGCCCTGGGCTGGCTGCCTGGCATATGAGGCTTTTACCCAGTAGGTTGATGGGTCTATGGGCCGGCAACAATTACCAACATTTGACCAAATTCACAGTGGTGGGAACTCAGCCCCCTCTTGTCTTGGAGCACCCCAAATTCCAGGGCCGATCTTTAATCCTAATCCAGGTCGGGATTATGGTTCCCGGAGGAAAGGGTCATGGCAGGGCGATGAGACAGACAAAGCAAAGATGGGCATGTCCCATGGCTTCTTCTAGGAAGATGACTTATTGGTGTTGGACATGCAGTGCGGGCTCACTCACGTGAGGTCAGGTGAAGCTCGATGACAGAGTCAGTGAAGGCGTGCTGCTTGCTCACGGAGCAGACATGCTTCCCAGCGTCGGCCGGCGTCACCTCCTCCAGCCAGAGCCCGATCCGCCCAGGTGCGTAGTCCAGTGCGTAGCCCCGACTGCAGTTACGGAACGCTTTGTGCTTGATGAAGTGGCACAACAACTGGTGTTGAGGACCTTTCCACTGAACTGACAGCTCCTGGATGGCCCCCGCATCCTCATATTCATACCTACATGGGAGTTCAGCCCGCCCCCCGAGGGTGCTGAATACCCTCAGAGCAGTGCCTGATTTGGGGGGGCGGGAGGGTGAGGGTCAGATCTTCTGCACTGGTTTCAGAGCACAGATGAGATCGCACTTTACTCTTGATTCTTAAAAAGCTAATTAAACTGGTCATTCAACCAGTGAGCAGCAAAGCTGAAGAATTTCACTGGATGAATTTATTTACTGCCTGGTGTAATGAGAGCACATTAAGGACCCATCCATCCCTCACCATAACTGCTTAATCCCAACCGGGGTCGCGGGGGGAACCAGAGCCTACCCCGGGAATGGGCTCAGGCGGGAACCAACCATGGGCAGGACTGTGGCAGGAAACCGGAGCCCCCAGCAGAAACCCACGCGAACTCCACACAGAAAGGTCCTACGACCGGCCCAGGGACCCCACCCAGAACCTTCACACTAAGGATCTTGAGTGGCAAACAGAAACCATCAAGGCCGTTTCTGAGAAACACTGATTTAGTAATATGTGGAGTAGCAATGGTGCTGGACCTCTCCTGGTTAGAGGTCCTCCATGTCACACATTTCTTTCAGGTCCTTTCATCCCCCCCTCCCCCCCAATCCAGAGGAATGTACCAGGGTTAAATGACCTTTAAACTGTCCATAAAAATATCCTGATTCTGTCTGGGTCAGGGTGCACAGGATGAGTAACTACAAGAACAACTGCAAAATGGACACTCTTACCACACAGCAAGATTCAAAAAGGAAATGTATATTTTTGCTGCCTATTTATACATTATTATACAGGACTGTATATTCATAAATCAGCCAATCAATCTCTTACCAATGACATCATAACTGTGTATCCTACAGACATTAAAGATATTTCGACTTCACTTTTGACTGCATAGCTTTCATGCTTCTGGTAACATAAACTTACCTCTAACCAAGAAGAAGTAGAACAGCAATCCCTGCCAGGGCAAAACCCTCATTTTAAGCCTTAGATCTCCGTATGCGATGTTAAATCCGGTGGTCCGCTGAAATTACTGAAACCAGACCAGAAGCCCAGAGAGAACTTTAGTTTACCTGTGGTTAATGTCACTTTTGCTTTCCTCTGCTTGCCTGGACACGAAGATGCATGACTGTTACTGCAATCCTAGCAGGAAGGTACCTAAGGTTTACCGTCTGCACATGAAAATAATATTTACCCAACATTGGTGTAGGTCTGTTAGACCAGGGTTTCTCAACCCAGTCCTCAGGAACCACATTTTTGCTCTCTCCAAATTCCTTAGTCCAAGTCGAAAGACAAATCGGAGATCAGTGAGACAGGTTAGGGTCAGGGTAACAATGCAGCAACCATCAGGACAGGGGCGAGGCGGCTCAGAAACTGGGAACGAAACAGAATCAGACAGATATCAGCTATAAATACTGTAATAGAATAATGCATATTGTAGTTTCACAAATGCATGAGTCTATATTCATAATTGAGAGAAACTTACTTTCTTCTTGCCGTCATGCTTCCTGTGCATGCAGCATTAGCCTCAGGCAGCTAGCCAGAAGCAGACGGCTTACGGCAGGTAAAGTAGGCAAGTAAAAAAAAAAAAGAATTACCATTCTGAGACACTAGGAAACACAAGTAAAACAGAAACATAACTAAACTAGGCACATGCATGAATAACCGGCGACAGAGATAGAAAAGGTAATAATCAAAACAAGACCATAATTAACATGGGTGAAAAAAACAAAGCTAATTACAGACATGATAAACGTGCTGGTTGAGATGTGTGGCCCCTAGCTGTATGCTCACCCCATTACGCCTGGTGGCGGCCCAGGAAACAGACTAGGATGCTGAGGACATGGACACCTACTGACACCTATGACACCTACTGGTCAAACATGAAACTGACATTGGAGAGGAACCATCCATCCATTTTCTAACCCACTTAACCTACTGGGTCACGGGGGGTCCGGAGCCTATCCCGGAAGCAACGGGCACGAGGCAGGGAACAACCCTGGAT
>JABFDZ020000042.1:18804485-18819149 GCA_019775955.2 Pollimyrus isidori
TCTCTCTCCCTTCTTCTCCTCCCCCTCCCCCTCTCATTCAACTGAGGAAGTAAATTAAAATAAAAAAATATTTAAGTAGAAATAAAGCAGTCCTCCGCAGAGGGGGGGTTGTGGAGGGGAAAAAAAAAAGGTCACTGCACTGGTTCACACCCACCCTGAGCACGTCTGTGGGTCCTTATCCAAGGCCCTTAACCCCCAGCTCCCTGGGTGCCACTATGGGTGGCAGCCCATCACGGACAACTTACTCCGCAAAGAGCAAATTCCCCAAAGGGATCAATAAAGTATCAATTATTATTATTTCCTCAACAAGTCAATGTGAGCTGCCCATCTAAAAATGGTGTCTCTAGGAGGCAGTATGTTGGCCATCAGTTTACAACTGTGCCTACAAGCTTGTCATTGTGTGCACAAGGGTGCAGAGAAAGCCTGTGGATAAATAGCATGCAGGAAATGAATAAATGGAACCAAGGACTAAATTCATATTGGCTATTTGCTTAACTGACTCAGGTAAAGCATACAATGTACCTGTCGCACTTTCTGACCTATTCGGAAATGTACATTTCTTAGTTGAAATTTACTGTTATCGTTGGAAGAGAGAATCCTGTGTGATGCGATGATTTTTAATCGTCTGCAAAGCTACTTATGAGCATCAAAGGCCGCTTGGTTCATGACCCGGCGCTGTTGAGGCGGGTTTTTGGCTCATGCACCCTGTTTCTCATCATCGCTTCTTCATTCATCAACTGCATTGCACATTGCCTATACCTAATGAGATAATTTAAACCGTGAATCTTTGCGGAATGAGAGTGAAACCTTGTTGAACTTCAGACCGCAGGTTTATGACGTTTCTGGACGTTGTCACTTTTTCTCTATTCATATTGGATGGAGATAATCTCTCACTTCCCTCCCCCAAGTCAAATGTTGACTCTAGGGAGCATAAGGATTGGGATATTCCAGTTGCTCAGTCAAATCTGCACTTGATACCAGGTGATTTCAAATCCAGGTGCAACCAGTCCAGTGTGTTTCCAAGCAGCTCTACCTTTTCAGGAGCCCTAGGTAAAGCTTTACTTGAGAGGTCCCCCCACCAAGAAAACTGATGATCATTTTACTTCCTCCACAGTGCAGGTAATTGGGGGTGGGCTTGCCTATTCTGCTTTTAGCTAGAGCCAGCCCTGTTTCTACACCAGCACAGTGCTGGCCAGGGTCTGTTCAACGAAAAGTAACCCTGAATAGAATTTCACACAAGTTGTGATTACATTAATATGACAAAGGAGGGACAATTCACAAAGCGGTTCTCAATGAACAAAATGGAACACAAAGGAACCACAAGGGGTCAAAACAAGGAGGTAAGTACAAGAACTAAACTAACACTACAACTAAGAGAACATTGGCAATAAGACATGTGGGGAACCAAGCAAAGAGTAGTAAACTAAAAACACACTGTAGTGAAAATAACAAGCAGTAACACGCACAAAACTAGGACAGGCACATATATACACATGGATAACAAGGGCTAACAAGGAGCAGATGTGGGCTGTTACAAACAAGAGACTAGGGGGAGCGAGGAGCAGGTGAGATCAATGAACAGATACAGGAGGTTGAAACACCAAGGGAAACCAAAACAAGGAAAACTGAACATACTACAAACAAGGAATAAAACAAGGAACCGTGACTGAAATACACCATACACAAAGGAAACCAGAAAACACAATGTAACCATTACATGCGGGTAAGCAGGTAACTGCAGGCAAAACGAGGTTTATTTGGGTAGACAGGTAGCACACAAGGAACAAGCATCAACCAACACCACTAACGTCAATGATGGATCTGCCAAGACTCACTCAGACGTGGATTAAATACACAAGACAAGGTAAGAGGAACAGGAAACAGGTGATGGCAATCGGGAATTAACACGAGATAATGAGGTGGGCGTGGCACACACGAGGACTGGACAAGATAGGTGTAACAGTAACATAAATGTTAAACTAATTGGTTAAGGCTGGCCTTTGACCACCCTCCAAGCAGCAGGCAAAGGGGGGTTGGGACGATGGCTGATGACTTAGCCCACTAAACCATGCAGACAGGGAAGCATTAGAAGTTAAGGACTTCTGGGGTACTTATTTTATGGGTATCTTTGCTGTTACAATACAAAATTAGCTTGCATTTAACTTTTACATCCAAGGAAAAAGAGTGTCCTTCAACTTTAGGTTATTTGTCATTTTCTTTGTCTTTGGAGGAAATAAGACATTCGTATTGAAAAAATCATAATTTCTATAAACATGTAATGTACCTCGTCGTCCGCCCTGTTCCAGTCTTTCGTGTGACACGCCCACCTTGCTCCCTCGCGTAATTACCCATTGTTTTCACCTGCGAGGCGAAGCCGCTCGCCAGTCCTGTGCCTTGTCCTGTGTATTTTAGTCTGCGCCAGCGTCTGTCCCGGCAGACGCGGCATTGACGTTTCTATGTCGGAGTGTCGTGTGAATAAACCCTCGTTTCCCTTCGCCTGACCTGGACTTCTGCTTTGTTTGCCTCGCACGCACCCCGACAGTTACAAAATGTATTTTTGTTTTTAATTTTACAGCCATGTTCGCTTTTGTGTACAACTGGAATAAATACGTTTCCTTAAATGAGTGAAAACATAGATGCAAAAACAGCAAATATAAATCAATGGGCGGGGTCTCAGGAGGATAAGGGCTAAAAAGCATGGTAAATCACAAAAAAATGTATGCATTTGCACTGTTATATAATTGCTGCGGATATTGCTCTATATGGTATCCTTGCATACATGCATTTAGCCAGCTTTACCGTGGTTTGTTGAGCAGCTCGGTTGGCACATAACTCACAGGTTGTGGGTCTGAACAGAAAATATACTCCCTCCATATAGCCATTTCTTTTTAAAGTCACCGTGACAAGTTGCTTTCCACTTATTTCCTACATGATATGAAAAGAACAGCCTTTGCACGCTTCAGAACTAACAGGAATGATGGCTCTTAATGTTCCAGCCATCATCGTTGGAGTGTAAATTTCCATCGGACTTTCCTGACCTACTTCACTTCTCTTACCACGTCGAGTGGTAAAAATGCACAATTTTATAAACTGGCTGTGTGCCTAATTGGTAGCAAAAAAATTTTGGGGATTTGGTTCAATCCTGTTATTTTAGTAAGTGCCAGATTATGGCTAAAATTCATTAAACATTGACTGCATTCCATGTCCATTATTGCTTCCTAAGGACTTTCAGATTATCAACATAAAAGTCGCTGAAAATTTTCAGGCTTGAGGGATTTTTAAGGGATTTCCTGACTCTTCGATAATTACAATCCGTTCCATGCAAAAACAGCTTTCCTTTTCAGGAATTACAGCCCAACAGCTGAAACATAACACTTAAAAACGGACTCTTCCAAGTGCCCTACAGCTTAATGTGATTGTATATCAGGACTTCCCAACTGCTTAGATATCTACCTGATGGGAAACCCCCCCTCCCCCCACCCCTGGCTGTTTCCAGAGGGTTACTCTTCATCAACGCATCACAGTCTGATGACTGGGCAAGAAGATATTAACTCTCCTCTTACCACTCAGTGGCATCTTAACAGCCAGGACTCCTTTCATACAGTTGTCGGCTATAGATAAAAGTTTAAATCTACTGGTGTAATAACAATACATAAATGTACAAGGAAGGCTTTCGTGGTGAATATTTCCAGCCAGTTGCATTCCTGAGCTATGTAGTAGCTCTGTCTCTGTCTTGGTTGCCTTTGGCCATCCATCCTCCACCCCCGCCCTCCCGTAGACTTGCTGGCCGCCTCTGAGATCTCCAAGGTGTGATAAATAGGCGCTGAATGATTGGATCGTCCGTCAGGTGGTGTGAGGGGGTGTGTGTTCTGGCTGCTGCCGGTGTGTGGGGGTCCTCGCAGGGAATCCCTAACATTCCCATCATCAAAGTGAGCCTTCAGTGAGCCTTATGCTTTGCCACCTGGCTTTGCCAGCAGCCCAACAGGACAGCAAAGGCGGGAAGCGCCTCCCAGCGGTGACAAAAAAAAAAAAAACATCTCTCGCAGCCTTCCCATTCAACCCAGTTGTTTGACTCCATTCATTTAGCTCTATGAGCAGAATAAAATCAAGGTCTTTTACACCAAGGTGGCGAACTGATACATCTGCAAGCAAAGTGTAGCAACAGCGGCAGAGCGCAGGAAATGCGGAAATGCAGGTTGCAGTGGTGCCTTACCAGCCCGACTCCCGGCTTGGTGGCTTCCTTAGAGTGTAATAGGGGGCTCTGTGGTTCAGAGATTAGAGGTGAGGCCGTACTTAATATTCATCAGGCGGTTTTGTGCAGAGATGCGGGTGGGATGAGGCCCAGCTCATCATATCACAGAACCTATGGGTTGCTGGTCCCAAAGGCCGCCTTGTTTCCTGCTGAGGAGAAGGTGGTGAAGGTGGCCCAAAGCCGCTTCCCACGCAAGGCAGCCATAACGAAAGAGGTTCGACTTTGCGTCTTCTTTAAGGACCGTATCGAAATCGTCTAATTAAATGGGCAAAAATGCTTCACATGAATACACAATAAAGTAAACGGCTTCATTAAGCGTTCAAGATATGCAAGCTCTTTGTGCACGGTGAATGGCTCGAATTGGGCCGTGTTTGCATATTGTTATTTATTTATTTATGCAAAATTAATGCGTAATTAAACCAAATGCAATACAGTATGGTAATCAACTAAACACAAATTACAGCATTATCACAAAGGACATAAATGCTAATTTGTACAGCTAAGGCTGGATTCTGGTGATGAAAGCAATCCTTAGAGAATCCACATTCAGTATTTAATTTTTTGATTTGCAGATGTTGTATGAAATCTGATTCATCGTGTAATGAATAAAGAATGAATAAAGACCTTGTTCCCACATTCTTGTGTTCTATATTATTTTTGCATATTTTATTATTGCATTACTCTTTTCATATTATTAAAAATAAACTGAAAAATAAATAAAGTTTAATTTCTTCTTTCCAAAGAGTATAAAAAATATCTGAGGAATAGTCTTATAACAGCTTATTAATGAGCTCTTTTGGCTAGTGTTGACTCCACTGAGACAAAACGTTGTTTGTTGGTTAATTTAAGGGTAAGGATTAAGAAAGCCATTCAGGGTGAGAAATGGGAAAGTGAAAACTGCCCTCGACAAATAAATATGAAGTTTAATTTCAGTAACAACCACTTCCAATTACTGTATAAAACCTTAGAATGTACCCCAGAAACAGCAGATCTGAAGGTAATACAAATTGGTAATCAGACAACTTCTAACTTCTGACAACTCTAAAGGAGAAACATGAAGATGAAACAAACAGAACTGGCCTGCAGAAGCCAAGGGAACAAAGAGCGAAAATTTGCTTAGAAATGCTCAGCGCTGGTTTGGTTCTGGGCCTACAAGCTTGCCAATATCCTATCCATTGTTGTGACGATTCCATCCAACTTTTTCCCAGGCATTCTCTGCATTTTGTATATTCAGGCATGATGGATTTCTCCACTGAACTGCATCTTCTCATAATTTGCCCTTACGATCGCATCCCGCCCCGGTATGTCCTGCCTCGTGTCCTGTGCTTTCAGAGATTCTCATGACTGTGTGGTGGGAGTGAAATCAACATCCTACAATGGGGTTGCCAGGGTGGGGGGTGTTCTATTTAAGTCAGGGGCCTACATTCCCAAACTGTGGAGTCTTGAAGACATCTAGGCCAAGAGAAAGCCATTTGTGGTTCAGTGATCCGTGAAATATTTACCAGTCCACCTGTTTGAAACCTTGTAGCTTACATGCTACATGCTCCTCCGATAATTATGTTACTATGAGAAATTCCAACATGAGACTTTGGGGGTAAATTTGACCCCAATATAGGTGAGAGAGATCACCCTTACCTATCAGTCTGACTTCTTTGAGTCTGGACCCAATGGCCATGTAAGATGATCCTTTATTGAGGCTCTCAGTCTCTCAAAGATCCTGACCAGGTGAATGGGTGAATACATGGATGATTGATCCCTTGTTGTGAAATCTAAAATTTCTGAAAGTCCAACGAAAAGCATGTTGAGAAAGCCAGGTTTCAGTAATGGGAAAACAAATCTGTCTAGAAAATGATTCACTAACGAATGAGGATAATGGCTTGAAGATTGCAAATCACAAATCCGGCACTAAATGTGTCTGGTGTCAGAACACGAGCATGACCCCCACTTCGGATATATTAAAGATTTTACCACCTTTGCAAGTGTTACTTCAGGGCTGCTGTGAGAGGTAAAATCGATTGGAGTGGGAAGAAAACATAACCAAGCAGCCACTTTGACCCATGACCTCCTATCAATTGCAGAGTGGATGTAACATGTGACCAATTAAAACTGCCTTCTTTTTTTGCAGCTGCTACTGCAGTTGCTAAGAGACGTGGGGGGAGGCGGTTGCGGGAGGTGTGCAGAGACAGTATGGTGCCCTTTCATGGGCGTTTGCTTGCGGTCACATGATAACATCTCCTGAGCTGGGGAATCGCTGTGCAGAAGCCAAATGCACCACCTGTTGCCGCTGGAGACTGAAAATGCAGCAGAATAAAACATTCAAGGCATGAATGTGAACTGGAAAATGTGCAAAATGGGCTGCGTTAAAGCCATCTTCACGATAGCAGTGGAACATCTGAAAATGAATTTAACCACAGATAGTTGGTTTATTTATCTGTTAGCTCATTACTCTGCATTACTCTTCGTGTAGGAATATTGCACGAATAGAGAGAATTGAACAAGCGTGAAAAGCTGTCAGCTCAGATCGCACATTCAGGTTACATCCACAGTCGTTGATTTGCTTGTTATGTGACTCAGAAAAACGTCACATATAAAGACGTGACATACACTCTGCTAGGATGTGGTTGCTGGAAAGCACAGAGTAGGGCTTTTGTGCTGTGAAGATGTTCTTTGCTCTTCACTTAATTGGCTCTAGGCCATCAACAGTCCCTCGACCGTTCCTTTAAAAAATGCTCTGCCTTCCACTCATCCCCAGGGCATCTCTCTCTCTCTGTCTGTCTCTCTCTCTCTCTCTCTCTCTCTCTCTCTCGCTCTCATTTCTCAGGTGACTGATGCTCAGCATATTCACTGCTCAAAACCCAAGATGCTGGGTTTTTAATTAAGCGTTAATTGCGCTGAAGGCTAAGAACTGTCCCACATGTACTCGTACGGCCATAAGGAGCTCTTATGTGCTACACGAGGCATCAAGTTAACTGGAGGAGGGCAGTTCTGGCCAGATGCACCTACCACAGCTTCAAAACCATTATAAGCTACCAAGGAACTTTATTATTAAACCATATTTCTTTGGTTATGTGATGTCAGCACGATGAAAAGACCCGATACGTCTTTGTGGGTGTTTTCCAGTGCTACTGTCATCCAGAGCACAATGATAGTAATGGTTTCAGGCTGCTATTTGATACACAAGCGCAACAGCTTTGGTTAGCACTTATAAAACCCCTGGGTCTCAGTGGGGAGATGATGTCACCAGGAGGACCAGCCTGTGAGGAATCACTTGATGTCTGTCCTGGAAAGCGAGAGACATCAAACAGATGTCTGCAGATTTGCATAAATATTTCACAGTCATCTAAACTAAATGAATGAGCCTTCATTGAAATGTAGTATAGGGCTGATATAGCTTGAAAAACTATGTTAACCCGGTGCTTTTGCATGTACACATATGTGTGTCAGACTCCATCCACCCATCCATTTTCCAAACTGCTTACCCTTACTGGGTCGCGGGGGGTCTGGAGCCTATCCAGGAAGCAATGGGCACGAGGCAGGGAACAACCCTGGATAGGGGGCCAGCCCATCGCAGGGCACTTGTGTCAGACTCTTCAAAGTCAAAAAATGTACTTAGATCAGAACACAAAGCTCAAAGCTTATCTGTCAATCCCCTCCAGAAAGGACAAAGTCAACTGAATTATCTTTCCCAAAAGCCAAATGGAATTTGAAAAGAGGAAAAAATATACCCGTCTGAAGCAAAAGGGCTTGATCTCTTTAATTTGTTCTGATGTAGACAGTTTAACACGCCAGAGTTAATGACAGAGGAACATTGCCAAACATTTCATTCCCTTCTCGCGGAACACGCTTACCTTTCTGTACCAGTAGATGGATACTCTAAAGCTGCAGTCTGTGGAAACGGAACTGTCTGATCTTCTGCCTTAGCAACAGGCTGAAAAAAGACACCATATACAGTAGGTCGTCAACAGACGTATCATCTTTCTGACGTGGGGCAACAAGGCAGAAGCCTCCAGATGCAGCCGCTGGGCCCCTGCTCTGCACACACACACACCCCCATCCCCTTCAAGGTTCCGTCTTCTGCAAAGGAGAAGCCGTTCTGTGGAATGAGGTTCATACCTCTCAGAAGCTGTGTACAGACAACAATGCTGAGTGTTCAAGCCTGACATTCCTTCTCAGTTCTGTCCCAAATTACTAATACCGAATTATTTCCCCTGGCACTATGGCCTCCCCAGGAAAACTGTAGGAAATGTCATGTGGTGTTATAGTGGGACATGGTGCAGGTGGAAGAAAGGTGGCAATACACGGTCCAGCTCCAGTACAAAAAGGGGCTCATTATAAAATTTGAACACACTGAGCAAAAGCAGAAATTAAGAGACTATACGGGGTCAAAAGAAAACAGGAGAAATAACAACTAAAAAATGCACTGGGGAAAAAAGCAACACAGACTGGGAAACAGGTAACAAACATATGGTAACATGAACAGACCTCAAACATCTACACGGCAAAGAAACGCAATGACACAGCAAGGAACACAAAGAGCACCATCCCAACATCAACCAGTCGACAAAGAAGCAGGACAATAGACAGCAGACGGTATAAACTACAATAAACAAGCACAGATCTAGGGAAGTCTACAAACATCAAGACTAGGAAAGATGATCCACACAGCACTATAAATTAGGAAACTTAACAGAGGGCTGGAAGACTAAAAACAGAAACAAGCAAAGCCAGCCGGGCAAAACAAAACAGGGAAGCAAAGAAAAATAAAACAAATAAAAGGAAAACAGGTGGAGCTGGTGTCTGTCACAAGACAGAGAGGGAAAGGAGGGTTGACCAGTGATGAAGACACTCATGGCAGGGATGGACAAGCACTGACCCTGACATGTAAACAGTTACTGCTCTGAACAAAGGTTTGTTGAACAAAGGAAAGGAAAACCTCTGTAAAATCAATGTGGTCTAAGATGAATTTTTGATATTTTTTTAAAACCTAAAAACTTTAAAAAGAGCCAAACTAGTTACAGACGCTCCTCTACTTTACTCTACATTTCCTGTCCACAACATCAGTTTTTTCTTTATGCACCCCGATTCCACTTACACGTAGTATGACTTCTGGCCACTACTCCCACCGCGCAGCTGCGTAGCGTGCATACTCAGAACATCCCTTAAAATGATGTTGAATAACAACAACTTGAATAATAACAAGTTACGAACGGTCATACGGAATATATCTCACTCTTAAGTAGTGGAGTGCCTATATAATGTTTTTGCACATACATCACAACCTAAGAACAAGTTGGCTGGTTTCGTTCTAGGCCTTTTTTTTGCCTTTTTTAGGCTTTTGCTTGCCTAAATATTTTGGACATATAACATTTTAATGTTGCTTACAAGGAGCCCCAGCAGATTGACTAGCACTTCGGTATATCTCAGAAAATGTCAGAGACAACTGCTATATTTTGTCTAGAATTCTCAGAAAATGTTATTTAAAGTACATCGCTAATGCTCTCAAAGCAAGGTGAGATCCAGAAACACAGCCAGGATGATGCAGAGAGGTCGATATAGTAGTGGTTCCTACTTCAGAAGATATTCAACACCACCTTTCTAGAATATCCCCTGTCAAAAATGGTGGTAAAACCAGCAGAGCCACGTAGTATATGAGTTTTGAGAAAAGATTATATGTTGTTTCTGATGCTTCCCGGTCTCAGGCAAACTATGAAAAAAAGACACACGGGACACACAAAAAAAATCATCAAGCCATCTTTTATCTGAAGTCTATCACAGGCAACACAAGACAGGGGACATCAAACAATTGTCTGAGTGTAAGAATCCAACGTTGAGTCAGACTTTGGGCAGAGGGTGGAACACATTTATGTGAATAACCAAAGTATACAGTCATCAGGTAGAAGGAAAGCAAAACAATCCTGTACAGAAACCTAACTCACCACAAAGACATGTAAACACCAAGACCGACTAGCGCTCCATGCCACGAGTGTATTTTGTTATGCAGTCCAGTTTCCTAAATTGACAGGTTTTTTCCAGCTCCCTTTGTCTACTGTGATCCAAGTACAGCTCCTCTTCCGTCGTCGAAAATAATTCCCCCCGTGTGATATTCCTCGGAGAGTCACTGACGACGTGTTGGCAGGATGCAGCTCCCATCTGAAATGCAACTCCGATCCTCAACACATCGCCAAACTCTAAGCTTATTAAAAGAAAACAAGGGCAATAATATTTTCCCAAAAATTACGCAGAGGGACGGCAGATGTGGACAAGCGTGTCCAATGAGAAGCCAGCCGGGCCATGTCCCTGGGTGACACACCTGGATATGGATTTGCTCTAACTAGGCTCAGGTGCAAGAGTCTAAAGGCAGTAAAAGCCTTTATCTTCTCAGGCCAAAAGCTAATGAGTCGCCCTGGGCATGCATCGTGCGCTTATATCCGAAACGCCTCTGCTCACCAGCTCCGAAAAGTGTGCTTTTCAAAGCAACATCAGCGGCCAGGATCCTGTGACACAGGGCCTGTAAGATGGAATGGGGTGCTTTTTTTTGGCATCCTCTGGACATAAATTGGTAGACATTTTCCTCACAAAACAAAAACAAGCAAAGCCTCCGAGGCAGGACCATCAACCCATTAAGTTTGACTCACAAGGAAGAATGTTTTTCTCATCATTTCCCTCACAGATGAATAAATGGTCTGCATTTATATAGCGCTTTTCTACAAAGCGCTTTACAATTTATGCCTCATTCACCCATCCACACATCAGTTCAATTTGGGGTTCAGTGTCTTGCTCAAGAACACTTTGATGGGATCAGGGGTAAGCAGGGCTCAAACCGGCAACCCTCTGGTTGCCGAATAATAGCACTGCCTTCTGCGCCACCAACTTCCCTGAATACTGTCTCTAATTCTAAGATTGTGTATCAGTGAATTGTTCTTTCGCCATGTTTTCAAACTCAGTTAGTGCATTCAATGCCATGTGTGTTTCTACTGTCAGATGGCCCATAACAAGGAACCATTCATCTACCTATACAGTAACTACCTGCTCATCCACATGGAGGGAAGGGCAAGATCCTATCCCAGATAGCACAGGGCACAAGTTTGGGTTGTACCCTGGTGCGGATGCCAATCCACTGCAGGAAACATTCACACACAACAGTACTCTATGGGCAATTCAGAGACACCCTTTAGCTTGTGGGAGCTTTACTTACACAAAAATGATCTGAGGGCAAAATGAAAAATCATTGGTTCAGAGAGATGACCAATCCGATTGTAGAGGAGGTGGCTCTAAGAAAGTACAGGAGGTGGGACCATAGAATCAGATGTCTTGGTCCCACCTCCTGTACTTGCTTAGAGCCACCTCCTCTACAATCTGATTGACTACATGATAGAAATCTTGCTGGATACTGATGCACCAGGATCACATACCAACACAAAATGGAATGAACCTATAGAGCAGAGGCATGATGTAACAGGGCTACCCAGTGAACCACGGAAAAGGCAGAACAGTTCAAACAGTATTGCTGTCATTCTATTTTTCATTGATCTTCAAGCATATCTCTCATTAACACAGCAGACCCTGTCCAGGAACACAGATCACCTGCTATTTTAATTCAAGCAAGCAAGCTGTGAACATCAATCAGCATTCGTTCATCCATATTGCAGATTCTTTCTCATGATTAATTCCTTTCAAGTAAACTTTATTGACAACATGGATTAACAATGTTATGTCATGTTTCTCAAACCTGCAACATAGATGAATGATGTCTTTGCCATTTCCAAACACGTGTTATTAATCGCTGTGGTACATGTGGATAGGAAAATGTGGATAAGATTAAATGACTTTTGCTGGTAGGTAAAGCTACAAATGACAACGCAAGAGATGTTATGTTGAGGGCTCAAAATAGAATGGTGAATATCTGAATGAAACTTTGGCAACATTCTCTAGGACTACTGCTAAGTGTTTTTTGGACAGCCGAGTAGGCATCCTCATCATCGCTGCTTGCCTAAATGATTAGTAATGAGTTACAGATTCTAAAGCACAAAACTCCACCATTCAGTCTGATATGAGCTATAGAATTTCATTGTGTTTAAATAGAACTGCAAACGAAGAAGCTATAGACATTGGAGACATGCCCAGCTGTGCCTCAAACTTCTACACAAAACATTTTCATTAGCTATGAAATCGCATTTGGGCTTTGATGGTCCCGGTGTCACACAAAATAATCACCCCGAGAGCTACGGGAAGCACAGTGGGACAAAACTATTAAAGCTTTTAGGGGACAGGCTCTGTCTGCCTGGCATTTATTCCCAGCATGCACCATCTGCTTCCTGTCTCCTACTCGGCTTTAGATGTACAAAGAACATCCTGCCAAACTGCCTGGAAATCTTCTCAATCGCTAAATTTACAGTGTTGTTTACCATATGCAACTCTCTTCAATCCTGATACCTTCTGACAAATAGTCTAACAGTAAAGCTGTTTAGAAGTGCAGCTTTTGCCCATTAATACTACTTAATACTACTAGTATTGTCAGTCCTTCACATTTTCGATGGTTAGGGGCAGAAGATTATAGCGAATATGAATATTTGCAAATAATACTTGGACTCATTATTAAAAATGCAAAATTTAACGGCACTGAAAAGTTTAAAAGTTACTGATTGCATGGTCACAGGGACAGCTAACACATGGGTGAAGCTAGTTGCCAGAACAGAGATGTGTGGCACACCCAAGCCACGATCCATAAATCCCACATCTTTTTTTATTCTTTGCCCATACACTATGAAATATTGACTAGCATTGACATGTATATATTATATGATTTTATACCATGGCACTGTCAAATTCTCAAATCTGAAGGGTGAAATTTTTATAACCACACAAAAGATACCAGCAAGGTGAATTGTCAATGCATGATTATAATCTTTAATTCTACATAATGCTACCTAACAGAAAGTTTAAAATCAAATAAATTGGTATAGATCACTTAGACAACAACGGTGCTTCAGGCGGTGGACCAGGGATGCAATTAAAATAATAGCAATTCAGCTCACACTTCTGTTTCTGTTTGAATATGTATTGGACATAGGCATGGCATCACAGAAGGGCCAGGTTGGATGTGGATGGGGTTGGATGTGGGCCGGCTTGGATGTTGACCCGCAGGGTGCAGCCAGAGGCTTCTCAAAGCCATATAAAGCAAAAATAATAAAACATTGTGTGTGTGTCTCTCTCTCTATTTCTCACTCTCTCTCTCTATCTCTCATATATATATATATACATGTTAATGCACATTTAGCTTTCCAAGTTGTCCTTTTCACTCCTTCTTTCGCTCTCCAGATCTCTTGGTGAGTTTGGTGTTGTTCTGCCTGCCCATAAGGCCCAACATATCACTGGCTAAAGATGGCTCCGGTTAGTAGAGTAGGAATTTTGGTGTCAGCAGGAGAAGATGTGAACAGTTCTTCAACACATTTGCCGTTATTACTGGTGTAAACAAATAACTTGTTGATGATAAAATGCAAATGTCTATGTGGGGAATACATACTTTCTGTACAGCCCATTCCACCCAGTAATGCCCAGTAGGGCCACCTTTCTTCTAGATGACCATCAAAAGCCGGTTGCCCACTGAATCAGTCAGGTTTTTGATTTGATCCTGAACTATATTATCTGAGGCAGCTTGGACCACCTCCTAGCATCTGACACTTTGGTAAAGCCCAGTAGTTCTCAATGGGGTTGAGTCAGGCAATGAAACGGGGGGGTATCTTCTAGAAATTTACAGCAGACCTTGTGGTTAATTTGTACCATCAGTCTTGAGATGTGCTCATTCTTAATGTTATACCTTACATGCTTTACTGAGTGGAGGCCATGTTTCAGCGTTTATGACCTTAGCAATGTCACGTAGCACACTGCACCTAGAACATCTGGCAATGTCACGCAGCACACTGCACCTAGAATGTCTGGCAATGTCACGCAGCACACTGCACCTAGAACATCTGGCAATGTCACGCAGCACACTGCACCTAGAACGTCTGGCAATGTCACGCAGCACACTGCACCTACAGCTTCTGGCAATGTCACGCAGCACACTGCACCTAGAACGTCTGCCAATGTCACGCGGCACACTGCACCTGGAACGTCTGGCAATGTCACGCAGCACACTGCACCTAGAACATCTGGCAATGTCACGCAGCACACTGCACCTAGAACATCTGGCAATGTCACGCAGCACACTGCACCTACAGCGTCTGGCAATGTCACGCAGCACACTGCACCTAGAACGTCTGGCAATGTCACGCAGCACACTGCACCTAGAACGTCTGGCAATGTCACGCAGCACGCTGCACCTAGAACGTCTGCCAATGTCACGCAGCACACTGCACCTAGAACATCTGGCAATGTCACGCAGCACACTGCACCTACAGCGTCTGGCAATG
>JABFDZ020000042.1:18826125-18838553 GCA_019775955.2 Pollimyrus isidori
CCTCCACCTCCCCCCCCCGGGGCCTGCTTCCCACCCCCCCCCCCCCCCCCCCCCCCCTCCCCCCCCCCCCCGCTGGGGGGGGGGGGGGGGGGGGGGCGCGCGGCGATCAAGGGAGGGCGAGAAGTTTGCGGTGCACAAACAAACAGGACCCTGCTGACTTTTTAAGGCTTTGCATGTCGCTGTCTTAAAAACGAGCGCAACTTCAATCCGAAAAGACACGCCGATCAAGCCGCATGACGCAGAGACTCACAAGTGTGTGTCATTACGCACTATGGAGACAGAGGGTGACAGGTGCTTCATACAGGGACGCTGGCATTGTGGAGTCCCTGCCCGATAAACGGTGTGATCCTCCTCTCCTCATCCTCAACCCAGGAGTCATTTTTTTAGTCCTTGTCTTACAGCTTTTTCCATCACACTGACAGTTGAAGATATATAGTACCGGTGAAAAGTCTGGACACACCTGCTGCATTTATCTCTATTTTATCCATGCCATTCACTTTATAATAAAAGATATCAAGGCAATGAAGTAATGCATATAAAATATCGTAATGACCAAGAGATGTGTTTTGTCAAATTGTAGATTCTTCAAAATAGCATTCTTTTGCTTCTAAATTCTATGGTATTTTTCATTCGTTTCTACTTTTGAGAGAGAGACACAGTGGGTCTTCTTACTCTGCACAGGAACAGTCACTTTTTTCCCCCCAGGATTGTTTCCAGGATCCCAGGAGATGACTATGATTCCAGGAGGTCGGAGAGACATCGTTCTAAAAGGACAGCTGTCTGGAAATCACTGCCAAGGCAGCCCTGGGAAGCTGGAGTGATTCACGCCTACAGTGGAGACGATGTCCCCGGGTATATAGGCCTTCAGTTATTCACTGCATGTTTACACTCTAAAGGCACTCTGAGTGGCATGGAGGCAAAGATGTTCATTTTTAGAGCTCATAACATAGACTGGGGATGCTTTTTTCTTGTTTACTTTTTGGAAAAATGCCAGCATCTGTGCTGGGGCGTCTGTGCTTAGGCGTCTGTCTGTATTTCCATTTGTTGCTACTTACTAGCAGAAGGGACCGTAAACTGGCTCTTCCTTTTTGAAAGTAAAAATGACATCATTAAAAGAGTTTTACTTGCACATATATGTCTGTGTACCATATGTGCCAAGGACTTTTTCCTGGAGTTCTGTGTCTCAGTTTGGACAGCTCAATTAATGAAAATGGAAAATGGGGGATTATGGGTAACAGACCTCGGTATCACACAGAAACAAGGGGAACTGGTACTGGTATGGGAATTAAACATGTGAAATATTAGTCAATCATGCCACAATCCATGTAGTAGACACAACTAATAATTAAAACAACTTATTATAGACAAATTCTTATTTACTGGTGAGCAGCTGGACTCTAGTACTAAATCAGAGCCATTGTGCTTTAAAGTAAGAAATGGCAGGATCATTGTATTATAAGGATATCAGTATTGATGCAGTAGTAAACTGCTGTACTGTCATAGAATGCTTTGCCTTTATTCTATGTGGTGACCTTTTTAAATTTAAGAAAGTGATTAAACATGTGAATCGTCTTTAAAGTGTGATAAATGGTATAAAATTTCTGAAAACAAACTGAGCACCCCAGGGTTCTTTATTAGTCGATACTCGTGCGCCTTGCAGAATTGGAAAGTATAGAATCAAACAAGGACTATTAGACAGCGAACACTATTAAGAGTTTCAGACTCTTTTTCAGGAATCCCCTGAAATCTATTGCTGAGGGGTGTCTCCTAAGCATAATTTATTTAAATTGCAGATGTTTAATTTTAGTATAATTAACATTATTTTAATTGCTTTTGCTACAGCATGGGAAAAAACATGCTGTGAGGTAAAACCAAAGCTATCCGAAAACATGGTAAAAACTGTGCTGTTTGCTCAGGGTGGGGGGTTGTGGGGGCGGGGGTGACGCCGGCAGTGCTAATCAGTAACCCAGACGGGTTCCCTCCTCCCCCTATAGTTGTTCATATCTCTCGAACGCGCCCGTAGTCAGAGCCCAGCCTGTCCTCAACATTCGGCAGGGACGCAGGGACTTGTTTTCACTGGGCCGAGAGGAGATATTTTTCCTGCGATCTGCCCCCCACCTCCCCCCCTTGCCCAACCTACAGGCCCCTCGAAACATGAGGCCTCGACCTTTATCCAAAAATTACAGGAGGCGGGGAACAGTGATGGTGATACTGGGGAGTCGCTCATCTAAACTGGGAGAATTAACAGGATCTCCTGGAGCGGAGCTACTGCTTCTCTTGCCGTTAATTGGCAGAATTGTTGAGGGGGGGGGGGGAACAGCACAATGGGATGTTCCACACCCCCCTGGGCAAATGATAAGCAGCTTGGTAGCTTTCGCAGGTCGCAAATCCAATCGCCAAACAGGCACGTAGCCAAGTAGTGAAATTATGGGTTTGCACCCCCCACCTTCTCAAAATTAGTTTGCTCTCCACCAGGCATGTAGCCAGGTTGTAAAATAACGTGTTTAACCCCGCCCCCCCCTTCAAAAATCTGCAGAAACCCCTCCAACTGTGATGCTGTATTTAGGGCCCCTTTAGGGACATATCTCATATCAGCTGATCTCTGTCCTTCTGCTCACCCTGACAAACAGTAGAGGTACATAAGACGGCCTAAAAGTCAGGCCACGCTGACGGCACCCGGAGCACCTTCGTGCAGAAAGCCAGCTCTGCCCGGAGCCATGCGCAGCTAGCTAGTCTGCGCATCACACCATGCTGATCAGCTGGCCTTCTGGGCCAAAGCATGCAGCATCAGCGTTAACTGTATTCACTGCAGTTTTTACAGTCACTTATACTTATGCAGGATATAATTATCAAGTTATGAAGAAGTAAAATAAAGATTCGGTGTGTGTGATGGTTTAAGGTATTTTTTAATTTTGATTTTTTTTTTAATCATGAATAGCAAGGTGCATTTTTAACATTCTATATTAAATTATATGATCTATATTACATGTCTATATAAAAAATTAAAAACAGGGGTATTTTTCAATGGTCCCTCTAATTTTGTTTGTGTTTTTTTTAAACCGTTACTGCCTCCCAGACTGAGATCGCCCATAAATCATGTTTCCCCGCACTGCAAAGTGGCAGAACGAGATGCGATAGAGAGACATGGACAGTCATATATCTTACAGACAGAAACATTAAAGAGCGGAGCTTGCAGAAACTTCAGAACAGCCGGTGAGCACCACAGAGTCAGAGTAACAGCTTCACTCGCCGAGGGCCTTCAGGAACAAAGCCAGCTGAGCCTGCATGCTGTATTTTGAGCTCCGTTCTTGAAAGACTTTGCGATTGTGGCTAGTTTCAAATGTCACCGGGCTATTCCTGCCTATTGGGAAGGGAGAAGAAAAGGCTATATATTACCACAGACTTCAGAGAGATGCTATACAGGTCACAGAGGTGCCTTTGAAAACTCACGCTTGTTATTATTTGGTACAGCGTGCATTTGCTTTGGTCCATCTTTCATGACCACTTGACTAGGGGTGTGGGAGGCCTGGAACTCACCCCTGGAAGCACAGGGAAGGAGGCAGGGACAAACCCGGGATGAAACGGTATGTAATAAGTCAAGCTGTTGGTCATGTAGGGCAGTCAAGATATTTTATCATGAATAAAAAATTGCTTGCTATTCACTGTTATTACCATAAAAGACATCAAGGTTACACTTCACTTACGACCATGTCTTTAGTCTTTTATAAGCACATTCATAACTAACAAAGCATTATAAACATGGCTATAAATAAAATTTATAAAAAGGCATAACACATTATACTCATGTAATGCATTATGAACATTTTATAAAGCATTCATAATGCTTAATTCATATGGCTATAATGCATTATAATGCACTATGAATATGTTTATAAATTACTACAGACATGGCCTTAAGTAGAGTGTTACCGACATAAACTTCCAAATTTGAATTCTTAAGCGACCAAGTTCAAACTACCAACAAGCTGTGGTACAACATCAGTGTCAAGTAACATTCTTTCAAAATGTCTCTTACTACTGCCTCTTGACCTTCATCAGCACTGCTGTAATTTGTTCTACCTGCAGCAGATGTCAGCTCATTGGCACAAGTTAATGGAAGCCATTTCGTGCAGTGAATTACTTTGATACAAACTCTGAGGGCCCTACATGCTGGTCTACTTCAGAACTCAAAACTCTGGTCCAAAGTACAGATGGTTACTCTGCACCTTGACATCGGGACTGAAAAGACCCCATCTTACCAAACACACAGCCATAACGTTCCGGCTGCTCACTCTGCTGCATAAACTGCCGCCAAAACAACCAATGGTGCGTTTATATAACAGAGATACTATAACAGAGGTGTTTGGGGCATGTCCAACCGGGAGGAGGCCCCGGGACAGACCCAGGACACACTGGAGAGATTGCATCTCTTGGCTGGCTTAGGGGCACTTTGGAATTCCTTCGGAGGAAGTTGGAGGGGTGACTGAGGAGATGGGGGCATCTCTGCTTAGGGTGTTGCCCCTTTGACTTAGATGAACAGCAGAGAATGGATGGATGGATGGATGGATGGATGGAGAAACAGTAAGAAAATGTGAATCAATGGAAATACATGTCAGGTGTATAGATCTTATATATGAAAAATTAAGTACAGCTCAACTTGAAGGTTTTAAAGTGACAGAGTAGATGATAGAGGATGCTGTGAAGAAGAGTAAGTTGTGCATAAAAAACTGGATCTGTGGGCAGCACAATAAAAGTTAATAATGCTGCTTGTTCTGCCACATCACTTGTCTTCACACTTCTCTATGAGAACAAGCACACACTGCTATTCCTCTGAACAGTACGGTAACATCTGGGTTCCATGGCTGCATACAAATATTCAGGGATCACAATGAAGACAGACAGCTGGTACTTTGGGAGTGAAGACACAGGCAGCCGGCATATTGCGCGGGGCGGTGTCACACCATGTGCTGTCAGCCTGCTTCAAAGGGCTGCAATTTGCTCCTACAAAGGAGTCATTTATGACAATCTTTGGCTCAGGTTGTGATCTGTAGCGTGGCCCCCAGATACTGCTGAGATCTCGTCATGTGGGGTTACCCTCGTAGCAGTGCAGGTACTCGGTGTACTATACAGATTGGGTTACCCCCGTAGCAGTGCGGGTACTCGGTGTACTATACAGATTGGGTTACCCCTGTAGCAGTGCGGGTACTCGGTGTACTATACAGATTGGGTTACCCCCGTAGCAGTACGGGTACTCGGTGTACTATACAGATAGCTGTGAAAAGGAGCTCCCACATAAAGGTACTGTCCTCTAATGGGTGTGCACACATGTCTCTACATTGGCTGTCTACATTCTCAGTTATACTGAGTAATGAACTCCCTTTCAGGTTCGTGCTAGCAAGGCCATCCAAATGGTCTACAAAAGTAGCTCTTCTCAAGATGTTCCTGGAAGACTGCCCAGGAAGAAGCTGGTGGGGGGTTCTGCAATGCCGTTGCCTGCAAGTATACACCTACCACCCTAGCATTAGGCTATAAAGCAAAACCTGGAAATTAAACATACATTCATAGAATGGTAGGTAGTGTTCTAATGAACTATAAAGAAGAGTCATGATGACTGAACTGGGGGAGTGTAAGGGTATGAGGTGGGGGGGGGGGGCACTGAAGTCCCTCATGATAACTTTGATGACATATATCTTTCTGCTTTGAATACCAGTACCCTGGAGACTGACACTCAACCAACCTGAACTGGTTGATGAGATGAATTTCTCAATCATTTTGTAATGCTGGCAGTGACTGGACTAGAAGCAGATCCATATCAGCTTTAATAATACACCAATTGGAATCTTTCCCATTCTGTATGTGGAAGATACTAACATATATTACTGTATCTGTATAGCTACAGTGGTTAGATTTTACACACAGAATAAGGAGTGGCACCTAGATATCTGGTGTGTGGATAACACTCTGTACCACTTTAACATTTCAGCTTCTGGGGGATGCTTTATTAAATCTGGTTATTAGATTACGGGGTCCTCCTGAGTTTTCTAAACCAGTAAAATCCCCACTAATTGTTTTATTTAAAATATATATTCCAAGCAGCGTAATAGCTGTTTTTGCTCAAATATGATAATCAAAAAATGAGGCTTTTGCTTTCTTCTCATTACGAATAAAAACAACTTGGGAGAAGACAAAAAAAAAATTTAAATAAAGCAAGCAGTTCATTTGGACTACACATGTTTTAAGTTTTCATAAACGTAATGTAAATATAAATGTAAAACTAATATGGAATCTGTCACATCTATGCCCCTCTTCTCCCTGTCATGACTCTAACAAGCCACGCCTGTTACTCGTTTATGCCTGTTGTCTTGCCTCTTGTTCCAAACCCTCATCCATAAATCACTCCAGGCTGCCTCTCATTAACCCCTTGTTAGTCGTCGTACTTAAGTACCTGTTTGTTTCGCCCAGTCATTGACATCAATGAACCTGTTGCCTGTGCCCATCCCATAGTTAGTCTTTCCATTTTGATCCCTCACAATCTGGTTTGTTTCCCTGCTCGGTTTAATAAAGCCCTTTTTTGTTCTCTGACACCAGTCCTCAAGTTTCCTGCCTTTTGCATGCCATTTTGACTGTGGAACCCTCGGGTCCTTGATTAGGACTCAGTTACTATGGTGATATGACCATTATTGGTTCTGGCTTTCTGAAGTCACACGCAATGGTCAACTGGGTAACCCAAGAGATCAGATGCTGGTTGACCCTTCATGCTGGAAAAATCAGCTTTCCTCTGGGAGCATGACCTTCACCCTTAGTTCTGAGTAATTAGCCAAGGCTGCTTAGCCCAGCTTACCACCAGCCCACAGGGAAAACACAAATGCTGTTCATCTTAACCCTTTGCAGAGCTCTGGGGGAATCATGCTGACACGGCACTCTGGAGCAAAGTTTTATTTGGCCATTACACTATAGCTTTAAAAGAGAATTTTCAAAGAGTGTCACCAGACACAAATCCAAATGCATGTCTTACTTTATAGCAAGGTCATGTACTTACGACCACTTATAATATGTTGGAAGATGGATGGATGAAAGGTTACGGCACATTATTCTCATTTGCTCTTCCATTTATGTGGTCATAAATGTGTGTATCTTTCTCTGCAATCTGTACTAGCTTTTTACGGAGATACTCATGTTCTAAAGGCCATGGCCGGGAACTAAATGTTTGTACTGAGTCTTCATAAGATTGATTTTTACCAGAGGACAAGTAGAAAAACCCCACTGAATTCCCCAGAGGTTGGAGGTGGCCATGATGAGACACCTTGTCAGTCATCAATGGAGGTTTTAAAGTTACCTGAGGAACAACTTATGCAGCACTGTACAGTGCCAACCTGTGCCCAATCTGCTTGACCTTCTGACCCTTTGAGCCAATCTCCAAACACAATTGCCTCAATTCACTGAAGTGAATATTATATGAGTCTAAAATGTGGGATTGAGCAGTTTCTAGATGTCTGTTCTTCCATGCATCTATAAATGGTCTGGATGCAGTGAAGGGAGTAATCTCCATGCAAACACGGAGTGCATAATGACTGCCCATCTGCAACTTAATTTTAAACACGAGTACCCCCCCCCCCCCCATTCCCATCTTCAATAGTCTTTCCTGCTTATTTAACAGCAAATGATGTTTGATGACATCCATTGAAATTTGGCCAAGAATCTAAATATTGGATTTCTTGCTCTCACACACATTACGAAGTCTGGCAGCTTATTATACAAAACCAATAGGTCCCCAAGGAAAACAGATTGTTCTTGTGAAACGATTTAGCATACAAAGAGGCACAGATTTTTCTTAAGCATGCCAGTAACTGTTTCGGTCAGTTCTGTACATGATTTATATCTGTATTTTATATCTCCACTGTATCATCTTTGTACATGATATATAAGTTTGGTTTATATTTACTGCTGTTTATTAAAATTGTACAAACAGTTGTGTGATGTAGTGCTTTTTGTTTAGGTTTACCTGGAGTTTTTTAGGGTTTTAAATCCAGATTTCACTCTGGGTGTCGGGGTGATAAGGCTTATGGCACCGAACTATCACTGACACAATAAAGGAACATCTTTTGCTTAGCTAACCAGCCTTGACTGGATTTCCTTCTGCAAATTCCCATGCAGCAAACACAACCCATCAATTATGATTACGCAGCTACACTCTGCGCAGCTCATATTCCTATTTGCCCTTCTGTGGGACAGATAAAGTTCTTCTTGCGTGGAATCGACAAGCAGTTGACGCTCATCACTCTTTCCTATACCAGCAGGATTCTTACCTGACATGATGCATTATCTGCCATTTGCACAATTACAGATATATCAGAATGCTTCTTGTCACATAGCCCATCGTGCTCTCCTCTAGAGACATATACAGACATATACATAGCGTAGGGTCAGACCATTACCAATGCACCTGGAACAGTTATTTTATCATCTTCATGGGGCTAGAAACTTCTTCATGAAAGCAAACATGTGAAATGCATGTCTGGACAAAAAGGCTTGTGGGGTATTATGATTGATAACACACAAATCAATGATGCAACATTTCAGTCGCATGTGGAAAAACTGGGGTAAAATAAAATTAAAAAAAAACACCAAAGCAAGCAAATTCAAAACTGTAAATCAGAATGAAATTGGGTGATTTGTGCAGTGTTCAAAAGCAGTGTGATCGCCAAGCAGGAACAGGACTGGGCCTATTAGACGCCTCCTGGAAAAAGTCTGTTCATTATGGCAAAACCTTCCAAACTTTGCCTGCTTTGTTCAGGTTGTCAAGAAATGCATAATTAAACTGATAGGAGGCTTCCCACGATGTCTCCAATGTCAGCCCCAATTAAAGCTGTTTACATTTGAAGAATTCCAGTACTTATTCACATCAGATAATCCCCTTCGATTATTGGGATCCAAATGTGTTGTTTTCTCATGTGCAACGCCTGATGGGGTGAGAAATTAATAATTCACGGACCTTATTAGTGGGCAGTCCAGAGGTGTCCTGAATATATGATTATTTTTACATTGTGGATTTCTGAGCTGTAAGTGGGATCAAAGTTTAGTCTTTTTTAGTCAAAAGTTTTTGGTCAAACTATCCTTGGTTTTTATTTAAACAGACAACTACTGAAAATAAATAATGGAAAATGACTATAAGAAGCCAGACATCATTATTTTCACATAAACATAAATTTGAATTATATATTAGAAAATATTCCTTCAGACCTGATGTGTTCATTCATATATGGGGAGATTGTTTATTTTCTTGACAGTTGCTCTTATCAGAAAGCTAAAAAATTATAAACTGACATTTTCAGTTATACAGAACAGAATTTAATGGGACTTTAGATTAAGTGTTGCATTCAACAGCGCAAGGAAAAAACATCAAGTTTCAGGTCATTAGTGCTGTTCCATAGCTGCTGGATCACCTGCCACATTTTCCCAGTGGTACTACAGGTTCTACAAACAGCATTAAGAGCTGGAATGTTTCCTCTGAGGTAATGTTTTGGTTATAAGCAATGTTTTGAAAAGTCAAACACCAAAGAATTTTCAGCTGCTGATTGACAGATTTTCACGAATGTCAGCGAGTCAAATAAAAAAGTTATTATTTTACAAGAATCCGTCCCAGTTGTTGAAATATTGGTTAATGCCCCAAACGGATTGTATTTCAGTGAGATATAATTCATAATATATTAATTACATTGCATATAATTATATAATTTCTATATATCAATTTCATTATAATGTAAATATATGAACACATATTGGAAAGTCTTCTACCAGAAGTAGTTTTGCACTGGTTCTGCTACAAGGTGAAATTTGAAACACTGCACATGTCTGGTGATGTAAGCTTCCTGATCCAGGAATTTCCACTGAGGGCCCATTCTTCTTGGCAGTGATGAGTTATGGAGACCTGGTCTTCCTGGACAAAATATGAATCGCTGTAAATAGTCCAATTTAATATGCTTGGCCCCTTTAAAAAGAGGGCGGCACGTGTTAACGAGCTGAAACTCCTAAACCCTTCATCCAATATGAACGTGGACTTTATGTGCACTTTATGTCCATACCCATTGTATAACTTCAATTGGAATATGTTTCAGTAATTTAGTAAAGCTTGTGTCAGTGTCCAAATATATATGGACCTAACTGTAACGGATTGCTGCTAACTAAATAATAGCATACTTACTGTAGCACAGTGCTAACTTTAACCCAGAGCTACAGCTTCCATTACTGGTGTTATGGTAAGTTGTTTTGACTGATTTGCATTGCAATTTACTGCACAGAGTTACCCTTGCCAATGCATAATCACCAGCTTTCATTTCTGCTTAATGTATTGAACATCTCTGCACATCTCAATACTGTGGAGGCAGAGCTCAGTCACACTTTCCAACAGATGAGTTAAGAACCCAAGGTTCGAAACCAAATGTTGTTAGCACTGCTAAAAATATTAGTTATACCCTCCAGTCTTTTCTAATACAGAAACAGGAAAATGTGTTGTAAATTCATTCGCCTCTTGGGTAACCAGAAGACTCCTGTTAAGGGAGATTGTATGGTTTCCAGTCCATACTATTCCCAACGTATTTATGTTAAATCATGACTGGCCAAAGGTTAACTCATGTCATCTATTCAAAGATGAGATAGAATTGGTTTTCATTAGATTACCAGAACACGTAAATTAGATTTTTAGGCCCAAAAGATATTAATTGATGGAGAATAAATGATTCAGGCCTCTGTTGCTTCGGAAATATGGTTAACATTGTTTTATCCTAAATGATTGTCCATCATTATTACAACTACTCTGTGTCTTATTTTCAACTTTGCCTATAAAAATTAATTAGGCACGTTGTACATTTGCCCTGTAGCTGGAGTTTTCCCACTTTTACGAGTCCTGTCCTCATAAAAATCACCTTTCCAAATTTCTGCATGGAATGTCCTGCAAGAAAGAAAATGCCAGACTGAAAGAGGAACGAACTGAGAAGTGAAGTCAGGCTGGAAAATTCCTGCCCCTAGACCCGCTGAATATATTTAATTCCAGAGGGGAATAATTTTCCCTCCTTTCCAGTAACTCACCAACCAACAAGCAGTCCCAGTCGCCTGTCCATCCCTGGACTGAAACAGGAATTCCCCCCTGAGAATTTCAAAGCCAGAATTGTTCCTGTAATACAAGCTTCTCAGAGATAAAATGAGCTCACAACATCGTTTCAGAGATCTGTTAAGATTTTCAATGCATAATCAGAGCATGGCGACAGAACACCCAGTCCAGCATATGTTTTCTTATTTTGTTGCCTGGTAAACATTTTTTAATGAAACTGACCCGTGTAATGAATACAGTTATGCTCTGAACCTTAAACTGGGGAGATTAAAAGTAGGCAGAGTGTGGATGAATGAATATGAGGATGAAGGACATGTGGAATAGGATCGAATATAATTTGGCCAATGGATATAGCAAATATTTGTTTAGGAAATTTTCAGGACAATCCATTGGCCCATCTTCCAACTTCTTATCCTGTACAAGATCAGGTGTCACAGGGCACAAGGCAGATGAGGACCCTGGATGGGATATCAGTCCTTCCCAGCATAAACCTGGACATACTTGGAAATTAAGGACAAGTTAGAGAGACAAATTCACCCAACTGCATGAGGGGTTCAAACTGTGGAGCCAAAGGGATTGCAGGGAACTGTAGGGGGGGATAGACCAGTTTCAAATTGCAACATTAGCAATACAGTGGTACCTTGGTTCTCAAACTTAATTTGTTCTGCACTCCGGATCGAAACCTGAAAAACCAATTAATTGGTTCCCGGCCCCCCAAAATTACACTTAAATATGTTTTTTAAGCATTTAAACACAAAATAAACAGGATAAAAGAAGAAGAGCATTTTTTTCTTAATGGCTTCCAAAACGATATCTGTTACATTACTCCCATTCTGCCACAATTGTCTTCTCCTTCCGTGTCACACCCCCTCATTAACCTCATGTGGGATCCGCATCTGATCAGCTGTTTCTGGTTGTTGTCATTAGTCCTCTGTATTAAGCCCACATTTCAGTCTGTTTCCCCAGTCCGGTTATTAGGTGCATTCATTTTGCTTACAGCTCTAGCTTAAAAGCAACACGTTCTGATTCTGACACAATGCATTACGGTTAGACAAACTGGAACCGCCTCCGTGACAACACACCTTTGCCCTTATTGACTCAACAGTTTAGTTACACGCATGACTTTTGTATGCCAGGCAGTTCTGATGTGTAATCTGCTATTTTTCCCAAATATCATGTAAAGCAGTGAGAACTGGTTTTCATTTAATGTACCTGGTTAAATGACTTCGAAAAGAGTTCGAGTTCTAGGTCAAACTGGTTTGTTCGACTTTCAAGAAATTCGAGTTTTTATGAGTTTGAGAACCAAGGTATCACTGTACTA
>JABFDZ020000042.1:18844992-18856594 GCA_019775955.2 Pollimyrus isidori
CTATGAGGTTCATAGTCGAATCAGACGTCTACGAATCGAATCGTCGAATCCTCGACTATTAGAAGTCAGCCCTAATAAAAAAACATATAACAAACCATATCTATGTATTTCTGAGAATATGCAAATAGAAAATGCATAAATAATGAAATATGCCAGGAAAAAATCGGCCAGGCTAGTTTTGTAATTTTTTTTTCTATCTGTATTTGAAATATGAAATTGGTATTTGAATACAAAATAGCTGGTGAATAATGAATTCTGACATATACTGGAAATTCCATATTTTTAAACAATCATTATTTGACAGCCAGAATTAAAGACTGGTTGTCTTTACTATGAAGTTTTTTTTAAAGATAAGGAGACATCTAAACCACTGATATTTAACACATTATTCCATGCCATACAGGTTAGTAAATCTCACTCATACCATTGGCTGTGTTGTGTTGTACTTTCTGTACGACAAAATAGTCATATAGTCAATAGTCAATAGCGTCACGATAATTTTTGCTTCCTAATAAAATAGTTGGCGGCGTCTGTGCTGGTACCAGATGACTAATAGATGGATTTATGTACCAGAATGAAAGTAACTCTACAGACAGGACAGGCAATCCCCAGAACCAGGCCTCTGGAATAAATCTTTAAGTGTATGTGGAAAAGGATACCGTGAGTAATTAGGGAGGTAGACGGGCAAGAAGCAAACACGGGAGAGTGTGCACAAAAACAGTGAAGGCTCAGCTCCCACCAATGGAGCCACAACGCTAAATTGTGTGGCAAACTGGCTGCTGTGCGGAGCCTGCCCCGAGCAGGCCTTTGCTTACGTTTTAATTCACGTCTTGTTAATACCTTGCCGTTCCGAGAGCCACTGTTTTTCCTCGGGAAGTGGACGGCGGCCGTGAGAGACGCGGTTGTTAGGGAACGGCATCAGCTGCAGGGCTTAATGAGCTCATCTGAGACCCTGTGGGCGCGGGCCTGATGCGGGGAGCCGCCGATGGGCAAGGTCCCCAACCACCAGGGCTGGGTGAGTGACAGCCAGGGGGTGGCAGCGGGAGGACGACGGTTATATTACGCCTGTCAGGGCTTTGGCGACACAAAGACACTTTCAAGCCTTCAGATGAGCCCCAAATAAGACTTATTAAGAGCTTTCATGGAAGAATGGGCAACAGGAGGCTCCATCTCCTCCTACAAGAACTAGGTCACCCCCATAATTGTAATCACTGGGCTTGAAAAGAGCGTCACTGATTTTTTTTTTCTTCCCAGTGATCAAATGGGAGCTATGTGGGGGGGAGTGGAGTGGGGCACGAGAAGATTGCTCAAGCACATCCTCGGAATCACAGGATCAATTATTCTCGAGTATGGCGGTCGATGACCGATGGGAAGTCAAGTGGCCCGCGTGTCAGGAGCCAATCAGACGCAGGGAGCTTCCCGTCATCAGACCTGGCATCTGCATATGTGCCACGCTTCATTAATCAGTGGTTGCTTCTTAAACCTTCTCCTTCTGATGAGTTATCTGGGTTTCTTTCCCAAAAATATATATATTTTGAGCCATCTTTGTTACTTCCTGCGGTGAAACCTTGGTTCCGCCAGGATTGCTGCCGGAATCGCCACATTCTTACTGCACAGTGGCTGATTCTGACGACCTGGGAAGTAGGAACTATAATTTTGCTTCATTTATCCCCCCCCCAAAAAAAAATAAATAAATAGACCATTAGATTTAAGTTGTGCCCCCCCAATATCAAAATCTATCCATTGCTGTTGCTTACAGCAACGACCTGGGAAGCTCTGACAGCTGGACGCCGTGAGGCTCCCCATTGAAACCCTCATCGCCCGCAGCTGGAGCTGCAGTGAATGTCTTCCCCGCTCCTGTGAGCTGCTTTGTGAACATAACCGTACAATCCAGTTCGCGGACATCTCAAGACTTCCACAGTTTCTGTGTTCCTGTGAGATTCTAATCTGCTATCGCTATAGAAACAGCATCCCCCATCTCATCCAGCCAAGAAGTACCACTCTGCATGCGATGCTCTTTATAAGATTGCGAGGGGCCGGAGGAGGTCGCGGCCTAATCGAAGCTTTCATTTCCTCTTTCCTCCTTCCCCATTTAGCGCCTCTTGATCTCACCTCCACCTCCTCTTTAGCTCGCTTTAATTTTGTCAGCTGATTTTGCAGGTGTTCCCACAATAAAGTGTAGGCTTAGGACTCTGCACAGTCATGCTGAAAATTCATTTCAGCCAGCAATGTGAGACACAGTGAGTGCACTGTTAGGGAATGATTCCTAATTTCTTAACTCATGCTCTCCACCTTATGTAAGCAGAGAAGCTTACAAATGTCTCCTGGCGATTGCAAACAAGATTGTTTAAAGGACTTGAGTTCCGCATTCTGCGTTTTCTGAATTCACTTCATATCCTCAATCTCATCCTAGTTAAATGTTTGAATATATGAGAAATACACCATTCTCTACTCTCCATGGATTTCCACAGGCAAACTCAAAGTTTGTGGACAGAACAACCAAAAGTTAAATGTCAAGAGTGTTGATGCATGTCAAGTTAAGGAGAGATGACAGGCAGTCCTTTACCTTAACGGCAGATAGTGGAATTCTCTCGTAAAAAAAAAAAAAAAAATAAATAAAAAATAAAATTATGTTTTGTTGCCATTAGAACACTTGGACTAAGGTTTGGAAAAATCCTTTGACTTTACCATCTTATACATATCTGGACAAAAAATTCCCTACACCATCTTGAAGTCTCGCGTTTCCAGAAAGGATTCCATAGCAACAATAATGCATTAAGCAGAGTGTGGGCCTGCTTCAGATGGGATCCACTTGACACAGGGAAGAGAGGAAGCTGTACAGCCTTTGACACTAGACGATGTATGCAGGGACATGAGCATTGACCTTGGGCAGGGGGTCTGGGTTGATACAGGAGAGAAAAGTATTATGTCAGTTTGTATTGATTTATATTATATTGATGAATGCGTTCTTTAATTACTTTACCCTATATAATAAGGTAATGTATAATGCCATTTCATATAGTAACCAACATGTACTCTGCCCTCAACAATGTATCTTCAATGTGTGTTTTTATTTGCTATTATTGTTGCACAAGCAGAGATGTCAACAAATTGTGTTGTGCTAATCACAATGAAGGTCTGTTATCTTAAATTATTGGAAACTGGTTACAGGTGAATGAAGCGAGTTGTCATGTGACTGAATCCTCCCCCTCCCACCCCCTGCTCTTTGTCATGTGACATCCTGTGCGCTAACATTAGGACGAGCAGTGAGGCTCCCTTTTGAATAACACCTGTCATGGTGAGACTCCAGCCCAGACTGATGCCGTTCAGGTTGAGCGTTCCGACGCCTCTGACGTATCTGACAGTTGTGTGTGACTGCCATGCATGTTCATGTTCTGCCATCCCGCCGTGTGACAGGTTACCAAAACGGGTACAAAATGTTCAACTTGCAGTTGACATAACAGAATTTCGAATGCGGCTCCTACACATTTTTTTTGACTGAATACAGATATCATCCCAGTTTCCTAGGTCAAATCTGAGAGAAACCAAATTGTGGAGGCAGGCATAAGGCTGGCAGCTAGGAGCTCTTCTCCTCCTCAAATTGTGCTCCTTCTTCCTTCTGAGATGCTCTCCGAGGACAAATTCTCCCCGCCCCCCCAACAGCCCTGACATGGAGAGATAAACCTCATACTGTCAGGTAGAACTGAGCACCTAGAAACCCTGTTTCACACATATAACTTCCTCTGTGTCTTTCTACGAAAATCTGGTCAACGCGCATGAAAAGCCTCAGTCGTTAGGTAGTGAGACATCAATATTGACTGAAATGCCTTTTTCAACAGAAAGATCTTCCTTCTAGAACCAAAGCTGATGTAGCCTGGACTTTATTATGAATCATCCACCAACATGGGGATTCCTGAGGCAGGGAGATTGGGGGAGGTTGAGGAGACTGGCAGCACTTATGAAACAGCACCTTTGACGTTAGATGTTTTAACTTTTTATTTATTTTTTTGACTGCTGTTTTGCTAATCCATAACAGAGATTTTAACAGATCATATTTCATTGTCTCCAGACAATGGAATTCCAAATAAACTTGAAAACAGCATTGTTTGTACTATGGGGGTGAATCCCAGGCATTTTTGAAAAGCTCTGTTGACCTCACAGCCGTTGTTATTGCATTGTGTGGCCTTGAGGAAATGTACATTAATCTTTTCTTTTCTGAGATCATGTTTAATGTAGGAAAAATAAATATTAGATCAAGGTCCTTTTCATGCCTGAATAAGGTCTGTGTTGGTGGAAAAAAATCATAATGATGATTCAGAATAATTGTATCGCAATCTGGAGAGCTAGCGGTGAGGCGTGCAGAGGAAATGGGCGAGAGCGTCAAACCGGGAGACAGCAAGTCAGCATCTTCGGATGTCTTCCCTTCACAGCCTGCAGTAGAGACAGATTTCCAGGGAGACGGCTTCACCTCAGAGATACTGAACTCCGGGCAATATAGGCAAGCTCTGTGTGTTGGTCAGTTTGAGATGCAAGCCGGCTCAGTGGGAACTGTGGAGATAGTTATGAAGAGCTTCCTCCATTTGTCACAAGGCATTTCACCAGCATCGAGTTTTCCACAAAGCATGCATAATACATATGAAATATGTATGAATTATACCCTGGTCTAGCCTGACCCGCACATATATGAATAATGCACAGGCCGCTAACATATTAATATTAAATTAATGGTATGTGCCCAATACTAAACACAAAGACAGAAGTGTTTATATAACAAAATACACAGGTTCAGAAAAAATGTCTGATTTATTTGAAAATCCATATTATGAGAAATGATGGCATTATGTAAAAAACACTTATTTTCTAGAGAATTTCTTGTCTATGGAAAAACCAGCTTGGGTCTTTAATGGGAAATGAAAACCAGATTATCAGGACACAACATCCTAATGGATGACAGCCTGATGCTGACATTAAACTGTAGCCCATCTGGAAGGGGGGGGGGTCTAATTTCTGAACCTCTGTGAGAAAGATGAGCAACTCTACCTGTCAGTTCTGTTCGGTAAACCAGGTAAAAAGCTCTCCGCCCTCGGCAAGGATTTTGCATTTTGCCTCCAATAGTAAATCAGCGGAGAGCTGGTGTGATTTCAAAGACTCTGTGACACCCCCATCTGGTGTGGGGCACAGGGCTTGGGCCCATTGGCCATTTTTAAGAAGCAATTTAATTTGAATTTGGGTTTCAGTCAGAAATATGTGACATATAATATGTAATATAGAATTATGTCATGTCAGTGACTGGTGTTCCAGTGCACCCTGCCATAGGCTGGCACCCCATCCTGGATTGTACCCTGCCTTCCTCCCACAGTCTCTGGGATAGGCTCCGGACCCCCCCCCCCCCTCCAGAATCTGAAAAAGACAAGCAGATTCAGAATTTTGGTGGATGGATGGATGGATGGGAGGGTGAACGGATGAAATAGAAAATAGAAAAGCAGAAGCTGACTTTCAAGAGGTCATACCATTAAGAAGTTCCAACCACGTGGAAGAACATTGACGGGCAAATAATCAATTATGGAAGAAAGACAGAGGTTACAAAGACAAAGAGAAGACGTCTGGAAGAGGGCAACTTATAGGAGTTTTACATTGGGGGGGGGGATAAGGGGGGCCATTTATACATTAGGGGTAGGGGCCAATAGGGCCAGGCTCCACCAGGTTATCAGTAATTCAGTCCAACAATATATATTCTTCTTTACATTCTGCATTTATTACATATGACAATAGTAGCACTGTCTTGCTTTCCAAATGTCTTGCTATATCTGTTGCTGTTAACACTCTTCCTTTGGTACACGGCCGGTCAGTGTAATGTTTTGAATTTGGAAAGTTGTATTGGAATTAATGTCTGCATGGGTGTGATTTTGTTTTGTTTCATATTTCTGTATTTCGGGCTGATATAAGTGATATGCAACCCTTGTCATGTCATGCATGTCCTGATTTGCCCCCATCCTATGCATCGGGGGGCATCTGGCAGGGGTGGAACACAGTCATTCTGGGGTAGTGCTGGAAGGAGGGATTCTCCCAAGGTGACCTTTAACCTGTGATGCAATAACAGCAGGCTACTCTCCCCCTCTGGAGGGACAAGGGTTCAGAGACCCATCTGGCGACTGTTTACCCCGCGGTCTTCACCTAATATGTGCGGGGGCTTTGTGCAAACGCCATAGCAGGCGGGTGCACACACAACCTGCCGCCCATAGGACGTGTATGACATCAAAGGATTTTAGCGTAAGGTCAGAGAGGCCAACGAGGCAGCTCTCTCTGCACCTTCACTATCACAGGAAGCTTTTTATCCAATACAGATCATTATCCGTAGATCAGACAGGGGCGCTGGGACAGAAAAGCTGGCAGTCTACAGCTGGTTTTCGAAACTTAATAAGTTTTCACTGCCTGAGCACCAATTTCATATGAATTTTTTATTGTCATAATATTGAGACTGTTTTGCGCAGCAGAAGTAATGTAGTTAGAATTATTGAAATCACATTTCCTCTATTTTTTGACACGAGAAAAGAAAGGCCAAAAAAATATATGGAACAGATTCACAGGTTCGGATATTACATTTAACTCCAGTTATTCATGGAAGATTTTGTAATCCTCTAATACATAAAACTCACCAAAAAGAGACAGTACGCTTTATGTGATTAATGCTCATGCCTTCAGCTGTCAACCGGCTGCATCACGACATGGCTAACTCTCACTTCAGTTCTGACGGGAGCGTTACAGGGTGATAATATGACGACACTGACACGTGTGAGTTGCCAATAGCCCTGATTTCCCCTGGGAAGTCAAGGAAAATGCAGGTGGGCCCTTTTGGGGGAGTGACACCATCTATCAGCCATGCGTTACCATCAACCAGGACAGTTGAGGAGCCATGAATCGCAAATTGGGTCGCAATCACCATGCTCCATCCCATGCCAAGGGCAGGTTCCCCTATTTCTGGGTCGAAATTGGCAGTCACTGCAGATTAGCATGGAAATTACACAGGGATTAAACGATATTTACGTATCTGGAAATTTGCTGAAGTAATTTGGTAATTTCACACAAGTTCCTTCTACAGCAGGCTTTTAGCATGTGGGCTTGCAAGATTCCAGGTTCAGATTCTCACTGCATCTACAGAATGTTGTCACGAGAGCACCTTGTTGTATTGTAGTCTGGTGACACCCAATGTGAAATATTAAAGCAACGAAAGGGAGGCCACACCACACTCATGGGTTATTTTTACACCTGTTGATGTGTGGCTGATATCCAAATGCGAAAGTGCTTCAGTCTGGCTTGATTAATGAGGTATTCAGTGCTGTAATGATTTATTCAGTGCTCAGGGTTTTGGCTTTATTCATAGACATTCAACATGGGCCATGTCTTCATAGATCAAAATTCTATATTCCTGTTTGTCAATATGTAAACACTGACTCCAATAATAATCACTAAATGATTGGCTTGGCAATGTTAATCAAATGAACTGATTCATAGGCAATATTATCGTCAATGAAATTGCGTTTGTCATTGTCTTGGCACATTAATACTTACTTAAAAATTAACTTTTAATTAACATTTCTCGTTTTAGCGTTCATTTTATAAAAATGTAGGGCATTGCACACCAAAAAAAGTCGTCTTTTGAAATCTTGTTTTCCATTTCATTTTCAGTCTTTATATTCATTCATTAAAATTTATTTTTTAATTAATTAAGGAAAAGAAGTATGCAGATTATTAAGAAGCAGAAATTAAAATTAATTAAAACATGAATAAAACAAACAACTTCCAAACATGATGTTTTAAATGGTAAATTTGAAAATGAAGGTGTTGCTGATTGTCGATACTTCTTTGGAAAGAATTGTTTGTGAAATACACATGTAGGTGCGTTTTGACCCTTTGGCAAGATGACGCCGTATGCAAACGCGTATGCAATCCTGCATTTATCATGCCGTGCAACGTCTGCATATCTTCAGCTCATTCAAGAAGCACGGTCAATATGTGAGCATCCACGTCTTCAGACAATCTGCACTGGACGGGGTGCTCCTCTCAGAAAGGGGTAATGGTTTGTCTGCTCTGGGGTCACAACACCATCGGCACTGTGATGAAGGGAGCCTCCGTCGCACCTGCGCCTTTCCAATTTCCCACTCGACTTCCCGGTCCATCCTAATGCGCCCACTGCATATGAATGTGCCCAAAAACACTAACGAGATGACAGTCACTGCATTCACCCGTGTGTCAGCAGTGCTGCAAATTCCCAATATGTTCCGAGAACTGCAAAGAGCATGCGACTCTGAATACATACACGGATACACACGTTGTCTTTTTGTTTACTCATTCATTTGTATCCTACAAATTCAGAATCAGAATCAGATTTTATTCGCCAAGTGTGCCGGGGCACACAAGGAATTTGTTTCCGGCAGCTTGAGACTCTCTCACACACAGACACTAAACAAAGAAAGTATGAGAGAGCGCAGCACCGAGGCTGCCATCTGCGGCGCCATTCATCCTAAAATTCATCTTAAAAGCAGACAGGCATTGGTCTAAATCATTGCAAAAGGTGTGTGCAGGTTAGAGATATACTCTCCTTCAAATGAATCTGATGAAGACATAGTTTAGGGAACCATTTAAGTTAATTACTTTTTTAAGTGGTAGCCTGTCCTTCTTAATTTCTCTCCTATCGCTTTAAATTTAATGTGATTTAATGTGCTTGTACCTATGAATGTCATTCCCTTCATTTGTACCAGTGTCATTATTTTAACTGTGTGACCGGGATTGTGTGTCCCAGTTTGGCTGGATATCAATGACTTATCGAAGGAATCTGTCTGACTATTCTGACCACGGTGTTATCTCCTCCGAGAAAATCTCAAGTTTATCGAAACTGGGACCAGAATTGAGGAGGCCAGAGTTTCCGCAGAAATGACCACGTACATGGTCGGCCTAGAAGCGCTGAAATTTGAACTACAATCATATATCATATTTAAACTACAATTAATCATAAGATTGTATTCGACTGGCTAGTTTTCACTAAAATGATGAGCTCCTCAGAGACATATAAGGAAATATATAGGCAATGCAACCTATGCATTCGTAATTGGTTTAAAAATTAGCATTAGGTAGCATTTTAGATGAGGAGGGAAAAGGGCGTAAACAACAGGGAGAGCAAGAGCCAAGCAGGGAAACTGGCGAACTACGAAGACAGGCTTTCAAGGAGAATCTGCGGGCAGCCTCTTAATGTGACACGGCCACAAAGGACGCCGCCCCGGCAAGTGCTGAGCGTGACTCTGCCAGGCACGCAGCACCTGAGGTGTGTGTCTGAGCAAACCTCCTGTCTCATATAACAGGTTGGAGACTTCACAAGAGTCTGGGAAATCCTGTGCAAATCTCCAAAAAAATACTCACCGGATAGCTAACGTGAGTACGCAGTGACTACGACGAATCCCACGTCGCCGGTGTTCTCAGCATACCGATGTGGCTCCTAGGATGAAGTGCCCGGTGCGTCGTTAGGTGGGGAGAGTCGGCAAATGCTCACGAGAAATGCACCCTGGTATAGTAATGCTCTAGTTGGAATTCAAGTGGTTTTATCCGAGGTTAGCATGAAATCCCCCCGGTTAGCAATGCATTTGCACTGTTACTCACTTGCTAAATGCATCACCATGTTCTGAATGCTGCGGCGAAATATTGAAAAGCGTAGCATGGCTGCATCTTCAGGGAACATGAATGATGTTTTTGTGTATTTCTGTAATACTTTGAATAATCCTTGCCCCCCCCACAGCAGCTCAGCATACTACAGGTGATTCTGTAGGATTACTTGCTATACCGCAATTCAAGCACCAATGTTTAAAAGGCCACCTAGTGAGATGGGGGCTCCTACTATGGAATTTTATATTATATGTCCTTCAAAACTGTGGCGTTACATTTTGCCGCATGGAGCCAAAGGTCCATCTCCACAGACTGGCTATGAGAGGGGTGGCCCTGCTGTTACTAACGTGCTTTGCTGAGGGTAAAGATGGACATTTGCATTCTTGGAGTTGTGAAGACGTGAAGATCACCAAATGAGCAATGATAACATCAGGGCAATAATGGCAAATGAACAAAACAATCTTCAGAAAAAACCTGAAGGTGCAAAGCCAGAGTCCATTGGGGTCTCTGATTGACTTGAATATTTCCTGCTCATTTCTGTCAGCTTTGAATATTGTCAAAGCATTAGGCTCAGGATTTCCTGCCTTAACTGAAAATAGAAGATGTTATTACAAAGGAAAGTCTCAGAGTTTCAAAAGCAGAAGTGCAACTGAAAGCAGAAAGTGGAGTTATTCCCAAGTGCAAATCGTGTTGTGAATTTTATCTTAAGGAATTGCTTGACATTATTTATATCAATCATATACAGCATCTGCATGTTACTTGAAAACGAAAGAACAAATGCAACTTTGAAGTAGAATGTCGGGCAAATTTTCTAATGCTGTTTAACATGGATGTAACGATAGACTCAACTCTCGACTTAATACTATTCACGATTCTGAGCTCACGATACGATTTTCCTCACGATTTTTTTAAAAAGAATGAGCTGCACACAAATTATTATTTTCCTTCATTTTTCTAAACTATGCAAAATGTGTCCTCTTCTTAACAGTACAACTGAAATTGAATAAAATACTGTTTATAAATTAAAAAAATCTTCAAATAAATGAACTAAGGCTTGCATGTGCAGCTTTTTAGCATGGTTTGCCCTTTTAATAATCTTCGCTCAGCTCATTGTGGCGCCGGGGGACATGCTGAAGCATGTAGGCCTACGTTGTGCTATCTGTATATGTTATCGGTCTTTTACAATGTTTGCACACAGTTTTTGTATTGTCCGTACTTTTCTCATACTTTCCGTTTATGATTACCGGAAAGCTAAAATGTCGCCACAGCGCCGATTTAAGATCAGGTGGTGCTTCCATTTTATGAAACCGCTTAATCTCAACTCGGGTCGCCCGGGGACCGTAGCCTATTACGGGAACAATGGGCGCAGACGGGAACCAACCCCGAGCAGTCACCTACATACCACAGAGCGCACACTGTCATAGACCAATGCAGACTCCCCAATCAACCTATCCTGCGCGATTTTGGACCATGGGAGGAAACCGAAACCCTCGGCAAAAACAGGGAGAGCGTGCGAACTCCACACAGAATGGACCCAGGACCGAAAGCAGGACCTTCTTACTGTGAAGCAGCAGCGTTAACTACTGTACCACCACACTGTCCTCAAATTCGCTCGCTATCTCGTGTTCGGTCAAAACCAAAAACTGAAGCACGACGTGAATACACAGTGACATCTGATGTCGAACTCACATCGTGATATCAAATGTAATATTACACCAGTTTCTCTGTTAAAGTACTGTCAAGTACTCCTAAACAGTGTTGGGAGTAACGGCGTTTAAGTATAACGGCGTTATTTTTTCAGTAACGGAGTAATCTAATTAATTACTTTTCCCATACTTGCAACGCCGTTATCGTTACTGAGAATGTTAATGGCGCGTTACTAAAATTTGGTTGAATGACGCGTGAGATGTCAAGCTTTGGCTCTATTAGCTGCCTGATGAGAGATGAT
>JABFDZ020000042.1:18893262-18907022 GCA_019775955.2 Pollimyrus isidori
GGGAGGTGGGACCAGCCGAGCAGTGCTGGAGGATCGGAGAGATCGCGGAGCAGTGCGGGGTGTGATGAGGTCTTTTATGTAGGATGGTGCCAGATCATTTTTGGCTTTGCATGCTTGCATCAGTGTTTTGAATCTGATGCGGGCAGCCATAGGAATCCAGTGTAGGGAGCACAGCAAAGGAGCGGTGTGGGAGAACTTGGGAAGGTTGAATACAAGTCGAGCAGCTGCAATCTTCAATCAGTCGGAGGGGTCGAATGGCACTCAGTGGTAGACCCGCTAGGAGCGAGTTTAGCAGATTCTTTTGTCCAGTGTGATGTACGTGTTTGAGAAAGCAGGGTTAGAAGAACTTTTGGGCACCAGGGATGAGCTCACTGGCATTTGAGCCAGCAATATGCCAATCAGAGGTACAATGTACCAACTTGCTTAGCCACACACCGTCCTAGTGCTACATTTCTCACTATTGAATAGCAATGCCCTATCTGGGATACATCACTAGCATAACTTCTGTTTTGTATCCATGTAATCAGTTCAAGGCATCAAAAATATATATACGGGCAGCACCTCAAATGAAAACTTCTTATCCTGATTTTAAATGACATATAAGATGTACGCCATGAGCTGTCATGGCACAATCGCAGAAATAAACAACCTCACAAAATCCAATTCTGATTGTTTTCCCCCTGTGCAGATATAACCTGCACATGATTTATGGAGGGTGAGGCCGCACCCTAAAATCAGTACTATAAAAAAAGTTCTCAAAATCTCTGCTGGCTTCACTCAAAGAGAATTGCTTGTTGTTTCATCATCTCAGAGCAAATTCTTCCTTCTTCCAGTGTAATACATAAATTCAAGCTAAATTCAGTTGTCACTACCATTTAAAGTAATAATTGCTTAATTTTTTAATTCAGGGTAGCACAGAAATTCAGTGGTATCTAATAAAGAATCTAGGCTGGTGCTTGTGATTGGTAACTGACAATTACACTAAACAAACTACTACAAAAAAAGCAAATAAAACATAAACAAATATATTGCAAGGAATCTTTCTGTAAATGGTAAATAATTTGGATTCGAAAAACAGATAAGGCCAGTAAGGGTGAAAAGACAAGTCAATGTCAAGGTATCACAATGCCGGAAGGACGGAGGCCAGGAAAAAGCCAAGGAACTTTATTAAAGCAAAACACAAGAGAGGCAAAAGAAAACAGACCACGAGGGGTCAAATTTAAGCAGGGAGAGCTAGGAGGCTACGGAGGGGCGCAGACAGTCAGCAACATAACAATGACCGGACTGGGGAGCTCATCACGAGGAAGCACTACATACACCACAAATGAAGGAGCAGACGAGAGGCACCTGGGGTCAACCACACAAAGGCTGAAACACGAGGCAGAGTTAAATGAGGGAACATGCGAGGCGTGACGCAGGGTTTTAAAAAAATATTTTCTTCCTTTTAATGTAATAATGTAATGTTTTTTATTTAGAATTATTTGATTATTCTCAATGCTTTAACTATTACAGAGCGAATGTAATCGATTGATCTCGATTATATAAATTTAGTATTTTATTCTGTTTTACGCATATTTAAAAAAATCTCAATAAAACGAGCACCAGTACATGAAACAATTCTACTCATATAATTATTTTAGTTTCATTAGTGAATCATTAAGTAGGTGACTTAGCGCGAAATGATTTTAAATTATGAGATGAATTCATCAGTCATTAGTCTCAATCTCAATTTCACTCACTGTTGATAAATTAAGCCAAAAGCGAGTTTAACCAACAGCTTTTATGGGTCTGGTTGGTTTAGTAATGATATAACAATTGTGATCAATGTACTGTAACACTCTTTTATGTCAGGTGTGTGTGTGTGTGTGTGTGTGTGTGTGTGTGTATCTCACAGCTCAATCTAAGCCAGTTTCCGCCACATAGGAAGTTATTTCATTGTTATTTTTTTTCAGGATATTCTTGCCTGAATACACCTCAAGCGCAATACGTACTTCTAACGGCTCATACCTTTTTGATGAGTTTACATATAAAAAAGTACATCCATCCATCTTCCATGAACAGTTATCATATGCTGATGTTCCTACAGCTTATCCCTGGAAACCTAGAGCAGGCATCTTGCAAACACACTCACTTGAAATACAAACTTGCTTAACTGCATGTCTTTGGACTGCATAAGGAAGCCAGGGTATCTGAAGGAAGCTTGGGTGAAGCTACACTGGGATATGACTGAAGCTATCTATCTGAAGCTACTACTGAACCTATGGTGGCTCGATGGCTAGTGCCATGGTGTCACACCTCCTGGGTTGTGTGTTTGATTTCTGCTGTTGGCTTGACATCTGTGAAGGTCACCTGTCCTCCTTGATTGGTTCTCCTTTGGTGTCTCTGAAGGTCCCCAGTCCTCCCTAGTTCTTCTTCTTCTTCCTAGTCCTTCGCCAGTCCTCCCAGTTCCCCGCCAGTCCCACCCTGTCCTCCCTAGTTCTTCATTTGGTGTCTGTGAAGGTCACCTGACCTCCCTGTTCTTTCCTGGCTTAGTGTCTGTGAAGGTCACCAGTCCTCCCTATTCCTACCTGTCCTGGCATCTGTGAAGGCTGCCTGTCCACCCAGTTTCTTCCAGGAGTCCAGCTGCATGAATTTCAGTAAATTTGCATCTCTACCTTGCCTGTGTTGTGTGACTGTGTTCATTGTGAACAGGTGTGCCTCTCCATCCTCTGTAGTACAGCTTCACTGTACCACTGCAGTGGACACTGGTAATGCACTGGAAATCATTTACTGGCCCAGGACATACATTGACGATATTTTTCTCCTAATGTGACATTGTGTTTCTATTTTAGAGGAACTGCTTTCTTTAGCTCATTACTTCTCTTTGTCACAGTTCTTTCTGTACATTTCTGAGATAAGTCATCCAGTTCAAGCATATGTCCCTCTTAATATTCTCTTAAGTACTATTAATAAGAAATATGGATGAAAAAAAATGAATTCTCAGAAAAACACTAGGAAAATTCTTTCATGTGTGTCCCCTGCCATTTGCATATGATTGCCAGACGTGTTTCTAAAGGGCATCAGGGGGTGACAGAGGGTGCAATTTGGACTTCATAAAGACAGGGGAGGGAGACAGCAGGGCTCGAGCAGGGCAGACAGCCGGAGATGACGGGAGGCTTTGTGGGAAAGCGAAATGGAGCCATCGCTGGAAATCGGCGGAAAAGTGGTTTTGTGTCAATGGGAGATATTCCAGTCGGGGGGGGCGTCAGGGGGGTATGGCAAGATCACAGGGATAAAGGTCCAGAAATGATCAGGCTGACTGCAGAGTTTTGGATTCATTTCTAATCACACTAAGGACACAAGGTCTTTCAAAAGTGGGTTAAAGTAAAGCCCTTATTACATAGAAGTACTGAGGATATCATGATGTTCAAAGCCTTGTTAAACTTGGCTCAAATGCTTCAGAAGCTTATTGTAAATGTAAAAGTTAATGCAGTTTATAAACCATTTGGATGTCTATTATGAATATTACTGCACCGTTAAGTGCCAGCTTGGTGGGGGAACTCCTTTTCTTTCGTAATTTTCTCTTTTTTCATTGATTGTTATTAATGTGCATGCAGACAGTTAAGAAAACTAAATGCATCCGTATGATATTCTGGCAGGGGTATAAGTGAGAGAGGCACTGGAGTGTGTGTGCACAGGGGAGGAAGCATTTACATTTAGTTTATTTTAACACGCTTTTTAGCGCTGCACAAGACAGAAAATGATCAATCATTTCCTGGGGCAATCGGTCGTGCTCAAGACGGTGTATTCAGAAAAGTTTCTGATCAAGGGCACATGTTCCTACCCCACCAAGCCCCACACTGCCCCCAAAGCCAGCAAGAATAGTGACAGTGTGTCCAAGCTGCACACAGAAAGCCACGAGATGCTGCTGATTGAGTTTTAGCAACATCCATCCATCCTCCCTAACCGCTTATTCAGCAGAGGATAATGGAAAGCCTTGGGACTCTCCTGGGACGCACAGTGCACAAGGAAGCATGGGCTGTCCATCACAGGGCAGATGGAAATAATCATATTACATGGGCAATGTACAGACACCAGTCCACCTATCTGCATGTTTTTGAGCTGTGTGAGAAACCCAGAGTTAGCCTGCTGCGACACAGAGACCAGTGCGGGGATCATACCCCTAACCTGGAGGTGTGAAGCTACACTGTTACCTAGTGAACCAGTGTCCTGGCAAACTCTAGTAAAGGCTGAAATTAATAATATTGTGGTGGTTTGATTTATTTTGACTGCTGGGAGGCCACATTTCTGGAGAGAATTAAAAATTGGCCATATCAGCAGTGGAGCGGAAACAGAAACCCAGTAATCACACTTTTGTTGTCCTATCAAAAAACTCCTTTCTGGTTTATTAATTCTGTGGCAGAGAGCTGAGTAGATCCCCATGCTATTGTGCAAGAGAAATATCATTCGTCATTATGACAACGGAACCAGGCTCATACGAACAGAACAAGAGGTTTAGATTAATTATTTGTCCACTAATTCCACAAAGAATAAACCATGACCACAAGCATTAGTGGATTTAAGGTTTGTTTAAGGTTTGTATTTAATTTACATGACAAGCAATCATTTCCAGGCTATGGTGAAGAAGAAAATTATTTTAACTATAACCGTACAATTTTCATTTAATAAGTTTAAATATTAATTGTTTCTGAGCAACAAAAGTTTGTGTGTGTGTGTGTGTGTGTGTGTGTGTGTGTGTGTTTGTGTAACTGGAAAATTTCAGATGTAAAGTTGTCTGCTATTAATAGTACAAAAGAACAATGAACAAACTGTTTTATGGCCACAGTTTGCGAAATTCAAATGAGTGAAAAGTCCCCAAATTTAAACCCCAGCAAACTTCATGGCTCTGTTTCTTCACAAGGTAATCCCATTAGACTGTCTCCCTCAAGGCTAAGCTCCTCACCGTGCTTCACTGCAGCTGCCAACGCAAGCCTCTCGAGTTTTAGACTGCATACTCGCAGACCTTCTATGGGACAGTACAGACAAACACACAGGTATGAGAGACATGCTTCAGAAGAACAGAGTCAGATCTTGTGCAAATTGAGAGCACCTGGAGTTAATTATGCCCACAGGACTCTGAGTATTTACAGCCAGAATTTTCCTCGAACGAGGGACTAGGGCACTGATCACCAGCTTGGTGGCAGAGAAGCGACGGCACCCCAGGAGAGATGCAAAGCTCGTCTGTTGGTGCTCTGGGAGAGAAAGGCATCGGGCTTGCCACTGCCCGGAACCTCACAACAGAGCCTCCGGTAGATGAGCAGAGGACCCCAGGGAAAGAGAGGCACCCTCTGCTCCATCCTGGACATACTAAACCCGGGCAGCATGCCTTGAAGTCGATTCTGCTTGCCCACCAAAACCTCAGCAGAGAAAACGTCGGCGACTAAGGAGGGCAGGCACCACAGGGGGCTACAGCCACTCACCAGCTGTCAAGGACTCCCAACTCATCAGTAACGAGAAGGCACAGCGCGACTTCAGCTGCGAGCATGACCAACAGAGGCAGCGGGCAGAGGTTGCTCTGTTGGAGTGGGAAGAGGCGTACCACAGCTGAGAGGCCTAGCTCGCTGAAGAGTGCTGCAAGCTTGATGATCAAGACCATCAAGACCGGGAGCAGCTGCAGGAGTCCGCGGAGCAAGAGCAGCAGGAGCTGGAGCAGCTGCCAGAGTCCGCAGAGCAAGAGCAGCAGGAGCTGGAGCAGCTACAGGAGTCCACAGAGCAAGAGCAGCAGGAGCTGGAGCAGCTACAGGAGTCTGCGGAGCAAGAGCAGCATGAGCTGGAACAGCTGGAGGAGTCCGCGGAGCAAGAGCAGCATGAGCTGGAACAGCTGCAGGAGTCCGCGGAGCAAGAGCAGCAGGAGCTGGAGCAGCTGCCTGGTTCCAGCTGGGAGCAGGAACAGGACCACCAGGCATGGCTGGCGGAGGTGGCATTACGAGGCAGTGAGACGGCACTGATCCACCGAGAAGAACCGTGTCACAGCTTGAAGGTCCAGCTGGCTGAGAAAGAAGAGGTGGCGGTTGTGCTGCATGGCTAAGAGGAGGTGTGCAATGCACTGGAGGCCCAGTTAGCCCAGCAGTGTGGCGAGCTGGCGGCCTGACCAGAGCAGGGTGAGTGGCTGCATGAGCCCCTGAAGTGGGAGCAGCCATGCAGGGCCGTTTAACCCAGCGAGCAGGAAGTCCTGCAGCTGGACCAGCCTGCCCCACCACACCCGGGCCCTCCGCAGCGGGATAGGAAGAAGGGCTGGGGCCAAGAAGGGGCCACGCTGCCGGATCTCTCCAGCAACCCTTTGCACTTGCTGTCACCAGAGAAGGGGGCCTGGGTGTGGACCCCCTGGGATCTGTACTAGGTTCCCTTAAGGAGCGGAAGAATAAGGGTTAATTGTTGCATTTCCCTATTGTCGTGCGTGTGTTTGCCCATGTCTTGTGGGTACCCTGTCTGATCATCATGTGTATTTAGCTTGTGTAAATCTCCCACCATGTGTGCATCTTGCAGTTCGGTGTCTGACAACCTTGTGTTTTGCATTTGCGTATTTGGGTTCAGTGCTTGTTGGGTGCCTGTTGTAGTCCTTTAAAGGTCTGCAAATAAAGAGCATGTTTTCCCCGCCAAGCAAGTCTCCATGTCTCTCTCTGCTAAGCGATGCCTCGGTCAACTCGGGCCACAATATGTTACTGTGTTGGGAACCAAAACTCAGTCTGTACTCATGTAATCCAACAAAGAACTTTCATGAAATTTCCACGGAACTTTTCTGAAAAACGTATCCCATGAACCAAGTGAGTTTTTGGAAATTTGATCTTCAATAGTTTGTCTGTTTATTCCTTATTGGCTAAAAATTGTCTGCATATACTTAAACGATGAACTAGACCACTTAAGAACTCACTGAGTGGGTTCCAACGGGAAATGGTAATACTGCAAGATTTATTACACTGCACTGATTTAGTGTAAACTCCCATAGCAGCATTTCTCGAAATCTAGAATAATGACCTGGAAATAAATTACTCTGCCCATCGTTCTCTTTTTAGAATTATTAATACTTCAAATCAAACATTTTGCACACATCATTAGTATTTTATTGACTATTTTAAGGTAAGTTTTCATAAACCTACCATGCTGAGCCATATATCTATTCATGTTCTACACTTATCCTGGCCACAGTTGCAGAGCATTCATGGTGAGTAAGGTGAATACTATGTAACAAAAGGTCTCCATTTCCTCCTGTACTGGTGTAAGGTGAACTTCTGTTGATGCTCTCTAGGCAAACACTTTTAGCTGATGGAGCCATAGTGGGACACATTTTCCATCAGTAATAAAGTGCATATATCAGCCAACACAGCATCTGTTCGTGTGGCGCTGATAGCAAAAAGCAAAGTGAGTGTGTGTCTCCTGAAATGCCCTGATACCCCATCTAGGGTGTAACCGTGATTTACGGCCCACGCAATGGGAGGGACCTCGGGGCACCAAGATCCTGACCAGACGTCTAGTTACTGACAAGGAAAAGGGGGCGGAATGTTCCAGGAGAATAGAGGACTCCGGGGGAAAAAAAAAAGCAGAACGGAACAGTTGCTGGGGAATTAAGATATCTCATTAAGACAGATTTTATTTCTGGACCTTTTTCAAATGCCACAAGTTGTAAACACCCATTCTTCTAAGTGGAGAAAAGAAACATTTATAAGCGATGTTACAGAATGCTCAGCTTACAGTAGGAGGTGGCATTTTCGGTCCACACTGAAAGTGTCGTCAGTCAAATTATAATATCAGAAATTGCCTGCATGTATATATAGCAGGCACTGGAGGCTTCTTGATAGACAGTAATATTTAGTATATATTTAGAAAGACTGTTTGCCTCTGGTCTCTTCAGGCCAACCGTCAAGTTATGATGGGAGGACTGAGAGGTGGTAATGTTAAATGTGTCTAGCTATCAATTCAAACAAGAAATCCAGCTCTGTGATACACGCCCCAGGATTAAGACCAATGTGACTTCGTCTGTCTCCTCCTTGACTTTGATAGGTGTGGCAACAGCCAGCAGCGTTTCACGATAAACAAACGCTATAGGCATGAAGAAAACATACTTGTTTTTGGCTAAAGGCTGTCTGCTTTTAAGTATCTGTCTTTAACGATGATGGATGGTCATGTCCGTTCTGGGCCCTGGGGTAAACTCCATATCACAAAGCAAAATATTGTGCAGTTGTTCATTTTTTAATATTGCTTTTTCAACAGTATAGGGTATATTTGTGGGTGTTGCCAATAACTTACAAAACGCATTTTTCATTTGAGACACGTGACTTGCGGGCTACATTTCCGCAAATTAAATAAAGTGTGTGATCGTTTCCATGCTGAGCTAATGCACATTAACGTGTATTTATATTCATTATTTATTCATGTTATAAAATTATTTTCAAAATACATCATTATCAGTCACAGTGAGCTTATACTGTATACACAAAGATTATGGTTTAAGGATGTGGAAATTAAATTATTAAGTATCACTATGAGTGTTACGTACCGCGTCGTCCGTCCCGCTTCAGCCCTGTGTATCGCCACGCCCACCTCGTTCCCTATTGTGATTCCCTGATGTAAACCACCTGTGGAGGCGAACGCTGCTCGCCCGTCTTGTGATCGTCTTGTTTGTATTTAGGTCTGCGTCTGCGTCACTCCGGCAGACGCAGCATTGACGTTTCTATGTCGGTGTGTGTGGTTGAAGTAAACGTTCGTTCCCTGTCAGCCTGGACTTCTGTTGTTTTGTTTGCTCGATCAGCACCCCGACCGTTACAATGAATGTGACACATTGCTGGCATGAAGCATTTAAAAATAAATTTGAGAAACTGACTTCCACTGATAACCAGGACTGCGGAGGGTTTCTCTGGTCCCTCACAGTCTAAGCTCTCAGTAAAGTGTAAAATTTCTCTCCAATTTTGACTCCTGCTTGTCTGTCGCTTCATTATAGTAGTCCAGCATCCTGACCTCATAAGCAACCAGTTGGACGGGATGCAATAGTCCAAATTACATTTTTTAAGCTTTTTTTGATTCTGGGAATTTTTGACCATGTTCCCTTTATCAGAAATGGTTAAATTGAAGCTCCTAAATCTGCTCATGGTTAGTGTGTGTGTGTGTGTGTGTGTGTGTGTGTGTGTGTGTGTCTGTGTGTGTGTGATTCTGTAGCTTGCAGTGGACTGGTATCCTATCCAGAGTGCCTTGTGCCCTGTACTATTGACTCCAGGCTCACTGTAACCCAGTATTGGAGAAGCAGCTGTTGAAGAAAGAATGCGTGATTTTGTTTGATGTATAATATTCCTCTTATGAAGAGTGTCCCCACGGCACACATAATTACATCTAGCATTACGACAGGAAATTACAGCATGATAATGCACTGTGATTTCCATCTATTTTGCCCTTGCATTGTGCCACTCGTGCACATACAGGCTGCTGTAAATGAACATGTCAGCTAAAATACAAATGCGATGTAGATGGCAGCTGAACGCTGCCTATTTTCAGCTAACAAAGAAAAACAGCCACCTATTGGGCCACCCTGACAGTGACGACATTTAGAATGAAGGCATATTTTCTAATGCGGAAAACCAATACATTTGTAAAACTTGGGTACAGTTGTTATTGTTCAAGAAACTTGTAAGGCTCGTTAATATAAGCAATATTTTCTTCCAAAATCCAGTACAGACAGTGCTTCTCAGACTAAGGTACATCTGCACACTCCAGCTTATATTCAATTCTCTGATTCTCTGACTCTGTTTGTCCCATATCTCATAAATGATAAATAAGGTACCGTGGCTGTGGGTTTAAATCCCACACTTGTGCTCTGCGGATTGCTTCCCACAGTCCAAAGATATGCAGTTAGCTAGTTATAAACTGCCTGCATTGTGTAACCTTGCACTTCCGTCCAAAAGCAGTTTCCCTAGTACACTGTGATACATTTATTTATCATCAATATGGCAAAAAAATGTAGAAAGTTGTTCTTTTTAGTATCAAAATAAGCTCTCTCTAATCCGAAAGAACTAATGTATCAGTTTATAGTTTTTTGGTTTTTTTTACACTAACAGCAGGCGAAACTCAGTAGCTGTCGGTAAGATTTAATTATCGGTTTAACTTCTCACCTACAATACATTTACAGTACCTGCATGTTTAGGCGACGAGGCAGCTACCACTCATGTCTTTTCCCGCTGCCGGCCAGGGCAATGTGCGCCCGCGGTATAGAAAGAAAGCTGCCAGCTTGGCACGGCCCTCAGTGCCCGCAGACAGCTGCCCTTAGTGCTGCTGGCAGCAAGAGCGGCGTCTGTGATTTGTTTACACGCTTATTGAGACTGGCATCATTTCCTCCCACTATGGCCTGGGCCTCTCTGGATAAAGTGCTTGCTTCATAAGCCAAGGTGTAAAAATGGTCTACAGGAGGAGACTTCCATTTGGAAAGTCAAGTTATGTCACATTTCAACAGTAGCTGAACCTGTGGATGGGGTGAAAAGATCGTTCTTGTGTTTTTTTTATTATAATTATTATTATTTTGATTTTAGTTTTCTTGTGACAAGATTGGACTACTTCGCTTGCCGTCACATTGATCGGACACTAAAAAGCTATAGCTCCGCCATCCAACTGACTGCAGATACTCTATAAATGAGGTTTATTTTGGCATGGCTAATAGTCCTTTGAGGGTCCTGTTCAAGGTCAAGGTATGGGTTAAGCTAAAGATAAAACAATCCTTGCAATATCTGATTAATTACATGCTTTATATATCTGCAAGACTTATGTGTATTATACCTTATAGTACTTATCTTAAAAACGATTCAGACCGATTATTGATTGAAACGTAAATGTAAAATAAAAGCGTTATGTGTAATCCCGTTTCTGCAGGAGTGCTCTTCCAGAAGAAATGTGTTTCTTTGAGGCTTGTTTGTAATTGGGCGCTTTGTCGTGCGTACGTAAGGCAGCGTGTTTTTCGAGCACAGATGGGAGAGCGAAAGCCTTTCTTATCCTCTCCGGCTGCTAGTGTGAAACCTCTGCTCGTTCTTTGCTGGTTCCCGGTGGCGGTGTGCCGGCACGTGTACCCTCGCCTTCATCACCGCCTCAGCCATCAGCCCTTCCTCTTCTCAAAGCCATGACAAGTGACGCGCTCAGCTGCAACAGCTAAATGCAGCTCTGCGTTCACACGCCATCAGAATCACGCAAATTCAATACTCTTCAGAGGCAAAATTATTCATAAATAATCGCAGACGTTTATGCTGTGGAAGTGAGATGGTTGGGGAACATGATGACTGCACTGAGGACTGGATTTAAGGTAGGATAGAAAAAAATGACAAAAGCTATAATTAGATAATATTATTAGGCTGACAATTCAAAAAAGTTAAGAAACAAACATCCAGTTTTTAGACCATACTGTACTCCTTGAATTCCTGGTTCCAGGTCTTCAAAGTAGATATGAAGAGCCTCTTGTCAGCTTATGGGAGTTTTACTTACACAAAATTTTTCTGAGGGCAGACTGAAAAATGATTTGTTCATACAGATAACCAATCAGATTATATATAGAGGTGGTGGGTCCAAGCAACTAGAGGAGGCAGAACCAAGACATCTGATTTGTTGGGCCCACCTCTTCTAGTCGCTTGGCCCCACCTCCTCTACAATTCGATCGGTTTTCTCTCTGAACCAATGACACCTGGTGACTTCATCTCAATACAAACTGATTCTCGGTGACCTTCTGATCATAAGCCCATACTTCCTTTTCACCTTCTTTTTTCAATCCTCTGCTTTCTATCCGAGGTCATGCAAAGTTTACACAGGAAGCCTAAACATCAGAAACATTGTCTGATGTTAGTGCAATTGATATACGTATTTATGTTTGATCCCATTTGAATGGTGTCAGTCTTTTTAGATCAACCCAATTATCTGGCAGTCACAACTAAATCAACTACCAAACTGTATAAATTGGTCAGATTCAATTTGGGTTGGCAGGGTTAGTAACATTTCAGGATCACTTGGGAAGACCTACAAGCATTCAGAGCATTCAGCTAGTAAATCGTATCCTGTTATTGGGCCAGTGGGTGGTTCCTTACACATTCTTTCTGTCATTTATTACTACGAGAGACCGAAGCCAAAGCTCCTGAGCCCCGTGACTCGAAATTTCCAGAGTTTCCTAGCCCTCCTGTGCTCCCCACCACTCACTGGAAGAAAGGAGAATATCAAGGACAACCACAGTTGGCTAATTAGGGCCGGGAAAGGTGGCCAAAGAAATGTCTGAACGTCTCGACTTTGCATTAGCATGTCTGGTGTCACTTTAAGGATGTAGCGCTTGGCACAAACCGGCTTCTTCATTATTATACATGCAGTCGGCCCCTGTGGCAAGGAGACATAGCAAAAGAATTCTCTCACATTCATTTTCATTCGTAAACAAGCCAGTTTTACGATATATTCTGTGAGAGCCACGTCCTATTGTTACCTCTGCAACCCAGTGCCCAGGGCTCACTCTGTCCCGAGTGCATCAACAGTCCGGAACCTGAGGAACGTGCCGGAAATACAAATGTATTTACACTGTGCAGCTACCAAGGATGCTAACATGTTTGATGTCCTTTCAGACTTAGGTGCAGGTCATTGTGTTCATGGCAGTATTAAAATCTAGTTCAAGGTGACTGAACACAAATAAAAAACAGATGGATTTGCAGGAATGAAAAAATCCAGCTTGTAGAAGTAAGAAGCTCCTTACAATGTTACGTCAGAACTCGAATTTAATTTGTTCATAACTCCTGTTCGAATCCTAAAAAGTTTGAGTTGTGATCATTAGAAGTAATGGAAAATCAATGGACTGGTTTCCTGCCCCAAAAAAACAGAAAATGAACCGTATAAAACAGGAATAAGATACACTGTAATAAACACATCTAAGCGCATTTATCAAAGTAAGAAAATAAATGTATCCAAACAATGTGTAAAGTTAAAAAAAAAATAAAAACAATCTGTCCTGTCCCCATCGTCCGCTCCATGCGTGTGCCACGATCCCTCATTAACCTCGTGTGGGATCCCCATGTGATCAGCTGTTTCAGGTTGTTGTCATTAGTCCTCTGTATTTAGTCTGCCTGTAATTAAACCCTGTATTCCCTGATACCCTGACGTCTGTGCCTTTGTCTCCGTTCCGTCCCCACTCGACAAGATAATATTATTATAATTAAATGTATTAATGCTTTATTATTAATATTAAAATAATTAATACAAAATCTTTATTTTTAAATGTATTTTATTATATAATAATTACTGTTGCTGTCTATCATCATCTAAATGTGTTTTTACTGTCTAAATATGCGTATTCATCTAGTGGAAACATGCACGAGGTGAATGCAAGGCTGACACTGAAGCTTTACCCTTTTTTTCCGGTAAGAAACTTGCCATGTGACTCATTGCACTACGCGTACAAGTTCTACCTAATTTTTTTCGAACTGGTTGGTTCAACTTTTAAGAAATTCAAGTTCAAGAACTGAGGTACCACTATATATATCCCTTCTAGATCCAGCATGTAGAAGTATGAAGCTCCATATATCCATCTTCCAAACCACTTATCCTTTCTGGGTCATGGGGGGGTCTGGAGCCTGTCCTGGAAGCAATGGGCACTAGGCAGGGAACAACCTTGGATGGGCGGCCAGCCCATTGCAGGGTACACTCACACACCAGTCACTCACACAAGCACACCTACGGGCAATTTGGCAACTCCAATCAGCCTCAGCATGTCTTTGGACTGTGGGGGG
>JABFDZ020000042.1:18907122-18917742 GCA_019775955.2 Pollimyrus isidori
ACAGGAAGCCCAGGCAGAGACTCAAACCCGGGTCCCAGAGGTGTGAGGCAACAGTGCTAACCACTGCACCACCATGCCGCCCCAGCTCCATATATTATATACCATAACTTCCTCTGGCTTCCTGTGTGGTGTCACATGAATTCACATGCACACACACCTTCACACACACACACACACACATTAACATATAAAGCATGCAAATTTCAGACCTTCCATCAGATGAGTTCTCCTCAGAGGAAGCTCTCTGTCTCTTTCAAGTTCCCTAGGAGCCTGTGGACCTCTCTAGTTCTTCAATTTCAGCCCATTATGTAGCACTTTGAGCGAGAGGCTGAAGCCCATGCAGTAGGCGGATTTTCCTGGTCGCTTCATCATGTTCCCGATCCTGCTGCTGTGGCAAAAGGCTTTATTAACCTTTAATGGCGGGGCTAATTGCAATTAAACAGCCCTGAACCTGGGGTCTACCACCCTCTCAGCAGGTCAAAGCTGATTTCTGTTCTGGGGCTGTGGAGGGCGTTCAGCGTATCGGAATATGGTTGTTCCGGGATTTAGAAGCAGGTAAGAATAAAAGCTACAGCAAGCAACAAGAGTTCGACACCACTAAAGCAGTCAGCAACCTTGTTTATTTCTCCTTCTCCTAAGCACCATGTTTTATTAATACGGTGCAGGAGGTAGACTTTTCAGTAGTACCACAAAGCGGTATTCAGGTTTATGTTAATGAATAGGTACTCGCATGGAAGAGAACACTCTGTCTGATGACTCTCCTCCCTAAGGAAGTGGAAAGAGACCTCTGAGATCACAAGGCACCTTGAAGCAAAGCTGTGACAGGTAAGTGACCTTTTCAAGCATGCATCAGAGGCATGTTAATAAGACCTTGGTTCCGGTACAATTGGCTGAAGCAAGCTGTTCCCATCTCCCCGGGAAGGAAAGGTGCTGCCCCACTGGCAACTCCCCTGGAACTCAGGCAAGCTTATGGTTGAGCCATCAGCCATTGGAATCCCTGGGCAGAGTAGCAATCTCTGCTTACATCCATCTAACTGCATCCCAACCCCTAACACCTGGACTCTGCAATGAGTGCACAGTGCACCTGAGGCAACACTTAGCCCAAATCCAGTTTGACGTGTTTTTTTTTCAGTGTTCGGAAAGCGAGCGGTACATATAACAACAATAGAATTCACATTACATTACCCTCACACTCAAATATACAGCTACAAAGGTTAGCTCCACCATGTTACAGTATATGGAGTGTATGGGCACCCAAGGACAAAACAAATGAACAGTGATTCCTTTCATATGGGGAGAGGAGAATAGCATTTACCTGGCGGTAACGCATGGAAAGATTTCAATTTGCTTCCTTTTTCAAAGGGTCAGGAACAATAGTGAAAATTGTGATAGATAGATAGTGAAAAAGCTGTCCATTTTCTATATCTTGAAAGCACGTTCGCTGTGGCTAGCCGTTCCAGGCAAGGTACAACCTGACAATTCCCTGAACAGGCCAACACCATTTTTGCAAATCTGAAAGTGACGGGAGGTTTGTACACCTAAAGGACTGAGCACACATGCCTGCTGACATTTACCTGCATAAATCCACTGATAATTCAGCCCTGAATTACACACACTGGAGGCTTACAGTCTGAATCATTCAGCAGGCTTGTCAGAAAAACGCAGATCAAAACGTGTTAGCACACAGAAACTTAGCAGTTAGAAACTTAATGCCTAGAACATCTCGACAGGTCTCTTCAAAAACCACGAAGAAAATCACGCAGAACAAACTCCTCGGGTGCAGTGATGCGCTGTTGATGTATCTCTGGACAAACAAAGCAGGGGAAATAAACATATCTCCATCGCATTGATATATTGACATAAAAATGGGTGAGTTTCCTGCCAAGCTGTACTCAGTGAAAGCTAAACGCATCAGTAGCCATTTTGAGCCAATCAGCACCTTATATATCTTAATAGACAAGAAAGGATGAAATGAGTAGAGACAGCATCTGTGCAGGCCTTTGCATCTCCAGATGTTTGCTCTTTTGGAGCACATGTGCTGTGCCCTGCAGGTTCTGTCTTAGCCTGAGCAGAAGAAGATATCTGCCAAGTATTTTGATTGCAGAGGAGAGAGCTAATTTCTCTGGCTGCTGTACTCCATCTTGCTTCTTATAAGGTGGGGGTGTCACAATACAGGGTCAGCAAACATGCCCCTGCAGTTTGGGATTTATGGTCTTGTTCAAGGGACAGTTCTATCATCTATCAATTTTCTGAAACCCAGCTGGTGTCACCAGAGCCACTGGCTAAAACCCACATGAACATGGGGAGAGCATGCAAATTCCACGCAGAAGGACCCGAGACCAAACACGAGACCTTCGAGCAGTGAGGCAGCAGTGCTAATCACTGCATCACTGCACATCTTCTATTCACAAACTCAAAAAAAATGTAACCCTTATTTCTACTCTTAGTCATATTGGATAAAAGTATCACATAAATACTTAAACTTTAGTGTTTCATTGGGCAGCCAAGATAACACCAAAGTAATTTTTCAAACCCACAAGACTGGGACAGAGGCATTGGGGTTAGAACTGGAAACCTTCGGATCACAGGCACAGAGAGCTAACCTGCTGAGCCACTCACCAGCCCCCCCTCCTGAAACTACGATCAGGTCAAGTCAAGTCAATAAAACCCTTTGTTGGTGTTGCAATATACCATGTCACATAGTCACAAGTACCAGTGAAAAGCCGGCCATCGACCTGACCATACATATACTGTAGAAACATCACATTATAGGGGGTAGACAGGTCAGGAAGACAGGGGATATAGGATAAAAAAAACTTAGAAACGGGATTACATGAGGAAAGAGGGGGAGAGTAGGGAGTACAATGTAGGAACTGAAAAAAAACACCTCAGCAACATAAGCACATGATCACTACACCTCACAACATAAAAACTCGTGACTTGCAACAGGTGAGGGAAATGGGGATGTAGAGGTAGCCCAGCATAGGTCACGTCCGTGCCCTTACCATCATCCTGCTTTCGTCCCTTATCGGCGATGGACCCCGAAATGCCTCAGCAGAAAAAGGGGACGTGCACTAGTACAGTGAGTCGACCTCTCAGGTTATGCATGGTTGATCACTCCCATACACGTTCTGCAGCTCTGCTCGGCGACACAGGCCCAAAAATGACCCATTAATACCAAAATCTGGCAAATTGTAACCAATGTTAAAGTAAAAGATTTCAATAAGGTTTGTAGGGATTCTACGAAAAGCCCTTAAATAGCACTTTAAGCAGGACACGTACCTCTGTGTCAAGAAGAACGATGTCATTGTGCTGCCGTCGCATGCCAATTAGGAAAGGTGTTGCCTTTTATTTACAATCTAAATGCAGAAATTCACAGCCTATAAAAAAAGGCATGAAACAGCCGAGACGAAAGGAATACATGATATTAATCAGGCGTGACTCTCCTGCTGATGAAATTGCATCTATTTCGGGTATTTTTGTTTACCTCCACATATTGCCTCTATACTGGTCCATAACCCAAAGGGGAGTCACTATGTTTCTTCTTTGACGGACTGAGCTGTGAGTTCAGACCGCTTCCATTCCAGGCCTGTTTTCCAAGATGGATTGCGTCAGCTTTCCCTTCCGCCTTCATTTCCCGTTTACCGGGACCATGGGGGAGGGGGGGGGGAAGCGTGGGGTTCGCAATACAAATCCGTCAAGGGCCAATATATGTTAGTGGGACCAGGGCTGGGCTGGGATTTTTACACAGACAGGCCCATCATCTCACACACGTTCCATGATATATTTTGTCAATCTATGGGGCCAGGGGGTGCATGATGAATTTTGCCAATTGGGGGGGGTCCTCCACGATAGATTTAACTGGCCCACAAACCCAGGAACAAGCCAGGGTGAGGGTGCAAGGCGGGGGTTACGTTCAAAGAGGAACGAGGAGAGAGCGACAAGCTTTCTATTTCATCCTCAGCTTTCGCGGTGCCATTTTGCCTGACGTCCTGCTGTCGGCCTCTGACAGAGGTACCTGGACAGAGGTGCAGAGACGAGACCGCAGCATCTCCTCCGTGAATCGAAAGTTCATTACATTTCCAATTATCCTGAGATGGGTATTGACCATACATCAAACGACGGGGGGAAAAAATGATAAGGAAACAAAATATGACTGAGGTCATACAACAGCGCAGATTTTAACTTATCTGCTGCTACGCCACGTGACGGTAGGTTTACATGGATAACAGGGAGTAATAATGGCTAATGAGATGGAGCTGGCGGCTGATGATTCACGTCTGGGAGTGGCACTGCTGTTGTACCTTTGAGCTGCATCCTTATCAGTAATTGGCCACTTGTAAAAATGCATATGATTGGGCAATAAAAAAGGCTTACCCAGATGTAAATTATTCCTGCATAAAAACACATTAATGTATAAAATGTATCTGCTTTTTCAGGTCACCACAGTGCAGTTGGGTCATGCTGCAATGTAGGAAAAGCACCTTTGCAGTACCGTGCGTTTCTCATGCATTTTCACGTTACTCAGATGTAAATCAGACTGAGAAATCAGTGACCTTTTGCTGGGACTGTACATGTCTCATTTCCAGTCACCCTAACAACCAGGTCCTTTGTTTTCATCCTGTATCGTCATCAGAAAAAATTCTTACCCACAAAAAGCAGTAACAGTCTGTGAGGTTTTTATTTATTACTCCAGGATTCATGTGTAATTCCCAGATGAGGTTGTGATATTTTTGTGATATTTGCATAAATGTTTCATTTGAAAGAAAGTAAAGGGATGTTCTAGGCATTAAGTTTCTAAGAGGCCTTGGCACAACATGCTACTGAAAGCTAGTCGTGTCCTTAACTGAACTGTGAACCTCTGAACTCTTTTTAATTAATTCCAGCATTTGTGATGCTTCTGCTCTTTGGTCCCCATTGCCGCTGAGTTTACAATAATTGAAGGTTCTTTTACTATGTGAAAATTCCTCAAGTGTTATAGAGACACTATAAACAAATTTGGAGAAGCTGGTTTCCCAAAACTTTTCTCTCCTTTCCTCCTAGAACTCACTGAAATGCACCGCAAAGACCAGATGATTACCATTACTCATTTGGATTGACGAGCTGAGTCTCTGTAGTACCTTCTGAAGGCGGAAGATGGATGTTGCCTTTGAACATTAGTTGGAGAGCAATTAGATGGGAAGTTACACAGGGTGAGACTGGGGAGGGATTAGCAATATAGGGATGATAACAACACAAATCTCCTCCGCCGAATGGTTCTGCTCGCCGTATCCTACATCACGTTGCTCGCTTTTCTGGCCTGTTAAAGCCGAATCGGGGGACGCCCTGGGCTTCCGCATATGTCTTCGCAAGTGGGAACAATTGTAGTAGCAAGGGGGTTCCGTGCGTGTGGCACTGTGGTGTCACACCTCCAGAGCGGCCATCTGGAAATGCCTTTGCAGGTTATCCCCAGTCTCGCATCCTTTGCTGCCTGGGAGAAGCTCAAAGGATGGAATGGACGAAGACCACAGGAGGGGACAAGCAGAAATAGTGTGTGCTTTGCGATATGCGTTACACTCTCTGCCAGTATAAAAAGTGTATGAAAAATGGAAAAGTACAGCCAGCCTCATTTTGTTGATAAGTACAGAGAATTAAAAAATTAAAGTAAAACCTTTAGAGAGGTGTAATTTTTAGAAGTATTAGACCTCTGTCTGTGTACAGCAGAAGTATTAGTAGTGGTATAAAAAAAATCATGGAACAATTTATTTATTAGTATTTTCCGTCTTAAATTTTAGCACACTTCTGTGGGGATAAAATGTGTCTTTTTGTTACCTTGTTTTTCAAATGAATGCATTTTACCAGGCAAACTAACAGTTTATCACATGCTGTTGTGACAAGGCTAATTAACCAAAATTACTGTACCCAGACAACAGTTAATACAATCTAAAGAATTTTACAGCAAAATGACTCTGAACAAGCCACCCTTTCTCTCCCTACTTTGATTTTTTTTGGTTTCTGCCACAAACCATTTGGCAGCAAATTATCCATAACCATCAGAGGCTTCTAGGTAATTCCGTCGCCTGCTATTTAAAACGGTCATCGCCGTTGACGATAAAGAAACTATTGTTTATGCTGGAAAAACTCAGTCTGCCACCACTGGGATGCACAGCGGGACATCGGGGCATGGAAGCATCTTCTTCTCGATCCGAGGCTCATATATCATTGCTAAGCAGACTCAGTCTGCTACGGAGAAAAACAACGCCTCGGGTCAAAGTCGGGCAGGCAGAACAAATAAAACTAATCAATGATGGTGAGCGCATTGTCCCCCACCTGGGCACGAAATGACAAAGCAATAAAATGTCCTTGTACCTCTTCAAGTTTTGTTTTGCGGCCTTTTCTCAGGCTTGCATTCAATCATTGACTACCCGTAGGTGCTTAAAAAATAAATTAAAGATGTCCATGTAATTTTTTTAGGGAAGTTCTCCCCACGCGCATCAAAGGTGCAGACCCACGAGGTGTTCCCACCAGATGTGCTCAGCTCAGTTGAAGAACAGCACAGGATGGAAAAATTGGCTTCTTTTCCAGAGATCGAGGACTGACAGTATTTACAGAATGACAAAGGCAGGATAAATAAATTTGTAAGTTGTTCTGCTTTCCTGACTCTTATGTGCCACTTTACTGCATGTGTCATGTTGGTTCTCCATATAGATACCGGGGAAGTAGACTATGTCATCTACATCTCAACTAACCAAGCCCAGTGCTATATGTATGATGGGTGACCCATACCAGGAACCAGGAGACCCCACAGCCTAATGAGACCTGTTACCACCAGGTGCCTTCTGAGACTGACTCAGACTAAGATGAAGCTGGAGAGAGGTGCTGTAGGTCCAGTTGCCCCACTCATGATTGTCTCCTACAGTATGTCCCCTTTGGGCAAAGATTATACAACATTAGCAAAGTACTGTACAAGGGAACAGCATTCAAAATCATAAACTAACACACACATCCGTACACATCCACTCTGCCATTGAAGGCTTCCTACTTACTGTAACAAGAGCCAAGGTTGGACTTATGCACAGGCTGACCTGGGCTGTTGACCTGGGCCCCAAGTTGTAGGGGCCCCCAGTTTTCTTCAAGGGCCCCTATCCCGCTAAATCTGGCTCTGGAGAGACCTACAACTCTTGTCCAAAAACAAAGCATGTCTCACACCCGGTGGTCATTGGGCACAACGGTAATGAATCGCCTACTGCCAGCGTCTTTGGAATCCGCCTCAGATCCATTTTAGGCCGAAATTGCAAATGGCCATGAGCAAAACAGCTCTATAATGACAGTTACTCCCACATAGGATAGGATGAAGGGATGTTTGTGCATAAAACGGCCTGATGTCTTTGCCAAGAGAAAATGAGGGAGGAGTGCCGGGTTTTCACACCCTCACTCTGACCTCACAGACGACTCCCAGTGAAAAGCTACAGCCTTCCTCTCACCTCCACTTTTCACTCCAGTTGCCTTCTCTGTCCAGATGACCGAAAGAGAGCGTAGGTGACACCTGCCAAAGAGCAGAGCTTTGAAGACTGAGAGAAAAAGGAGTCAATGCTGCATGAAAATCTGAACTGATTTGCTTTGCTTACTTACTGAATAAAAATGTCAGGTAAGCAACTGAAATGTATACGTGTGGGTGTTTTTCGCACAACTAGAGCTTCAGTAATCAGAGATCCAGGCTGCCTCTGCTGTACGCATACAAATTTCTGAATACTGGCAAAACAGTGAAGATGTTTTACTTAGTGTGTGAAATATCCGTAAATTTTCGAGTGGGTCTCCATCTCCTTACTGTTGCACAATACCGATCTTGGGACCCCTTAAATTTTGCTTTTGAGGCTTTCAGGGGGTCTCATGGGTTAATCCAACAACAAAGAGGGAGGGATACAATCTGAGGCCAGGTCCTCAGAAGCGTCTAGCAGGCAATGATGAAGAAATGCTAAAAGACCTCTGGCATTACTCAAGGTCATGGTATGATGGCATTTGTGCTGTCCAACCTACTGCCTGATTGAAACGTAGAGTATTGCTTGGGGTTGAGTATCGAAATACGATAAGTAAAGTCTTAAAAAAACTGCCAATATCAAGGGTGTCCCAGAAGGGCTGCAGACTGCTTCAAATTGAAATTTGTCACAGATAATTTATTTATTATTTATAAATATTTATTATGTTTTTTATTACCAGAACATTTAAAGTAACATGCATAACACTGCCTTCAACAACCGCTTAGGCTAATTGGACATTAGTAGTTCTCCTCTCTAATATTCTGGCATTAACAGAAGGTGTGTATGTATATGAACCACCTTCTCCAGTCGCAATCTACAGTGACATCATCGTCACTAGTCCTTCCCAGATATTAAAAAAAAACTCACCGCTCTTTTTCACATGATGAAACTTAGCACAGAAACACCCCCGTGTTTCACATCTCAGGAAACCAAGGACAGCAGCAATCAGTCAAAAAACACCATGAGGCAAACACGTGTGGAATGAGAGGTGCGCCCTCCAATCCCCAAAGTCCTGTACACATAAAACCTAATTCTATAAAGCCAAGACTGACTGGGGAATTATGGGTCTCAAGTACCGAAGCAGCCAACAATAGGACTGGAACTCTTATATGAAGAAGTCATATAACTATTGAAATTATGAAATACATTTGGAAAACAATGCATGATTTCATATAATTTGATAAATTAATAATTCAACTGAATACATTGAAATTACTTGGACATAAACCTTCGGACCATAAAGAAATAGACACACAAAATTATTAACATGATATATTGTCATTTATGCTATTAAAATTACAATTTAATCTTTTGAATCGTGGTAAATTTAGCAAATCCCATTTATCAGGTTACATGCTGCTCGTAGTTTATGGACAGGACTTCACTTCAGATGCTTTGAAATCAGGTAAATGAATCCTCAAATTCCACAGGTGAAACAGTAAATTCACGTGTGTGGGTAGCAGTGCCGTTGAGATCAGTCCTTAGGATATTTGCAAAACACTCGATCTTCCTATCAGAATCAGCAAGTTTAACACCAAAGGAAATTCACATTCATTCATATTATTACCCAACATGTTTATCCCCTAGTTCACATCACATAAATCAATTTGTATGACCAGATGTTTTACTAAAGCATGGATTGTTGGTGTGACTTGCTACATTGTAGCCAAATGTTAAAGTTCCTTAACCTGTTATTCTTTGAGAAGATGCCTACTTTACCATGTATTGATTGCTGTTTTACTGGTACTGCAATATTTATTGTACTTGGGTCTGTGCTGCTACATTATTCAATCGCATTGATTATGCTCTGAGGGACTGTATATACAGTCTCCCCGATGTCTAGCACTGTTTAGCGTTTTTTTGCACTTTTTACCACTGAATCCCTGTTTTTGTCTCTTACTATGAGTGAATATTATCTCTTGCCACATTATACTTGTATATGCATGGTTTGACTTGACTTGAATTCCTCTTTGTAATAGAGCAGTCACTCTAAATGTTACAGGGAAAATAAAAATGCATGATTTATATAATAAATGTAAGGGTTATGAGCACAGTTGTTGATGACTCTTGACATTCATTCATGCAATCTTAAAAATCATTTTGATTAAGACTTAATTCAACCTAAAAGTCATATTTATTTGGTTAAATTCATTTAAATATTGTTTTTACAAACAGATTCTTGCTGCGCAGTATGGGATAATTGAAAATTATTCGCATACTCTTGGGACAGCATTTGACTTCTGGATAATAACCAGAATTAAACTGAAAATGGCAGATTACAGTCGCAGAAACACATGGAGTCTACTCTCGAGCAATGACAGAGGTGGGACCATTGCTCTGGGTCAAGTGACTTGCTTGTTGGAGGGTCTCAGTATGTAGGAGTCACAAGGAGATGGTGGATTTTGACACTAAGGGCCTTTGCAAGCTGCAGATGAAAGCGCTTGAGACCTTTTGTGCATACCACCAGAGAGGAGAAAGTGAAAATGATAGTTAGTCATTTTTTAAATGATTTACTAAAGTTCCCCAGTGCAATAAAGAGAATGTGGGATTATGATATTGCAAAAAGTCAAAAAGATGAGGTGAGATGAGACAATTGCACCATCATGAGGTACGCTGAAATCAATCAGCACTAAACCACGGTCTGGTGCACCACGCAGCTCAACCCTGTGGTCAGGATTTATCCTCCTCTAAACACCTTCAGCTATGGGACAGATAAAATAAGCTCCTAGCCTAGACTTGAAGACAGGCACCGTGGCCGAATCGCAAACATCTGCAAGCTGATTGCCCCATAAAACCTCAAGACGGCTTAATAAGGGACAGGATCACTAGCATCTGGCACCCACAGTTTATGTGGTAGTGGAAGGACATTCTTTATGCCTTTGGGCCTTGAGAAATAATGACTGGCAGGGAAGGGTGGGATTTTGAAATTCCTCTGGGGTTAACCCATTCAGAAGGCTGATCCAGAAAAGAACATAAGAACATAAGAACTATACAAACGAGAGGAAGCCATTCGGCCCATCAAGTTCGCTTGGGGAGAACTTAACTAATAGCTGAGAGTTGTTAAAATCTTATCTAGCTCTTATTTAAAGGAACCCAAGGATTC
>JABFDZ020000042.1:18923158-18943502 GCA_019775955.2 Pollimyrus isidori
CAGGGTGCAGTACAGGGAGAGGGAGGGGCAGGGTGCAGTACAGGGAGAGGGAGGGGCAGGGTGCAGTACAGGGAGAGGGAGGGGCAGGGTGCAGTACAGGGAGAGGGAGGGGCAGGGTGCAGTACAGGGAGAGAGTGGGGCAGGGTGCAGTACAGGGAGAGGAGAAAAAGGCAAACTGGCGGCCCAACTAGTATAATTTTAAAGCAGCCTAAACTATATTGAAATAAACTATATTGTCTCATCCTATATCTCGTATGAAAATATATCAATACATCTTAAAAACTTAATACATTGCCCAGCCTGCATCCCATTCCATTCATCCTGCTCAGGGTTTTGGGGGGGCAGACTAAAGCATGTCCCATGGCACACTGCAGAGGTACACCCCAGGATCCCAGTCAAGCGTGATAATTCAGCGGAGTGGGTTAGGGTACAGTTTCTGTGTTTCGAAGGTTGCCAGTTCGAATCCCATTGCAATTTCGCAGTGGGAAGTGTAAGCAACCCCCCCCCCTCCCCCCCCCCCCAATAATTTAGAGATTCCAATTAACCAAACAGCATGTGTTTGGACTGCAATCACCCCTAAGAAACCCACATGACACTGGGAGAATACATAAACACAGCTTCAGAGAGATTCAAACGTCCAACCCTGAAGGCGTGAGACAACCCACTGAGTCTCCATGCTGCCCTTAGGAGGCCAACAAGCAGCTTGGAAACAAAGTAACTGCAGTAATACACATTGGCTTCCATCTGTTCACTAAATGATGCTTATTAGCATCGCAGCGTCCTGTGAATTAGAGAATTGCCATTAGAGAACTCAGTTACAATATGATGAATGAAAAAGCTATGCAAATATAACCCTTGCGAGAACAGTAGTGTGACAACAGTGAAATCACGGATGTTCCGTGGGCGGCAATCGGAAAACAAAAAAGCAGCGCTTTGGTTCTGGCATATGGATCCTAAGCATTCCACCCAGCTCCAGTTATCATATTTCGTTTTCAAAGGCCTAGCAGAGAAATGCAATAATGTGAATAGAGATTCGGTGTTCTTCCTAATGCATCTTCTTTCTGGCATTTTTATCGGAAGCATGACTCCCAGCCCCAGCCAAATTGGCCCGAAAAGGGGGGTCCCTCATCGCCGTTCCAGTAAGCCTGGGAATCTCGCTGTTTGTTATCCTCCACACATAATAAGTCATGCACCCTTTCACTGGAAAGAGTGTGGAGCAGCCAAAGAGGGAGAAACAACCTGTTTCTCAACAACCTGAATTCCTGCGGGGGGGTTGGGCGTCGGGAGAAACCATCTGGGGCTTTTGCGAGGGAGATTTCCACCCAAATCCAAACGACCAATGTAACATGACAGACTACATCTTCCTCCTGACAGGAATTGAAATACATGACTCCATGACTTCCTCCCACACCAACCATTTCAGGCAAGGTTAGCCTGGAAAGCAGAAGCATTGCTTTTAAGAGATGCCTCCCTCCTTGTCCTTCCATCAACCATCCCTGCATCGTGTATTGAGACCAAATATGCATATACAGACAGATGTTCTTTGGAAGTCTTTGGAAAATTCACTCACCTAATCTGCAGTGTCTATGATCCATGTTAGTCATAACAAGCTGTATATTTCTGTGGATAAATTAATATTTTGATAATGATATGTTTTTTGGTTGATTTTAATTATATATACTTTTGGTTGATTATAGATTGTTTTTGTTATTAAACAAAAGTGCATGAATGTAACAGAGATGCCTGTAATATTTTCATGGAGAGCTGGGCTGTGCACAAGGGCTGGTCAGCAGTGACACACGTGAAAAGAAAGTCCTATTGTGAGACCATCGTGAGATGGGTTCACACCCAAATCTCTGCAGTGATCTTTTAATACATACGATTCTACAGTCATTTGAACAGAAAACAACACCCCCCGATTCTCACAAATCGAGTAGTGAAACAGGGGATGAAATCACAGCACAGACTTTAGGCATTTACAAAAAAACAAAAAAAACAATAACAATACAAATATGTTGTTAATGCCCCCTTAATCAGCAGTAGCTTAATGCTAATCGTGATTAGTGAGTTTTTTTAGCCTGAGTGCTTCATCTCTGTCAGTTTCACAGCTTACAAAGTTGTAGATAAAAATTTGCAAATTCTGTATTGAGCATAAAGGGAGACCGAAATGAAGTCCCTAGATGGCAGCAGAGAGGGAAAGCCTTAGTTTGCATGTTTGTGTAACATCTTATCAGCCCCTTTGGGTGCTTGTCTGGTCTCCACAGAGACCAGTAGCCATGGAGAGCGTCCTTGGGCGGGTGCAGACTTACCCATTCCCTAGTGAACCCAGTGGTGATTCGGCCACTGTGTGTGTGTGTGTGTGTGTGTGCGTGTGTGTGTGTGTGTGTGTGTGTGTGTTATTCACAGGAATACACCCATAATTTCAGAAATAGGTGAAGCAAAGAATTGTGTGTTTGGGCAGTATATGGAAGTAAGCCACACCACTCATTAAAACCCAGGAATTAATCATTAATCAGATGCCAATAAAATTTCTCAACATGAAACAATAGCTACAAAAAGAACCTCTATTTATTGACAGCCTGCCAACCTTCCTAGACATGGTGAAAACCCCGTAGAGGGCATGTCAGTTATGTGCAAGATATGGCAGTGACACAGCACGAGTAGAATGTTATTTCCGGCGACTGCCTCTTAAGGTGCTCCAGGTGTGCTGCTGCCTCTTCAGTCCCAAGTCTCACCGTGCCCCAGGACACTTCACTCCCGCAAACAAGAGCCATGTTGTCCCCTCCTGTTGCCTGTCCTTTACATCACACGTCAGTATGCTGGTGGCTGTCCTGTCCTAGTAATGTCCATTCTGTCAAGACAGAGGGAAGTGATTTACTAATTCGGACTAAGGAAAATGGGGTCTACACTAGTACTGTATACTACATATTTTTATATGTGGCTGTTTTATATGTGACCCTTCACTATGTTGGCAATTTAGTGCCCAGTCATTGGGATTATTTGATCTATAGGTCTTCTTTAATTTCATATACAGCGCACAACAACCACTGCAAATATGGAGCTTATCCCATGAACAGGGGTGTATACATGAGTGGGGCCACAGGAAAACTGGCCCAAGCTGAAGGCTGATTGGTCCCACAGAGTGCCTCCGCTGTTGTCACTCACTTATTGGCAAATGCTAAGTGTTGGCTCTCTTTAGGAATTGTGGCCCCTCTTACACCCCCAACCTATATCCTAGTCAGGAAGGCTCACTGTGTTGGACTGTTGCCTGACATCTGAGGCTGGGGCACTCAAATGCTCCCTCCACTCTGCGTGTCAAGCTTTCACGTTCTCTGCATGTCTCACAAGTTTCCTTTGCCAACATACAGACATACAGATTACCTGACTCCTGGATCTCCAACTCGCCTGTAGTGTGTGTGTATGCTTGCACTGTGATGGACTGGCACCTGTTTTAGGGTATACCCCTATCTAGGGTAATACTGTATACTGTTTGGGATACTGTTGATTCCCTCCCTCCCACATTGACTCTGACCTTGATAATTCGCTGGAAGACGGATAGATGGAAAGGCTTCCTGTTTCTGTACAGAGGGACATGCCTCAGAATTACTTACGCCACAATTAGCAGCCATTAGGCATGATTTCAGAGATGGATGACATGGCCAGTAGCCAACATGGAGCCACAGAACTGATTCAGGTCTTCGTCTGGACAGTGTACCTTGCCCTTGCATGGACTTTGACATACTTCAGAAGCAGTAACCCTACCGGAACTCTGTGGTAATGACGTTGGGGCTACAGCCAGGACCTGCTCCAGTTACAGGCAGAAGACATGACTACCTGGACTCTGGGCTCCCCGGGTTTCCCGAGCTGCAGAGGAAGTGAAATTATCCTCAATTTTCTGGATAGGGAGTCTCCCAATTAAAGCCTTGCCTAGTACAGTCCCTCAAGGGGTACAGCCAGTCCTTGTAATGTCTCATGCTGCGAGAGGAGCATGTCCAGCGTGATGCCCTGTCCATTGGGCTGGTCCATGATGCAGCTAACACAACAGGTTTCTATATTTATCAGCGATCCTAGATCAGACATGGCCCCCATCCACACAGCCCAATGGGTTCCTAATATCGCCAGGAAATGCAGACCAGTGGAGGAGGATTGGAAAGAAACTGGTTTTAGCTCAATGGAAAGCTGTGTCATGGAGGTCAACAGAAATAGCAGGCAGATCTCCATGCCGGATGCTGCATGGACGGCAGAAGCGCTGCTAGTTCTCACGCTCTCCAGCTTCCCTTCCTGCTTCCTAGCTTTCATTCACACCTGTACAGTGCCATAGATACAGGAAGCACATCTGGGTCATGTGACTTTCATATGTCTACAGATGGTTGCCCTCGACCCAGGGGGGGAGGGGGGGTTTTCCCCGTTTCTAACCCACTGCCCGGGACACAGATGTATCCCTGGATGGCAGTGGTGGCTGTTCTGGGCCTTGCTACTCTGAAACCAGGTAAGACTTCTTATAGGGCAATGCGTTTTCCCGGGCAACAAGGAAATGATGCGATTCAAAGAAACTGCCCACTTTTTCAACTTAAAGTAAAGCAAGTGAAATATTTCACAAATCTCTGCTGATATGCAGTGTTTGATTTGACAGTTTGAAGAACAGCCTTCAGGCAATATTTGTAATTTGCGACTCTAACCCAAGGATGCCAGTTTTCCTCATGGGAGCACTGTGATGTTTTTCTCTGAGTGTATCTCGGGAGCCTAATATTTTTGATAGTATGAGAACATGCAATTAAGAAATGTATTTGGCCTCAGGATGAATTGGGGACCTTTTGATTATCGGCAATGTTCCTGTAAACGTTTTCTAAAGGTGTCAGAGTTTGAAGAGTTATATTAGTATCACTTTGACACTTTTATACAGACTTTTAGAATAATGAACAAGGCTGAGAGTGCAGATGAATGACAAACTAAAAATTAATGAAAAACTAACTACGATTATTAGAAAGAATTAACACTAAATATCTATGAAAGTTAAAATAAATTGAATAGTCACATTTATTTTTCTTTGACAGGGACAGTGTATAAAACCTACAGCCAGGAAAACGGGTTTCCATCCATAAAGCAGCTACATATCTTAATATTCTTATCACTGAAACCTTCACATGTAAGTGTAGCTTCAAGATAATTTCTTAAGTGAAGCTTCTTTTGTAAACCATTCTAAAAGATTTTTTAAATTGGAATTGTAGGAGCAATATAGCAAATAGGACATGATGAAGAGCCTTTTTAATTTTGCATTTATATTATAATAAATAGTTGTGGCAACAAATTAAACAAAAAAAACTTGTGACGTCTTGCTTTAAACCTCTTTGGTGCGTTTTGTGAAGTAGATCATAAGAAATTAAGGCACCTTTGATGAAAAGAGTTGAGAATAATCTTTTTCACAGGTTTTAATAGTAACCAATTCAGAATAATCTTCAAATGGTTGCAGAAGATAATGCCATTTTCCATCAAATCAATTGTTTAAAGCGGTGACACAAAATTTTAGGTCTTTCCGGGTGTATTGCAGAGAGACATGCGATTGAAGTCCTAGCGAGCTATGGTGACCTCTATCTGCAAGACACTGGCCAAGAAACAGCAATTGTGAAGGACATACGTTGTATTTTTGCCCTCCCTACCCTCAGTTGGTCAGACTACATTTTTGGACACCTGGTCACCAAATGTAAGCCCCTTGCTCAGCGTCCACCTTACACCACCAACTTTTCAGCTTTTGTCACATTAAAGCTTTATAGTTGCCACATAAAAAGGCCTGGATTACAGGGGACACCAAAGGACTCCTCAATAAAGAAGACGAAGTCCACGGAGTATGAAAAGGATGATCAGGGTGGGGAGAAGGGAAGATGGAGAGAAGATTGAATGCAGGTTGAAAAATAACTGCATGAAGGAGGTATGGAAATGGATGAGGTAGGTCACTGGCTACAGCAAAGCCGACAGCCCAGGCAAAGCTAGAGATCAGGAGTGGATTGATGTGTGAAACCTCTTTGTTCTTTCGCAAGTTTGACAAAGATTTCCTCATCCCCAAACCCCCCCCAACAAACAGAACACTGGGACCCTCCCCTGTCAGCCTCTACCTCCTGTTCTATGGCTGTCCAATGCTTCCAGGAGTGGATCAGTGAGCCGCTGTCCCCATCCAAGGGGATGTGTAGAAATGGCGCAGTAATGCAGGCACCTTTGAGTTTCAATCAGTGACAGGCTGCCATGTCGACACAGAGGGAGGCCACAAGAAAGTGCAGAGCAGGTTGCTGTTCCTGAGGAGACTCCAGATTGAATGATGAGGTACATCTTCTCCGCAGAGAGCTGGTGTGTCTGAGCGGCACCTGAGCACTTCAGATACTCTTCAGATACAACATCACACCTACTGATGTACTGTCATTTGTTTGTTCAGTGCTCCCAGTCTTCATGCCTCATAGCCCCCCAGCTCAGAGGACACTAACCAAGGTCTCTTTGATGCATCACTGCATTGTCTGAATTATGTACTATATCATGCACCTTTACATGTTTCTTCCACGTTTGTACTGGAACGCTATGTTTTCTTGTTATTCGTTTATTTCTGGTTAAAATCATGAGATGTGCTGAAAAGGTAAAAGACCGAAAAAGATTAATCTGTTATGCCGATTAAAATCACCCAATGGAACAATCCAACGGAAGGAACACCCTACCAAAAACAGAGATCAGCACTCTTTTCCAGTGCGATCGTGACCTCGACCTGTGAGTCTGTACCCATTTTAACTTCTTGTTATGGCCACTTAAATAATGTTACCTGTCTGAACTTCTGAAGATTGCTAGGCTTGTTATTTCGTTCTCCAGCCATTCGTCCTGACCCTATAAAATTGTTCCTAGTGAACCACAGTTCTGCAGGCTGCCGCTGTGATTGCTTTTGCTATGGTGACCTACTATTCCTCTCTGACTGACGCCACAGGGAATCGGGCTGAAAATATTTTCTTACTTGCCTTGCAACCACCCAAGCTCACCCAACCTGATAGCCAAGAAGGAAATAAAAGATATGAAGTCTCATTGGGCTGAGGATGTTAGCTTTACACTACCAGGTTTCCACCAGGGAGATTGACGCACAGGAGGTCGTAGATTACAGCAGAGGCCACCTGCGAGATGTTCCTAACCAGGTGAGCCCAGTGTCCACAAAGAAGTTGAATCCACCCCCTGCTTGCAGGAGACACACAAAAAAATCATTTGAACTTTGCGGTTCCTTTATCATCCCACTCTGAGGCGATTACATAATTGCACGAAAGGGTTAAACCTTCTTAACCCACCACATTGTTTCCTTTTTCATTTTTTGTAGCTTCATTTAAAGAAGAAATCACATGCTAGCAGTAAAATTGGTGAAACCTACAAGTTATTGTATGTTTATAGTCTGAACGTTTCTGGCTGTCTGTCTGTACACAGCGGCATACCGACAAGCAATGGCCCCCAATGGACTCATTACACAGCTCGCTGCAATGACAAAGTAGCTATATTTGTGTATTCTGTTTCTCACCAAAGTGAAAATAAAGGCTTGTGTTCATTAAATTATTAATTTACACTTTACAGTAAAGGCGATAAATGTTACCGTGCCGGGGGACAGGGAATTAGACGGCTACACGGACCTATGGATTGTCCTGCTTAGGGCCCCCAGAGTCCAAAGAATTGCTTCTGTTCCTGTAGCCTAGTTTGTCCATCCATTCATTACTATCCATCCATCCTTCCATCCATCTTCCAACTGTTTGCCCAGTATAGGCACCTCGAGCTAAGACACAGGGCAGGGAAACACCCCAGACAGGGTGCCTGTTGTCCCCAATTCCTTCTCGTTCTGCTGTGGCCTACAACAGCCACTGTCACCCTGAGCTTTGACAGCCTGCGCAGCTGGAGTGGATCTATTCGCGTTTGCTTTCACGCCTATAGCCAGTAGGTGGAGACAGCATTCTTACTTTATTATTAGTAATCTCCATAAAATATAACCTTGTTCCAAAAACCTTGTCTAAACTAAAATGGCTTTCCTCTCCTGAAGAAATGATCCGGGCAGTAAGGCAGTCAGGTGCTAATTAAAAAACTTTCCTAAACCTCCTGAAACCCACAGGAGCGTGACAAACACGGACACGGGCAGGCTAACGCTTCGGCATCACCGCTTGAAATGCTGATAAATCTGGATTCAGACGTAAGACATTTTCAGAGCTTGTGTGGTAACAGTCCAGATCCTTCGTCGTGAAATGGGTATAGTAATTTCTTGGGTCGCCGGGCTTCCCCTGACTGCCTGTTAAAGCATCAAAACACGCAAGTCGCATTGCAGGCACGCAGCTCCATATGTGGGTTATTTATCGGGCGCAGACGGGCCATCAAAATGTCACTCTCCGTCCCATTATGAACTTAATTACGCCACCGTCTGAAAAAAGATTGCGAGTTAATTATCTGGAACAAAGGAAAAACTGATGGTTTGGGTAACAAAAGCACTTGCCGTGGGCAAAATCATGAACCTAGATGGTGTTACTGGCTAATGCTAGAGAAGGTGAACCCAGTCTGCTTTTTTAAATGAGCACTCCTGAGATTTTATTAACCTCCCCAATTAACGGCAACCTTCCCAGATACCTCTTTCGCCGAATACTGGTATACAAAAGCTGCTTTCTCCATATCGATTCTCACTTTCGTGCCTATTCCTGTGTGGAACTACAATTATTTCTCAGGCTGATATTAATGATCAAGTTATATAATTGTGCTTCAGTGTGACTTTATTATGCGTTTTTGGGGAGAGGAAGCTGCTGTTCAGTGATGCCCCATCTAGCCAGATGTTGCCACACCAATAGGCTACACTCACTGCGAATGCAGAGGCTGTGTGATTCTCATCCATAGCTGTATAACCCCGGGGAGCAGAAAACCTCAGCATCCTCACCATCACACCAGCAGCAGCCTGTATCGTTAATACAAGGTAGAATGGATCCATTTAGAAAACAATGACATCGGGAATATCGATATTTCAAAATCAGTCTGCACATCCCTACAGTTCACCATGTGTTTTATCTTCCAAGTGTTTGCTTTGCTATTCTTTCACATTTTATAGCGTTTTATATAAACACTCATTTAACATGCTAAAATGGTAATATAATACATTTAATTCACAAGTAACATCCTTCTGACACCCACTTCCACCAGCAAAAATTGGGTGTTTTTTTAGAGTAAAAGCCGATGTTTATTGTGAGATTTATAAAAATTCTTTTTTGTTCCTATCTTGTGTGTCTGTCTGTCTGTATGTGTCTGTGTGTCTATCTGTCTGTCTGTCTGTGTGTATGTGTGTATTATGTTTATATTATGAAATCTCCCCTGCAATGTCATAAAAACCTGTCCATCTGATGTTGTGGGGACCATTTTCCCCATAATCACATAGGGTTTCTATAGGATTTTTCATGAGCGTCATGTTATAGGAGACTGTACTTTATGATTATTTGTGTTATTTATGTTTGTTTGCTTATGGTTTAGTTCTTCAATTTGTTTTTGTTTTTATACAGTGAACGCAAAAATCTTAACAAAGTCCTTGAACAAAATAAGCAACCTGAAGTAAACCCCTGTCCTGGTTCTAGTTCTTTGAATGTCCCTGCTGGGTGTCATTGTTGTGTTGTGTTAAGATAAGTACTATTATTTGTTAGTTTGTTTTGTTCAGAATATCACACAAGTGCTGATAGTCTGGGGTCATAGAGCAGAGTCAGCCGGTGTCCTTAAGAACAGCTGGAGTTAAGGATATTGCTCAAATTTTATAATTTTATAATTTTATTTTATTTTAGTTCTTCTACTTACATCTGATATTCTTTCTTTTTTCTTATATGTTCTTGTCCTGTGTCTATGTGTGACCGTTGTAGTAACATGAGCAATTTCCTCCGGGATTAATAAAGTTTTTCTGATTCTGATTCTGATTCAAAGGTCCAATAGTGTTATAATTATCCCACGCACTATGGGATTCAATCCTGCTACCTTTTGGATACAGGCACAGATCCCAAATCCCCTGAGTTACACACTACCTCCTTAAATGTCTCTGAAACTTGCATATGTCACACTGTACATAATCAAGTCCTAACACCTCCACACAATTCCACATAACGTTACACTACATTTCCCTGCACCGGGCTTTAAACACCTCTACAGTTCTGGTTTGAAGTCGATTCTGTGGTCTGTAACAGTAGGTAGCAGTGAGTAAGATGTATGTGTGTAGGGGTGTCAGAAATAGAGACCCCCCTTCACAATAAATAAATAGCATCTTCTTTATCATTTATTATGAATCTGCACATTACTGAGGCCAATTCGCTGCATATGCAGAAAGTGAGGATGCAATATATACCATACAATATGCTACTGCAGAGATTGCAGTTCTGAGAAAATTAAACTTATTTTGTCACATAGATCAGTTATTTTTTAGTTATATAGTTATGTTTAGTTTAACCTTTAACAGTGTTAGTCTTATTTTAAAGGATGAACTCTTTATTATTCTAAAATAATTAAAATAATTTAAAATCTTTCTTGTAATGCATCCTTTCACGACGTGACTAGTGTATTTCTGGCCACTGCGATGTTACGATATACATCACACCCCAACACCCCCCCTCCCCCACCCCCGCCGGAGTGATTTCAGTCCCTCTCCGATGTCAGACTCCTTCCAGCACTACTGAATGTGTATCAGGTGCAAGTTGTTTGTCTGTCTTTTAAGAGATAGCCTTTTAGATGTTTAGATGACATATACAGTTTACTGGGACATCCGTTCTATAACTGATAAAAGGTTTTCATTATGTTTTTTTACAAGTTCTTTGTTTTTTGTAGGTGATTAATTTTGGTCTCAACTCAAGCAATATGACACAATGTATTTATGACCGTGACAGTGTGGTTTGCGTGGACTTTAGCCCATATCTGATTAGCAGTTTGTGTCATAACTACATTCACGTCATAATTCCATGACAAGATCATTGAACTTTCACATACTCCCCTGACTTCACGTAGAAGAGCAGCTAGCGTGTCAACGTCACTCTCAGAGTGTTCCTGCTCGCCAACTGTGGTACCATAACATGCCAAACTGGGACTGCAGCTAGCTGACACATATTGAACAGCAACTGCATTTGAGTCATAAGATACGTCTTTGTGGAACCTTCAAGATGAGTCACACTCCATTACAATAACAGAACCACATACTATAAATTGGTGGTTCTCTGCTAGCTTAGCCTTAAGTCCCACATGCTTCCTTGGTCATTAAGTGAGTGAAGGGGTGGGGGGGGGGGGGGCATTGGATGAGGCATGGCAATAATAAAAGTTTTTTTCCAAAATATCCACACATTAACCTCCAATAACTGCTTATTTATCCAATTACTCACTGCAGGGCCATAATGTGCCTGCAGGCAATCCTAAGATTCACAGTGAACGGGGCAAAGGAAACTCACGGCTGAATGCATGTCCACCTCAGAACACAGGCTGGAAGGCCCACATGAACTCTGACCTCTGCGGCTCTGTATTGTGTGGGCGCAGGTGATTCGTGTACCTTTCAAGCACAGGTTTTACAATACCACCTGCCCTCAAAAACAGAACAGCACTGGTCAGGGGTCAGTCCAAACCAATACACCTCCCCTACACCAATAAATGTCACCAAAAGGACTTGGTGCCGATTGGTCGAGTTTGATTTTCCGTAGCAAACATCTACGCTTTCTTGTTTTTTTTTTTCTCAGGAAGCACTGGAAGCCCCACACTGGCACCGTCTTCCCCTCTAGGTGCCAGGCTCGTGCAGCGACCGTGATGCCAACCCAATAACTCCTTTTTATTAAGGCAACAAACACGTTGCATGTTCATTCTGGTTGGGTTGGCTGGAACACAGTGTACACAGGCGCCTCAAGGCTATCAATTTTTTTAATTGCATTGCATCTATAATTTTATTGTAAAAATCAGTATATGCATGCGAACATTCTTACGGGCATACTCAAGCAATATTGGATGGCCCACTTATTTGTGATCCATTACAGCAGAGTTGAGATGTGCCTGCTGTCAGTCATATATGTTGGTTTTGGAATTGTGTTTGAATCTTAAGGCTGCAGGAAAAAACCCGCAGGTCACCCCACCACCTCCGCCCATCCTCAGCAATGGCTGGCATCCCAAAATAGGGAATAACTTTTGGTGGAGCGTTTGGTGGGGGGGATTGAAGTATTCACCCATTTAAAGGTGTCCAGAGGGTTGTATCGGCTGGTTCTCATTATAATTTACTCCCATGCCTGGCCTGACCTTCCACGTGGTGTTTATTGACATAGTGAGGCTGCAGGTCACAGTGATAAGCACGACCCTAAACTATAAAGGAAGGAATTCGAGAGAGGAACGTCCTCACACACTGTAACTTACAGGTAAGGGCCTTACTCAGACATGAATAGCAGCTACACAGACACCCATTACACTACCCCCTACAGCATGGGGACATCAATGCAAGACATTTTGAATTGGGATTTTCCAACGAAAAGCATTATTCGGCCCGGTATGAAATTTTTACATTTCATCGATTCTGTTTTATTCTTCGCTTTTAGCAAAATGAAGTACTCGTGGATTGCTCTTCTAGCTATCTGCCTCCTGACGAGTACAGGTGAGTATATCCTCTACGGCTGTCAAATCAGCAAGACTGACGCTCACCAGCTCTTTGTGCCCCATTTCAGCACACCCATTTCCGAACGGCAGTGGGTCTTCCAGCAGAGAAGTCCCCTGGGATAAATCCATCAATTGGATAATAGACAAGACCGAAAACGAGAAAGCGGAAACTCCCAAGGATGTCGCGTAGGTTCATCGACGAAGAGGGCACCTTACTGGCATGCAGAATTTATTTTTGCAATGACATGTAGCTTATATGCCTTAAGCAAGAATCGCCAAATTTGTATCAGTCACTTTATTCCTTTTTGAATATTTCAGATATTTGAAAAATCACTTGGATAGTAAAGACATGAACACCCAAGACACATTGGAAGGCCAAAACCCCCAGGTGGAAGAGTTCGAGCACAAGAGCGTAGGGTCTGAGAAACTGCATGTATACCTGATGCAGGAGTTGAGCAGACTGCAGGAGAAGCTGTCGTCCTATACCGGCCAGTCCAGGCTGGGTCCCAGTCACTTCCAGAGCTGCTTGGCTACCCACACCCACCACCTCCAGACCATCTTCAGCAGCAAGGTCCGGGAACTCTGCAGCAGACTCCATCATGTCGGGAGGCTGGAGGAGTCTCCGGGCCCCGCGGCTTGCCAGGAGTCCATGTGCCGGGTCGTCCTTACACTGGATCGAGGTATAAAGGAGCTGCAGTCGCACCTGGACAACTTTGATGCGCAGGTGTCCATGGCAACGGGCAAGTTGGGTGACGCCGACAAGAGTGAGCGATGGCGGGAGGCTGCAACCAGGCTGGGCCGAGGGGTGAGGGAGGCAGCGAAGGCACTGCGAGCCACAGCCACTAAGCTCCCCTCAGGGGCTTCGGGTGAGCAGCTCTCCCAAGGCGTCACCCAGTTCTGCTATAGATCCATGGCCTATATTGAGCACTTTGACAGGTGGGTCGAACGGCAGTCAGAGGGACCGGAGACTCAGTGGGTCCGAGAGCAGCCCTTGCAGGGCAGACCAAGCACCCTGAGCGGGGATTTCTCCGCAACACTGAACGCTCTCCTCGCGGACATCTGGCAAACTTTGAACTGAGTCAGCTTTGTGTCTGACTGGTAAACAAGGCTGACGAGACAGTCAGCGAGCCACAAGCCCCGTTTATCACAACAGTTTATCATCAACAAACACCAGTGCAGATTCTACCATACGCTGCATAAATGCCACTCAGAAATTATGTTGCGAAATGATGTTGCCATGGTAACCTGCTTGGCTTTAACATTTTTGAATTTCAACTTAAAAAAAACACTCCTTGCTTCAATTTATGGTTGCTCACAAAATTACACTGTCAAGCATTCAACACTCTCTGTATATGTTTGCTGGTCAGTTTATGTTTCCATTGCATTTTCTTAACTTATAGACTGTTTATTAAAGGAATCAAATCCTGGCATGATGCTTGGTTTGTATCCTCCTCATTTTATTTATTTTTTTGCGGAGCATAATGTGAGTATGAGGGTTTGCATAGTGCGGTGATGTCAAATCAACCACACGAAACAGCACACTGATATTTATTCACTGGGTAGAATTTTGTATTGGTATGTTGGTGCTAAGCATGCTGGGTGCTGACACATCAAACTTATTGTTTACTTTTTGTTCTGGTTAGACTTAATAGGCTGTTTAGTTTCCATACTCGTTTAGTCAAAGGGGCCTATCCCAGAATCCTTCAATCCATCACAGGGCACTTACACGTACAGAAATTTTGATATCACTTTGAAGTGTGTGGGGGGGACTCCCAGGACTACTCAAAGATAACATATGAATTCCACATCCACAGAGGCAGGGCCTCTAGTACTGGAGTACCAGGCAACACCACAAACCACTGCACCACCATAACAACTGCAATGGGCTCCCTTATGCTAAACACTTGAGAAAACAGCAGCGTTTTAACACCACTAATTTATTACGATGAAAATGAGAGGGCAATTTTGCAAGTTACAATTCTTTCATTTTAAATGTACCAGGCCCCTAATGGACACAAAAACCCATTCAAATATGTGATGATTCATTTGAGCCTGTATTATATGGCAGTCCATTAAAAAACACTCGAAACTTCCTTCACTTTACCAAATACCCCATTCACTTTCTCTCCACTGCACTGCCTTTCAGTACACTGACTTAACGTTATCATGTTTCAAACGTCTTACCAAATGCTGCAGTTACCTCAGTGTTAAATCTCATCAGGCCAGTTCCAAGTATCAGAAAAGAAAGGTGGGTAATCCTAAGTGACTCAAACCACATATCAATACAAAATGCATCCAGCTTTTTGGCACTTTTGTTTTGCCCATTTAAGACTTTAAGAAGACTACAGAGCGATAGGTAAAACCAGCGCGCTAGGGCAATGCGTATTTATACTGCCCAGTAAATAAATCTGTAAGACAGAGGTGCATGAAACATTCTAATATGCCCAAAGGTATCCTATAGTAGTTCAGTAGCACTCATACCTCACATCTCCAGAGTTGGGGGATCGAAGCGCAGTTCTGCCTGCATGATGTTTGCGTGTTTCCACCAGAGACTCACCATTACCACCAGGATTCCTCCACAGTCCAAAGACAGTCAGGCCTCTTGGTGTCTTTTAGTTGCTTGTAGTGTATGTGTGCATGTGCTCTGCAATGGACTCACTTCCAGGGCAGACCCCCTGTCCCCCAAACCAGGATAAATTGAAAAAGAAATCCAATCGGGAATCTAATGACTTTGGCCGTTAATAGATCGATTGCAGTACACAAGGTCACAGAGCCATGAGGAGGCTGCAAGGCCATTGACGCGGCCAAATGGAAGCACGGAATGCATTTTCTTGCCTGGAAAATTTCTTGAGTACAAACATCCCACACAAGATCAGCAGCATAGTGCCTCCTGAGCCCAACAGAACCCCACCCACCAGGTTAGGGTTATGGAGCTTGTCTTCTGGTTGACCCCCAACACCTGTGGAGGGCAGAGAAACACCTTAACCTCTCTCAACATGCATGACGGGATATTTGGACATCTTAAAGGAATTCTGTTGCTTAGTCAATCTGTTTATGGCAGACAAGTGAGACACATCAACTTACTGTACACCAAAAAGGAAGGCCGCTTTCTGTCATCTGTTGTAAAAATAACAGAAAAAGAAACTACCGTATATGCCATGGTTATATTAATCTGCACTCGTTAAACTATGAAACTCATGCTCAGAGTACGTTTTGTGCACTTCGATAATCACAGCCTTCATGAGTGTCGGTAAATGGCATAGAATTATGTAGGCCGGCCACACCAGACAAGTCTAATTAACTAATCAACTGAGTTTCAATTCTGGGCCACTGAACCGGTTCACTGGAGATGAAGTATAGCAAAAGCCTTACAGTTTTACAAAGGAGACAGCCCATACCATCATGCTCAGTATAGATGGGTCCTGCAGATACTGTTGTGGAATTAGAGTCAAATAAATCCTGGGACCTTCTTCTCCTTCTGGAGCACACCTGAACAAGAGATGTGTGTTGATTGGGGCAATTCCCCATCTACCAACACATTAAACCTCATGCCCCTCCCCCCTATCCTGTCTGACACAGAACACATGGGCAGTGGCAGAAGGGACTCTACTGTATCCTTGTAGAAGAGCACCTGGCACTTGCTGGGTTCACAGAGCCTCACGACGCAGTGGAGGTAGATGCTAGATTTGTCCCTGTCCTGATGCAGGAGGAAGCGGAAAACCTCGAAGAAGAACCTTGCACTCAGGCCCATTCCATTCTTCTCCATGACTGTCTTTTTATCCAGTTGACACCTAGAGTACCAAGACGCACGTTGGCCAAGTGACAGCAGACCAAAAGCCTGGCGGCTATTCAAATATAGCTCACATCCTGCAAAATCAACGGGGGCGGGCAGAACTTGGGAGATACCACATGAGCGAATGGCCTTGTACCCTGTGAAGAAGCTGTGTTGTTCACCACCCAACACATTATTAGGCAGGGGTGTTGCGAAGCAGTGGTCAAGTAGCACGTTGAAGCTGAGTAGAGAGGAGAGCATATTGTCAATATAAAAGCACAGGCTTAGTGAGAAATTTGTGTGCTGCATGTAAAAAAGGACATATCTTACTTCCCGGTGAGGTTGGTGGCTTTGACCTCGACAAAGACTTTGGTACGTAAGGCGAGTCCGGCTTCTGGAACGATGAGCGGGTAACTATAGCTACTGTCCTGGAATTCCAGCAAAGGTGGAAAGGTCAAGGGTGTGGCAGGACGTGGCAGAGTGTGGTCAGTCTGAGGGCAGAGTCTGACATTTGCTTTAGACTCTTGAATTCTGAAGGGTTGCCCATTAGTTATAGTTATAACCAAGTTATAGTTTGACTAGAAATGTAGTGCCTTTAAATCTAAGTAAGCTGGACTTTCTCTTTAGCCTTAGGAAAAGTACAAAAATCAGTACTGTATTTTGCATTTATTTGGAGCAATGTGAAGATGGCACTGTGGCACTGTGGTTGGCACTGTTGTGTCACTCCTCTGGGTTCGAGTCTCCGGCAGAGTTCCGTGTCAATGGAGTTTGCATGCTCTCCCCGTGCCATCATGGTGTTTTCACCAGGTACTCTGGTTTCCCACACCCCACAATCCAAAACCATGCTGAAGCTAACAGGAGTTACCAAATTCCCCACAATGTATATGTTAGTGACTGGTGTTTGAGTGACTGGTGTATGAGTGTGCCCTGTTATGGGCTGGCCCCCCATCCTGAGTTGTTCTCTGCTTTGCACCCATAGCCTCCAGGATAATCTCCACCCCCCACCCTGAATAGGACAAACAGTTTCAGAAAATGGATGTAATGCAGTTATCACAGTAGTTTAGTGCAGTTAACACAATAGCATAGTGCAGTTAACACAATAGCATGGTGAGCTGCAGCACTGCCTCGCACTGCCATCATAATCCTGTGTGAATGTTCTCCCCATATTGCTTGGGTTTCCTCCCATAGTCCAACAACACAACACATGCAGGCTTGATTGCTTATTGCATGTGACTAACTGCCTTGTAATGGGGTGGCAAACTGTCCAGGTTGCTTCTGTGCTCTGTGGTTCCTGGGATGGACTCCAGGCTCTGTGATGGATGGATGGGAGATGTGCTGGAAATCTCATCTCTAATTAAAACAAGTACCTTTGTTATTTATACTATTTCTCTAGAAAGTGTTACTGGAGAAGTAATTGGAGATATCATTGAGCTGCATAAAAAATTACTGACTTTTTAGAAACGTAATCAAGTGAAGCAGCGCATAAAATCTTCAAGTGATTTCAGTAAGATGACTTCAGACATTTCTGGAATCTTCAGAAGTATTTTTTTTTCCAAAGACAACTTTGAGTGTAAGCCGTAACTCAGCATTGTGCTGTAATACGTTTTTATTCAGGGATCTCACTGCTTTTTTCCTGTCATGTGGGGTGAACTGTGGACCCGATACTCACATTGTAAACAGCCATGCTGAGAGAGCTGAAGAAGTGGCCGTGGTGTTCATTGGTACCCACTGAGATTGAAGACCTTGAACAGACAGAGCATTTATTAACATTTCATTTATGTGTGTGTGTGTGTGCATGTGCGTGCGTGCGTGCATGCGTGTGTGTGTGTGTGTGTGTGTGTGTGTGTGTGTGTGTGTGTGTGAATGTGGGTGTATTGTGTCTATATTACAGTGTGAGGACCAAATTTCCCCACAATGTAATAAAGACCTTTCATTTTCATGTTATGGGGACCATTTTTCAGAACCCCACAAAAATTTGTGGATGCAATCAAAAAGCTAAAAATGCCAAAAGCCTTGTATTTTGTTTGGTTACTTATGGTTAAAATTATGGCTGGGTAGGGGTTAAGATTAGAGTTTTCCCCAAAGAAATGAATGAGGAGTCCCCACAAAGATATAATTAGAAACCGACGCACGTGTGTGCGTGTGTGTGTGTGTGTGTGTGTGTGTGTGTGTGTGTGTGTGTGTGTGTGTGTGTGTGTGTGTCTCAGCAGCCAGACTCACGTTGTTATCTGACTGTTGTTGAAGAAATACATGAGGGGATAATGGCAGGAGAAGTGGTAGGAAAGGTCTGTAGAGTAGCTGATGACAGCGTCTGCAGACCTTGGCATGTCGATGTAGCTGCCGACCACCAAGGCCTGGATGCTGGAGGTCTGGTGAAAAGCACCTTCATTAGTATCCTTTTCCACAGTGTCTCTCGGGAAACACATCATCTTACATCACAAGCAAGTAAGTATCTGGGAACCACCCAGGCATGAGTGCAACTAGGCTGAGCTTACAGTGAATGAACATTGTACAAGTTAGCATCTTGATCAAAAGCTGTATAACAGGTCACAAAAAACAATGAAAGAATAGCATTCAGGACAAAGCTTGAACACTGCCACTTTTTGCAGTCTACCCACAAACCCAAAAAAATATCAATTTAGTGGAGAATAACTGTCGTTATTGTATTTTTTGGTCCCATCCTGAAGTTTATTGTGAAATTATTCAGTTATTTAAAATACTACAGCATTACAGAGAATAGTTTTATCACAGAGAGTGACTTTATCACAAAGAGCAGCTTTCGCTTTATAACATGGAAATGAAATAAGATGTCAAGATAAACTGGCACTTTGCAACCAATTTGAGAAACACTATTGAAGTATTATCTACCGTTTGATAGTGATGCTACATGACAAATCTGTACATGCTGGCTGTTTTCCCAAATTGTTTTTATTAATCAACCTTTGAAAATGTGCCACATTGCAGAGATAAGCCCCTCTGTCTGTCATTAAGCATCATTTCCTGTCCCCGTGAATTAAAAAAAAAAAAGGATGAAATGAGTCTCATGATTTTAGCTTACCATGATCACTCCAAGTTATTTAATAATGTTTTATAATCCATATTAGATCGTTGACTTGCATATTTTACTCACCAGGAGCACTAAACACAGTCTTTTCCTTCTCAAATACCTGCCCATTCATGAGGATCATTGTGGTAAACCTGCTAGCATTAATATTAGCATTAGCATCATGTCCAGCTCACCTGCATGGTCTGCCAGCATGAGTTCTCTTCAGTGTGGTTGACTGGCAGCTCGAAACGAACAATGGGCGGGTCAGCTTGGGCATCAATGGTACCACGGCATAGACTGTTGTTGTACTTGCCATTCATGGCCAGCCTTGATGGGTCAAATCCTGCCCACATAGCGGCACAGAGGTTCACGTCCACTGTGATCAGAGCAGTCCCACAGATCACCTTGAGGTCTTCATTCCCTGAACAGGAGGGGGACAGAAGGTAGGACAACATCTTCAGCCACTGCTGCCATCCCTCATTTTTTGATAGGTGGATGATGAAGCTTCAGACTTGGTGGGATGAGCTCACCTGGGGTCCTGTTGTAGACAGATGAGCAGTTGTATGTGGCAGACTGTCCCTGAAGCAGAAGAACAGCTGCTACAGAGGTCACCAGAACAAGCATCTCTATTCTCTGACTCCTGGGGCGGAGGGAAGAAATGCATAGAAGAAGCCATCATAACCTGTTCCCAGACACTTGGTAGCACACTTCAGAAGTTTTGTACATGACAAGGGATCCAAAAAAGCTCACTCTCAAGCAAGCCACTGCCATCCCCCCCTTCCCCAAAAAAGCTCACTCTCAAGCAAGCCACTGCCATCCCCCCCTTCCCCAAAAAAGCTCACTCTCAAGCAAGCCACTGCCATCCCCCCCTTCCCCAAAAAAGCTCACTCTCAAGCAAGCCACTG
>JABFDZ020000042.1:18966046-18983307 GCA_019775955.2 Pollimyrus isidori
CCCCCCCCCCCCCCCCCCCCCCCCCCCCCCCCCCCCCCCCCCCCCCCCCCCCCCCCCCGCACAGCACTTGGCGGTCACGTGGGTTAAGAAGATCTGGTCTCGTTTATCTTCCCCTGGGGCGGCGTGTGGTTCAGTGGGATAAGCCTGCCTGTGATCGGAAGGTCCCCACCTTGAGCCCGGCCTCGGCAAATCTGCGGATCCTTCAGAGAGGTGCCTGACCCCCCCCCCAGCTCCTTAGGCACTGCTATGGGTGGCTGCCTTTTTCCTGGCCAGCTTGCTCTCACCCGCATACTGAGAGATTCCCCACACGGATCGATTAGGTATCAACAATAGTTATCATTTTTTGTTACTTCAAGAAACCTTAACCTAGAACCACTCCTTTGCTTTGCTAGTATTTCAGTTGCCCTGCCATCGGTCAGTTGGAGTCAGAGCAGAGTGTGTGTGACTGCGGCCCTGCCTTTGCTGAGTGTAGGTGCCCACCTACATCGCCCTGCTGTGATACTTGCTGTATACAGGGGCTTCAGAGGGGTCGCCTGCTCGGTGCCTCATTTAGCACCTTTGGTGAAAGGTTGAGTTTCTGTTTCACCGTGGGCTTTGGATTCAGAGCTGCAGCACTCAAACACACTTGCTCATGTTCTGTTGTTGTTTGCAAACAGAAAGAGACGATATCCTTGCCGTATAAGCCGAGGAAATGTGGCAAGCATGAAAGGTAAGGTTTTTAATTTCCTTTAAAACATTTTTAAGGCCAGAAGTTTGATTTTTCCATGTTTTAAATAAGTTTTTAGATTCCTTGCATCCAACACTACATTTCAGATATTTTCTTCTCACTCTTAGGGAATGAATGTCACTTAGCATGACATGGGTGATGTTGATATTTCGATAGTTTTACGATTTATCAAGCACCATAGTGTAGTCAAGAAGAGACGGTATTGTTGAAAGTGTGTCGCAAGCCCCAATTTGAAATGGAGGAGATTGCTTTACAGTGGGTGGACAGTCTGTATTGATCCTTTCAAAAGTGAGCAGTGACCCTAGAATGGGCCGTGATTTACAGCTATAGAAAGCGTGCCCATGATTATTTTGCTGATTACGCTGGAGTAAATCTCTGAGGATTCAGGAAATAGACTCAAAGATGGCTTCCCATAGCTTCCTGGTAGAGGAAGGATTCTTCGCCTTGTAATCAGTTTGTGTGCAGGAAGAGTGGGTGTTCGTGTAAGGACGTGCAAGTGTGCCTGCCTGGATCTACGTGTTCGCTTCGTGAGAGAAAAATACAAGACCTATTCTTATGCTACATTATATCCTCATTACATTGCGATTGTATACGCGGTCTTATGTGGGGTTACATTATTTTACATTGTAGTTATGATATACAGTTTATACACACATCTGTAGTTTATGAATATGAATTGCATGTCATTTTTTTAATGGATTGTCCATTTTCCACAGCTGAAAAGTGCTGAAATGCACTAAAATAGTTATTAGATTGCTATACATTGTAATTGAATGGTTTAGGGATGAACTTACCCTAGAGTGGATCTAAGAGGCTGGTGAAATACAGTCAAGAAGCTGCAGTACATCTTGAGATGGATTCTCTCTCTCTCTCGTTCTCCCTTTCTCTCTCTCTCCCTCCCTCTGTGTGTGTGTAGCTGTGTATCAGCATTAGCAAGTTTACGAACCTTCTTCCACAACACTCACTGAATTCACTCGGCGTTTCCAAATTGATGGGGTATAACCGGCCAGACTTCACACGTAATTGGAAAGATGTATCTGATTATTTTTTCCATGAATATTTTTTTCTCCCGCGATCTGTGGGAGTAGGGGTGAAGATTTAATGAAAATCTTATTTAAACGAAATGGCCTGGGTGACCGTGCAGCTTTCCGCTACAGGAAACGGGGAAGGAGCGCGCTTAAAACAAGGCGTCCGTCTGTCTGCACGCCCATGCATTTTAACGAGTGCTGCGGCGCGGCTAATGAACTTTGAATAGATCGGGCGGTTTAGCAGCGCATGTCGCACAGCGCCACCCGAGTCAATAGCAGCGTTTCTTACTAATGAAGAGGCCATCCCCACTACGGCTCCCCCAGAAGAGCGCAATAAACTGCCGTGCTGGTGGGCCAAAGCCAGCCCAGTTTAAAGACCATTGATTTTCTGCTCTGTAGTATTAAATGGTGTCCACGTCGATTACAGTACGGGATGGCTAATTCAGTTTCATTACAGGGGCCTTTTCATCAGTCATTGGAAGTCACTGAGAATTATTTAATGCTCCCTTTGAATTTCCTGCGAGACGCGGCACAAATCACATCTGCGAGTTAACTGCTGACTGACACAATATTAATGTGCGTTTTATTCATGTGTGTTTGCGACTGACATGTAGCTTTTTGTACGCAGTTAGTGGGAATATCAGGTACATTTTTATTTTATTTATTATTATTAGCCTATATAGGCCTACTTGACTTAAGACTCGTGCGTATATGCATTTTTCTTACTGACATACCATTAATTTAATGTCGGCATCGCGTAGTAAAGATTGTCTATCCATCAGAAGCGGAAAGTGGATGTTGCAGCGGGTTTGAACCGACTGCAGCCAAAGAGATATCTTTTCGGAGCATTTTCGTGTTGTGACAGGTCCGACACCAGAACTCCATCAGAACAGTCACGCCAGGATAAGGATGCAGAGGAAGTGCGACGTTTGATCTAATGGCTGCTGTCACCGAGGAGACACGAACGACGGTCACATGTCAGCAAGTATGACTCACTGGATCCTCACTGGAACACTGCTCTACATGCCCACGAAGTGAATAAACTGTTTCGGAGCAAAAATAAAACATTGTTGTCGCCATTTTTAAGTAGCCTAACCTTTGTGGAGCCTAAATCATCAAGGAAAATACATATTTAAATTACAGGGAAAATGTTTCAGTTGAAATAAATATGTAAAGTCGATCATTCATAACGATAGGCGTGCAATTAAACGCTGAAATATCGATTTCGTTTGACAGTATCGTTTGACGCATTAGTGTTGAAAGTTGACCTACCTGACGCAACATGTTAGATAAACATCTTATGAACTATTGCAGGTGTTATTGAAGTAGTGTAAATTGTAGCAATGGAAATATAATCTGTAGCTAACACATTACGACCGCTGTACAGTTGCATTGGTATTGCTAGGTTTTACGCATTAAATGTGTGCTAAATTCAACAATTAAACAAAACCATAATACTTAATTGTCGTTGTACATATATTACGACAAACTGTAAACATTAATTATTTTGCTTTAAACTTAATTAAAAATATTAGAGTTCCTGTGGCCTATTTTTAGGTTTAAATTGTTGGCACATGAATAGTTCAGAACATTAATTAATCATCCAACCACTTATTCAGCAGAGGGTCATAGGGGTTTAGAAAACAGTGATTTAGAAAACATTTTAAATCACACAAGGCTGGGGTCTGCAGTCCCCGTTATAAATGACCGCTTCTTTGAGCATATCGATTAGAAAAGAAACTCGCAGTCCCTCCGGATCAGCATATGCTCTGCTCCAGATGGATGACGCTGTCTTACGGTCCGAAAAGCCGCCTGCCTCCCCCTCCTCTCTATCCCCGTCTGATTGGACATCCGCAGGCATGTTAACTTATAACGGGGCGACACTTCAGTGGTCTCAGTCCCTCCGCGATCATTTCCTTGCTGAGGAAACTGAATGATAGTGAGGACGAGACGTCGTGGTATTTTCAGCATAAAATAAACAAACACTGCTTATATAAACAGCAGTCGGATGGTCTGCACGGTGGAAAATATGAAGATATGGATTTTATGAGGCTGTTGCGCGCTGTGGTGGTTTTCTGCTGCTGTTCGGCTTCTGCGTCCAAACTGTTCAGTGGTAAGTATGGAGGACAAAAAGCCTGGGATGTTTCCCTGTGGATTTCCAAAACTCTTAAATTAACAAAATAATTTAAAAATCTAAAAGTGATATTTACTTCTAAGCGTTTTTATGAATAATTCGTAAACTGCTGAGTTTCTGTAACAAAGTACACCACGCTTTAAAATTTTATTTGTCTAGACACCCACCGCTTTATGGAAATAACGTTTGCGAACCATTCTGTGTAGGAGGAGACTTGGGATATTCGGGTTCCCAGTACTGTTTAGTTTAATACTTTTTGAGGGCAGATTTTGTTAAATTCCCTTAGTCCTGTGTCCCTATGTGTGTTGCATTGTTGGTAGAGGAAACTCGAGTTTATCTTTCGGATTTTGTGACGGGTTTCTTCCATGACCGCGCTTTTTGTAAATGACTGTTTCTTGTTGCATCCTGCTTTTTCAATTAAGCGGACTTTTTCGAGCCAAGAGGTACGTTTTTGCACTTAATTCGTCCCGCTGCATGATTGCATGGATGTGTTTTCTGCATGGTACGGGCGGTAGCGCAGACGATATTCACTGGGATATTTAAAAATTGGTTGTGTAGAACAAACTGGTGCAGAAACCGATGTGATCAAACACTTTTCACAATCTATCATTTCCATATAGTTGCTGCTGAGAGTTTATTTTGAGGCCAATTATTTAAAAGCATTAGCGGATTCGGTTTACGGGACACAGATGGAAACATAATTAACGAAATGCCTAAATGGTTTACTCAGTTGAGAGGAAACTAATTATTTTATAATAAAATGCAATAAATCTGTATGAACTTTGTATTTGAAATATGAAACAATGATATGGTCATGATTGTTTTATCTGCTTTCTACTTACTCCTTTAGGAGCTTTGATGCAGACTACGTCCCTGTAATGAATATTTTCCGTACATTACACCACAAGCCTTGTGTTATGTGGGTGGGTGGTGGGGCGGGGCGTCGAGTCCCATGTGCTCTCCTAGAATCTTCAGATCGAGACGCCTCGTATGCATTCTGACCCCCCTAACCTAATGATCCCCGGCAGGTCAGAGGATTTGCCGGCGTGGCACGGAACGGCCCTGCTACAAGATCGCCTACTTCCAGGACAGCTGGCGCAAGGTGAACTTCGAGCAGGCCAGGCAGGCCTGCCACAGCGACGGCGGGGAGCTGCTCAGCATCGAGTCCGACAGCGAGCAGCGCCTCATCCAGAGCTTCATCCAAGAGCTGCGGGCCACCGACGGCGACTTCTGGATCGGCCTCCGCCGGGACCAGAGCTCGCGGGAGGCCAGCGCCGACTGCCCGGAGCAGTACCACTGGCTGGATGGCAGCAAGGCCACCTTCAGGTCTGAAACAGCTCCATAACATCCACGACACTGTCAGGAGAAAGGTACAGTTTGTACCTTTGAGTGCAATTACCTGTGACTGGGGCTGTGCCCTCAAAGGTCTGCCAATCGTACCCTTAGCTGTAGGTAAGTGTACCTTTAGTATAATTTAAGGTACAGAAATGGACTCTGAGGAACGGTTTTGTACCATCAGGGGTACATTAATGTCATTTGCTCCTTCAGGACATTCCTCAGAGTCCATTTGTACCTTAAATTAGACTAAAAAAGGTACATTTACTTTCAACTAGGCTACAATTGGCAGACACTTGAGGGAACAGCCCCAGTGACAAGCAAAGGTCAGACAGTGCAGATCACTTAAACATGTTGTTGTGATGAACAACAACTGCAAAATTCTCACTTTGATTCGAGTCCAATATCTCAAGCCCGACCAATGCGAAATTGCAGATGCTGGTTAATAGCGATGTCCACTGACCACTAGCTAGTATCCTTGGTTGTAGTCCATCTATGTTAACTATTTTCAATAATAGGAAGCCTTACCATGCCTGGGAAAGTGTAGAACATGGGGAAATGTAGGGTACAGGATACAGCTCAGAGAGGAAGGCCATGCAGGACATGCATACACTGGCACACGGTTGGTACTGTACCACCTCCACCAAGAACCGAATCGTACCTGAGATACCCGAGCCGTATTGCACTGTAAATCATGTGACCCGCACCCAACCAATGCTCAAACTGACATGGCCAGAATCATGACACCCTGGGTTGGTGGAGTCACCACCACCTGATTGGTCAAAATGCATGGAGATACCAGTGATCTGCATCAATATGCATGGATTACCTGAAGGAAAAAAGGCCATATTCTGTACATGATCCATTATTAGTGGTATTGGAGATCGTGATGTATTGATACATCCCCCATAACTCGGAACTTGGAAATTTCCAACCACCTACTCAAAATAGTATTACAGAACTGCTGAACAGAACTGATTTGTAATGCAAATTTATGCAGGCTAATGCTAATTCTGCTAGCGTTCGATGCTAACATAATATGGCGATTCTCACAGACATGCTGGTGGAAATTAGCACATAGAAAAGCAAGATGTACACCATCTAAAAAGTAAATAAGAGTCTCTGGTTTTATGTCACTTTCACTCTCCAAGCCCATCAACACCTTTACTGAACTGACCCTTCTGTTGTGGCAAACTGAAGCAAGTTGAAGCCGTGCTAAAACTACTGTCTTTGCAGTACTGCTCAGGTACAACCTGGTTCCTGTATGTCAGTGGAAAAACACCATATGTTAAATGCTGCTGATTAATTGATGGTTTTCTCCAAAGCAAGTTTACCCACTTAGCATTTTTACCCACTTATACAGTTGAATTACTTACTGGAGCAACTCAAGTTAAGTTGTTTTCTTAAGGCAAAAATATTCAGAGCCGCATCCTTAATGAACGATATCTGCTGTCCTCTATTTACAACACACCCCACTGCAGCTCAGAGTCACCATTTAACCTCGCTTGTTTGCCTTTACAATTAGGGTTAAAATGCGTAACTTGGGGAAACACTGCAAATGACACACAAAATTTGAATCAGGACCTGCGATCACAAGGCAGCAGCGCTACTGGCCGAACTGTAGCTCTCATCTTCATTTCAATCTCAGAAAGGCTGCTTTGGTCTCACTTGAGGTCTGATCACGTTGCAGTCGAGCACAGGGACGTCAGCACTGTCACGGCGGTCATTGAGCCGAGTGTTTGTGCCACGTGTTTCAGGAATTGGCACTGGGACGAGCCGTCGTGCGGGTATGAGGTGTGTGTGGTCATGTACCACCAGCCCTCAGCTCCTCCCGGCCTTGGCGGCCTCTACATGTTCCAGTGGAACGACGACAACTGTAACACCAAGAACAACTTCATCTGCAAGTACTCTCGAGGTCGGCTGCTGCTTCTACTTCATTTTTTGATCCGGGAGGGGGGGGGACACAAGTAGATTCTACACTTAGCAACATGTTTTCTTTAATTTCTTTCACGTGGTTTCTCAGAAAATTCCGACTATCGAAAAATGACTTGAGTATGATTTTTGGATTGGGTTACTGGGACAGGTCTTGGAAGAACGTTGTTGTTCACGGTCGATTAATGCCTAATCTAATCTGTTTAATTAATTATGCTCCACGGCAAGTAGTTACATTACAGGCTCCGGCTGAAGGTGACTGACTGTTAAGCAGATGAGTAACAGACTGTTTGCATTTCCAGAGAAACAGCCCGTCCCCACGGCTCTAGGAAATTCAACAAACACAGGTAAATCCGCCTCCCCCTTCAGAACTGCAGGATTTATCTTGATTCTTGCCCCAGCAGTGTGTTGTGTCACTGCAGCTGGATGATGCGTCACGTATGAGCCTGAGGGTCACACCCCCCTGTCAGAACGTGTTTTCTGCTTGTGCGATGTGACGCCCCGGCAGACTGTGCAGATCAAAGACCTGTCATGGCTGGGGACAGATGAATGCTCTTTAATTTCCCATTTAGCTTTCTTGAGCCCACCATCTCCTGTCTATGTCTATGTGAGTTTGTGGAAGTGAGGACACCTTGTGGCCATAGATAGTAACACAGAGAGTTTCCTCCTTCACTTTGTATTGAGCTGTTATATAAGGCCCTTTGTCCTTATGAGGGAATGTTTTATGTCTGGCTGGCTAAATTGAGTTAAATATTCTCTTAATATACTGTACTGTAGATGTCCTACCAATCAAGGCAGAACTGCTTCCTAGGATACAGCAAGTTCCATAATTAAATTACTTGAAATCTCTGCCAGGATATTACCGTACTGAACATCTAAACAATACATTCAGATGATTTTCATGTTATATATACAGAGGCTCCCTGGGTTACGATGGTCCGTGTTACGATATTTACCCATCACTTCATGATTTTCACTTTCAGTACATTATTCAATAAATTACATGAGATATTCAACACTTTATTATAAAATAGACCTTGTGTTAATGAATTTGCCCAACCGTAGGTAGGCCAATGTAAGTGTTCCAAAAATGTTCAAGGTAAGATATAGGCTATGATGATTGTTAGATTAGGAGTACTAAATTATTAAATGATTAAAATGATTAAATAGGAGTACTAATATTAAATGCATTTTCGCTTACGATGTTTTTGCCTTACGATAGGTTTATTGGAATGCAAGCCCATCGTAACCTGGAGAGAGCCTGTGTTTTAAAGCATCAATTCCGCAGTCTTTCTCCTATATATTGATAAATGTATAAGCACTTGTTTTGCTTGTTGATCCCTTCGCAGAATCCCCAGCTGTTTCCCCGAAGCCGAAATATACTTCAGTTACAGAGGTCGATGGTGAAATTAAAGTAAAGCTCCCAACAGGTATCAAAACGAGAGGATTGACTTTTTATTTGGAAAGAGGCATGGTGAGGAAAAAAATCTGGCAAAAACGAAGCTCTGTAAACAATAGCTCACACTATTCTGCTTTCTTTTTTTTTAACTCTTATCAACGGGTCCAAACTGGCAGTAGGTATCAGGGACACACATTTGTCCTTGTCCCAGGAGCCTGGAAGGTACTTAACTGTATTAGTAAAATATCCAGTTTTATAAATTAAAAAAAAAAGCTAAATTCAATGTCGTTCTGGATATAAGCACAATCCAAGCAGCCAAAATTGCACAATACTATGCTACGCATTCAGACATGTTTTGCATTGTATTGTTTTTTTTTTTTGCATCTTATTTTAATTAAGCTTACTGTGCCTTATAAGGCACCGTCTGTCATTGGGCTGCTCGTTTTGATGACGGTTGTCGGCTGTGTAAAGAGAGTGTAGCATGTTGGCTGGAGATGTAAGCGCATAGATCCTGCCGTTCATTCTGTGCCGCCTGTGTGACCTCTTCCCTTTCAGACAGTGCCTTAAATATCATGTACATCGTGCTCCCTACCCTCCCCCTGCTGTTACTCCTGCTGGTAGCCCTCTCTGTCTTCTGCTTCAAGCTTCTATCCAGAAAGTAAGGACGACGCCATGTGACGAGATGCGTAGGGTCCCGTGGTTCCGTCTGGGCGTGGCTGCGGGGTTTTCACTGAGGTTTGTCTTCACGTAGGAGGAAAGAGCAGACCGAAGGAGCTTGCCCCAAGGAGATGGGCTACTGGGCAGACCGCTGTAACAGCCCCAGCCCGGACGTCTACAACGTCATCCGCAAGCAGCAAGATGCCGACCTGGCCAGCACACGCCCCCATATCAAGAACACCTCCTTCCTGGGCTCCTCGCCAGACACGCCCCCGGGCGACTACGACAACCTGGCGGGCAGGGACACAGAGAGCGGCTTTGTGACGCTGGCCAGCACGGAGAGCGGCTTCGTCACCAACGACATCTACGAGACGTGCCAGAGCCGCTACTACCGCGAGGCCGGATGGGTGGAGAACGAGATCTACAGCTACTGAGCTGTGGTGTAGGTGCCCGGGGGTGAGATGGCAGCCATTAGAGATACTAGTCCTGACACCCTCCACACACGACCCATGTCCAGCTCCATACTCCATCCTCTCAGACAACAGCCTCGGCCGCCGAGTGTAGCAGCTCTCTATATACCGTCAACTACTCTGGAGCAAGCTACAGGCCGCCCACGCAGCTCCGACTCCTGCGGAGTGGTGGGCTGGAGGGGGTCAGCACCCCCCCCCCCCCACCACCACCACCACCACCAACCTTCATCCCCCAGCGACTTCCTGTGCGGAGGCAGGGGCCTGAAGATCTGGAGAAACTCGATGGAGAGCTGATGTGGCAGGCCGGCTCCGACATTAACATCTCACACAACGATTCGCTTCTCGCCGCCAAAACACGTTTGTCACGAGCCCCTTGACACAATCACCCAGTCGAGAAGGTAGTCGATTGGTCCCGTTGAAACCCCTTCTGCATCAAAGATGTTTCAGATGGAAGTGGAACTCGCCCTTCAGTAGAAATGCGCCACTCTAGCCCAAAGTCCGCTTTCCCATCTCCCATGACTGTTCCGACACCAGCGGGAGTTGCTTGCTGAATCAGACCCTTGATGAAATAAATGCAGTCTTTAAGTAAATTCAGGGCAAACAGGTGTCAGCAGAGCTCCTGCTAGGTTTGCATGGACTATTTTTCTGCTTCTTTTTAACGCATTTGCACAGGTAGGGTCACTGCTGAAAAGCCTCACTGACACAGCCGTACAGAAATCGTTTTGCCTGAATGGTGGCTGCTCTTAATACCGACTTCTGCACTTTTTATCTATTGATATTGGAATGTGTTTGCTATGATGCAAGTTGTGCATATGAGACCTCAATAAACCAATGTATAAAATCAGAGAGAAAACCAGGCTTTTTTCCGTTAATGAAATTTGACGGGAAATATGAGAAATTTTTAACTTCCTCTGTGAATTACCTTTATCGGTTTACATTTGTCCATCTGTTACGTATGTAGAAATAACTTTAACCCAAACCAATAAATTAATGGTGATGAGTCTGCACCCAGTTGTTTCCAACAGACAGATGTATTAGCTAGATTACATGATTGGAATAATATTGATAATATGTTTATAACATGTTATGCAAACATATCAATATAGAATGACATTGATGGTCTGATGGGGGTCACCTCTGCAACTCTACCCTCATGCTCTGATTTATCTGGGGATATGCTGGGATCCTCTCCTGGGAACCTTTTGTGTCCCTTTCCATGCACCAAAGGAAGAAATTGGGTATTTTTTAGAAGGTAATTATAGGAATCGCAGGGGACACCGCGTGCGTTGGAGGAGGATGTAGCGAGAATGGTGGAAGCACATCTGGAACACACATGTAGGAAACGTAAGAGTAAGAGGGACTTTCCAGCGCGATCTCCCGAAGTATTTCCTTTCGTGCCGTCGCTGTAGCGTTATTCGAATATCATGCGCGTGCATACGTGCCCATAATCAGAGAAATTGAAATATTCGCAATTTTATTTGCAGAACCATTGATTTTATATGCATCCTTTGTGCTTAATTTTTCAGTGGCGAGGAGCTGTTCCATTGTCCACTGTTGCCATTTTTCCATTTCCTTGCAGTCAAAGCAGACAGCAGATGACGCTGCTTCATTGCTGTAGTGCGAGACAAAGACCAGCGATATTCCGTATGTATTTCTGGAGCACACATCGTTGAGAAGATTAGATGGTTGCATCAGGCAAGCCTTCTGCAACACTGGAAAAATAAGCTTTCCTAAATTTCAGGCTAGAAATAAAACTATAACGACGTATTTTAAGTCTGACGAAATAATGCTGTGCAATGTTTAATCAGTGCTCTCGTAACGTTACGCAATATTGAAAGTAATCATTCACCTGATGTATACGTTTTATTTTATATAAAATTTAATTGTAGTTATTATAACACACAAAATGCTATATTTTCATTTAACATCGATGCAAAAGTTTGGTGCTTTGCTATTTGCTTGGAATATGCTTTACGAAGTTGTTCCTGAGACTTCAAAGCCAACGAAATCGCACGAGTACGCGCCCCCTATTTGCATTCCTTTTAGACAAGTATCTGAACGTTAACATTACTAAAAGCTTTTTTTTACAGCGTCTCTTCACTGTATATGCTTAATGTGTGTTATATTTACGCCGGTCGGGCAAACGAGCGCGCTGACAGCTGATTGCAGTAGCTTCGCAGTTTGACGTAAAAGGCGGATCTGGTTGTCTAGGAGACGCGCTGGCAGGGAGCTGTGGAGCCGCTCCGAAATGCCCCGCCCCCTGTGCAAATACCCCCAGCGGCTCTGACGTCAATGCGCGCGGAGCTGAGAGCGCGGCGAGTCCTGCAGCCAGTCAGCCGGCGGGGCCGTGAGCTATACGGTCGGCGAGTTATCCGCCCTCCCTTCGCTTCCCCTCCGCTTTTTTTGTGCCGGGGACGGAGCGATGTGACGGACCCGCCGAGCTAGTCGGGTGTCCGCGTTCGCGAGGTTTCCTTTTCCTTTTTTAATTTTGCGCTTCTTTGAGTTGCGCCCAGGGTAGTCCAAGTTACCTCGGGACCATTTAACCTACACGTTTTAAAACAGTACAATTTTTACTGTAAGGTTTATGTTTTTATTTTATTCCCCACTCCCTGTCTAACTGACCCACGTTAGGTGGCTGGAATTGCTGAGGTACCCCCCCCCCCCAACCACTTCGCCACCCTCCAACCCCTATTACAGCATGGTCATGGCGGACTGTCACCTAAAGCCAGCGCACCGGGGTCCGGTCCGAGTGGGTTTTTACGATATCGAACGTACTTTAGGAAAAGGCAATTTTGCCGTGGTGAAGTTGGCGAGACACCGCATCACCAAGACCGAGGTAAGTAAAACAGCTGTCTGCTTGCTTGGGGCTTTCGCTGCACCATTCATCATAGTCCCCAGAAATGATCAGTAAATAGCCGAGCACGTCTAATTACCCACCGTGTCACTTTGGTTCTTGTTCAGTTTCTAAAAAAAAAATCGCATAACTTGAATTTGAAGTCCCCGAAATGCAGCCGCGGTCCGCCCGAGGTCAGTGCGCCCACTGTCCGTTTTAACTTGTCTCCAGCTGCGGGACACCGGAGGAACCCGGACCTGTCCGGGCCGGATTGGACCGGACGGGTCCGGTACAGAAAAGAACCGGTTTACGGTTACGGGTTTTGATCCCGGATAGGATTCGTCTCGGTGACTAGTCCTTGTCCGGGAGTTTCGCTGTACTTTCGTAGTAACTTTCGCTTTTGGACAGACTCCCGTGTGTGGGGTGGGTTGTTGGCTGGCTCGGTAGCCCGCACACAGACGTGTTAAACGGCCGGTCCATTCCCACCATAGGTACCTTCAGTATGCAGCTAATAAAGGTACATCATGTTCCCACTATTCCTAACTGCAGCTGCAGGTGTGATCTAAAAATATGAACGGTTTTTATCCCCAGCTTTTAAACAATCACTTCTGCTTTTGTTCCGAGTTCTTCCACAGCTACAGTATGGTCTTCTGTGTTTTTTTAACGTTATATATGAGGGGATGGCTAAAAATTTAGTCACATTGTCGTCTTTCAGTAAGCTCAGATAATAAAATGTAACTATTTAAACATACTTTCTCTCCAGTGTGTCTTCAGATTTTATTTTATTTTATGTGGAACGCATGCATCAACATATCTTGCAACCCACTTGCTCTACAAAACACAAGTAATTGTTGGACGGGATGCTGTGCTTCTATGAAGCATATTTCCCATCGTGACATTCGTTCTATAAAACAGGGATTTTAAGCATTGCAGCACGTCTAAGAATTCACCTCCCATTGTGATTTCGATTGATCTGTCAGAAGTTGTCAAAAAAGGTCAAATCTGACCTGTGCAAGTCTGAAAAGAAGCTACTTATGAGTTAAATGATTCCTCCATCCAGGTCAATGCTGATGTCCTGGTTATGCAGCTTATAAAAGATGCCATTCAAAGGCGTGCGCTTACATCAGGTTACCTGCTGTGGTGTGAGTGGAGAAGGTCATGTTTGCGTTTAGTATGTACTGTGGTGTGAAGTGGTAAATATTAATATTAAATAGCAGGCACACATGCAAAACTGGCCGCTTTCCCACATGTCGCTTTTGCAGCTGTGCTGTGGCAACACGATTTTAGTGTGACCCATGTATTACAGCATCATGCATTAATGATTATGGGAACTGACCTTGTGACTGGAAGCCTGAAAACTGAAACACAGTCAGAAATGTCTCGGTGTGCAGCGGCAAGCATCAGCTTTCTGAGTCTTAGTAAAAAAAAAACCAAATAATGCATCAGCCTGGTCCTCTCTCACCTCTGGCTTATGGCAGGCATGTAGAGTGAAAGCCACGGGCCCATGGCTCCAAAAAATAAAAGGCTTTATATGGCTTATGTAATTTAAGAAGCCATGGGTGTTGTGTTTTATGGCCAATGACAGGACTAAAGACTGCTAAATGTGTTCTAGTGAACCCAGCAGATAAACTCATTAAGATGAGTACCCACGGTCACCTAATTAATCCCTGTAAGTTGTTAATTTCTTAGTGTCTGTCCTTGACTTTCCTGTGTCAACTGGTTAGCGATTACACTTTACTTTCTAATTGGCCCATCGTACATGCTGGTCCCGTTCTTAGCTTTATCACGGCAGTAAACTTTGCCTTCAGACTGTGTTGTATTGACCATTTCTTTCGTTTATTACTGCACTGTCTTTTCTGACTTCTGCCAGAAATCTCCCACCTTCCAAACTAGCGACAGGAGATTCTGACACTTGGATTTCCTTCATTTGCCATATTTCTCTTGTTTTTGTGGTCAAACAGTTCCCACTTCTGCAAAAATGGTCTGGCGTCATTAACGGCTGACAGTTAGCCAGCCCGCAAGGCGCTATCTTCGCCATCCATTGGACTGTAATTTACAACTTTGCGCCCCTCGTCCAGGGAGGCTTCCACACAGGTTTTCTCAGACCGCTTCATTAAATCTAGTCCTGGATTTTGCCGGAGCTCCACGGGTTAGCATGCGGGAGGGGCTGTTTTTAATGAAACACCTCAACCTATCAAACGCCGCTGATATCAGTGCTGTGACGTAGAGGCACCTTTCCTCACTAGTGCGGTGAGACTTCAGCCTCGATTAGTATGTTGTTAGATACGACTTTTTCGTCTTTGTGATTATTGCTTGCTTCATGCCCTGTGAATATTGAAACCTGGTGTAAATCGCTCAGTAGCACAAACGCCCTGTAGTTAGAAGCCAGGAATCTTTGCGTTGCTGATCATCTTAATGGCTGAAGTGCGAGTTAATGGGATCTTATAGGAGAAGATTCATGAATGCATTGTTAATGCTTCCCGACCTTTTCTGTCATTGCTGTGGGATGGAAGATAAGATTGCATCAGACTGGTCCCACAGTATGGAGCTGGGTCACAGACAGAGGAGGCCGACGACGAGAGAGCCTCCTAGCTTTGTGTTGCTTGAAGGCCATGACCTGATGGATGAAAAGGCTTGATATTTCAGAGTGTCACGCGGCGTGGTCGTTTTGAAGCAGGATTGCCACCCGCCGATATCGCACATGCTGCTTTTTTTTTGCCCCTCTGCTGTTGTCCACGTTGGAAATGGCAGTGAGGTCATGTGTCAGGCTTATTGGGTGCCCCGCAGCGGGGGTGAGGGAGGTGCGTTTCTTTGAGTGCATCACGGCCGTGTGTCAGCGATGGGTGTGCCAGCATGTCATCCGCGTTGCATGACGTGTCTGTCGGCTAACGATGATTTCCAGGATGCCCCCCCTCCCCTCCCTTGCACTAACTGACTGTTTAAACCTCCTCCCTGTGGTAATTTGGTTCCTCTTATTATAGTCGCACTTATCATGCAGAGAGGTAAAGACAAAGGACTCCCGTCTGCCCCAAAAAAAAAAAGACGCTGCCTGGTCGGTGACTGGCTGGGTGCGTGTGGCGTAATTAAGCACGCAAGCGCTCTCTCACCGGGTGTCCTCGTTACACCAGTGACGTGGCGTCAGCCGGGGAAGATGCTAATCCTCCCACTCGTCTGCATCGTTAATGCCTGATTATTCCCCGAAAGCCTGCCGAGGTGACGGCAGTAGGGGACTCGCGTGGTCAGGGTCAGGAGGCATTCATGCACGTCCCCTGGGCGACGACCTCTGTGTAATCTGCTCCCCGCGTACGACGTCACTGCTGGACCCGCTTGAGTCGCCACGTTAACCCTGCTGTTTGCATCAATCTAAGTTGGCTGCCAGCTACGCACCGTGACGGAGGCCGTCTGGGTCATGCAGCCTTGATTTGAGGGTTTAAGGCCTGCAGGGCCTCTCCTGAGATTTGTTGAGTTGTGTGCTGCCCTCTAGGTTTGAGGTTGTGTGCTCACAGTTTTTCCACTGGCACTGGTGTGCAAGAAGGCTTTCTGGGGTAGATGGCCAATTCTAGAGTGACTGTATCCCCTGTCTTGCCTTTGTTCCAGCTTCTAGGACCTCCCCCTCCACATCTTGTTTGCCCATTTACAGTCCAGGTGTCTGCTGGTCTTCGTGTCTCTCTCTATCTTGGCTGACGTGGTTCATTTAACCTCCAGTGTGCTTGCGGTATATTTGGATAGAGTGGTAGTCTTTAACAGGGCATTGTCAAATCCAGCAGAATGATGGTCACAGGTGATTACTGCATGTACACAAAAGGTCGTAAAACCAGCATAGCCCAGGTGATGTTGCTATGGTGCCCTATCAGTCTGGGAGATCTGTGTAGGGCAAGTCAGTATATTCAGTCTGGTCATACAGGTCCCTTACTGTGTTAGATTCCCTCTTTCTCCCCCAGAGCTTTCATTTCCCTTGCTGTATGTTTAGTGTCTCACCCGCAATCCTCTGATTGATGGAAAATGGCAGCTCCAGGAGGTAGGGGTGTGTGTGTGTGTGTGTGTGTGTGTGTGTGTGTGTGTGTGTGTGTACGTGTGTGTGTGTGTACGTGTGTGTGTGTGTGTACGTGTGTGTACGTCCATGAAGACCTACTGTTGTCGGTTGCTGAGGCTTGGGGTTCCGGCCAGATTTTCTCTGGATCAGGGGCCCTGCCGTTAATTGTTGACTGCTGATGTCGGACATGCAGGTGGCCATCAAGATCATCGACAAGACGCAGCTGGACGCAGTCAACCTGGAGAAGATCTACAGGGAGGTGAAGATCATGAAGATGCTGGACCACCCACATATTATCAAGCTGTACCAGGTGAACCCAGCCTCCCACCCCATACTTGCACACATGCCTGCGCCCTGTTTCCAGATCCCGTCGGCACCTTCTCGAGCTCTTTTTGAGTGTGCAGCACTGTGAGGAACATGACAGAAACGCCGCCCCAGGAGACCCGCGCCGGCTGGTACGCATGGCAGCCTTGCGTTGGGTGCCATGGTTGTGTTTAATCTCGTTTCGTCTTTTGCTTTTTAATGCCATGCATACCGAGCTCAGAAAAGTCGGTGGTTTTCTCCTATCCTGATATAACACTTTTCTGCACCTTCTACTTCAGGAAAAGTCATGCACTACGCCTCTAGTTTTGGGTCCGTAATAAATGGGTAGCTAATGAAACTCTGCTCGGGGGGGGGGGGGGGGGGGGGGGGGGGGGGGGGGGGGGGGGGGG
>JABFDZ020000042.1:18997697-19016172 GCA_019775955.2 Pollimyrus isidori
CATGTCTGTTGCATGTGTTTCGGTCTTGGGTTTAAACACAATGAAGGCCCCCCCCCCCCCCCCCCCAAGCAGGCGGGCAGTGGCCCCCCACAGGTGGGGCTCCTTCCACAGAACATGAGGCTCCTGCGTTCTCCTGTTCTCCTCCCAGCCTCCACCGACGCCTTCACCTTCTCACAGTGCCCCTGCCCACCTGAGCACAGCCTCATGGAAGAGGAGGTCGGCACGCCCAAGGTCAGTAGAGGTCCAGTCCTGGACACGATTACACACAGTCATGCCCCATCGCTGCATGTATAGCTGAATACTAATGAATGAGGAGCTCCCCACCACCACCATGCAACCTCATGAACTGGAGGCTCTAGGACGTGTTTCTTTTTTGTCACCCTTAACCGAGCTCTGAAACAGCTCCCCACCCTGCTGCTGTGACAGATTCCTATGTGTCTCATCTTGGGGGTGATTGTTTCTCTTCCTCCGATTGGATGGAATAGCCTCTGTGGTCGTTTTTGAGGGCAAAGGCACAAGTGCGTCATAGTAGCCGCCGCAGCTGCTGTCCAGCCATGGTGGGAGTGGAGCAGTCTGTTGTTGCAGCAGCAGCATTTCCCCTGTGTGCGTTGAGCAACTCCGCTCCTGGCTTCGGGCATTTCAGGAAACTAGGATCAGGGCTCCCGTTTCCCTGGCAACATTCAAATGCTGTGTGTGTGTGTGTGTGTTTGTGGGCACACACTTACTCATCTCTGTGTGCCTGTGAGACAGGCCTCTCGGCCAAAACACACTTCCTGTTCCTGTATTCCAGACATCCCCCCCCCCCCTTCCCCTTGGCTATACCATGTGTGTGGGGGCTGGGGGGGCAGTGTCAGAGTGATTGCAGGCATTTTGGTTTATTTGCCCTTTTCCCGGTGTCCAGTCGTCCCCTCTCTGCGTGCAGACGTGCCTGCAGCCTTTTTTGATGGACCGCCGTCTGCTTAGAGTGCTATGCGCAGTCAGACCGCATCTGCGCTGCTGGCTGCGTGCTTGTAGGTGACTAATCGCTGGAGCTCAGGAGTTCTGCTTAGGTCTGGCTGTCCTTCCCAGTCGCATACTGGTCAAAGCAAGCTGCCTCATAACATGGGGTCGACGCTCGCTGTGGCCCCACAGATGGCAGTTTTGGGGAGGCTCCCATTACTTTGGAAAGGGGGGGGGGGTTACATGGCTGGTTTCTTCCCAGTGAACGAGTTGCATCTCTCCATGGAGTCTGTAGCCCGCAGAGCGAAATGAAGCAGATGGAGAACGGCACATGTCTGAAGCTGGCATGACACCATAGCAACCTCCCCCCCCCCCCCCCAGGTCAACGGCTGCCTGCTGGATCCGCTGCCCCCCATGGGCATGCGCAAGGCCAGCGGCTCGCTGCCCAGCAACATGATGGAGACGTCCATCGACGAGGGCATCGAGACGGAGGAGACAGACAGCGAGGACGACCCGGTGCACGTCCTCACAGCGCTACAGGCGACCCGCTTTGGCCAGCGCCGCCACACGCTCTCTGAGGTCTCCAACCAGCCCGGTGCAGTGCCCCCTACAGGTCAGCCCTGGGAACTGAAAAATCTTTCCGCTTTTATCGACTTGATTCCTGTTATCGGGCCAGGTTCAGGCTCAGCCGCACAGGTTTATGTTCGTCAAATCTCTGGAGAATGGGGTAGGTTTTAAGGTGCTGACGTCACTGCACGTTAAGTCATCCGTGGTTTTTTCAGGGGAGGCTGGGCGTGTGTGTCCAGCCTGATGAGTGTATGTATGTATGTGTGTGTGTGTGCGCGTCACAGGAACGCTCTTCAGCTTAGCCCACAACCCATCGCTGGGCAGCATGGACTCGGAGTACGACATGGGCTCTGTGCTCAGTGACCACAGCCTGTTGGAGGACACCAGCTTGCTGAGTGAGGCTGTCCCACACAGCGTCCCTGTGGGCCGCCTGACCCCGCCCTTCCTGGGAGCGCTACCCACCAACCCCGCCATGCTGGCCCTGAGCTCCCAGAACCGGGAGACACACAATCATTCACCCGTCAGCTTCCGTGAGGGCCGGCGCGCCTCTGACACCTCCCTCACACAAGGTGCGTGAACCCGGGCCGGGCCGAGCCGAACCAGACCGTTCCGGGAGTCTTTGTGTACATGCCCACACTCATGTAGTTCACACTCACAGATGCTAATTATCTGAGGTATGACTGTAGCTCTTCAGTGACAATTTTTTTTTCCCCGCTTTGATGGCAGCCCACACTGCACCACATCACTTTTAATCACCTAGTGTGTGTAATTGCTCTTAATCACTGCTAGGCTTAGAATAAGGGCGTTTTTTTCCCAATCCCTGTGAGGAAATCTGTGAAACTCGGGAGCAAAATATGTGAGGCTTTTGTTGCCCGTTCAGACCCAAAGGGCTCACCTGATCGGCCTCAAGACAGAATTCCCCATCCCTCTGTCTCCAATCAGGCCTGGTCGCCTTCAGGCAGCATTTGCAGAACCTCGCCCGTACCAAGGGCATCCTGGAGCTGAACAAGGTACAGATGTTCTACGGTCAGATGGGCCCAGAACAGGAGCTGTCGCTGGGGCCTGTTGGAGTCCACCCCCATCTCCAAGACCTTCTGGATCCCCAGCAGCAGGTCAGTGCCACCCCGTCCACCTCTGACACCTAGCAGCACAAACACTGGGAGATGGGAAGCCAGGCTACAGGACTTCATGTCAGATAGAAAGCAGTCTTGTTAGACTTATGCAAGGCTGTTATCCTCACACCGCCATGTCCGTGTGTCTCCCTGCGGCAGGACGGAGCGGCCAGGCTCCCCGGCGGAGCCCAGCCCCCTCTGCTGTCCCGGCGACAGAGCCTGGAGACACACTACCTCGCACACAGACTGCAGGTATGAGAGCGACGACCAAGTGCCAGCTAGCAACACGGTAACAGGTGCCGGGGGTGTTGTTATGGTGACGCATGCTCCCTCCTAACGGATTCGGCTGGTTTATCTGTACATGTCTGAATGTGATGGAGGATTCTGAGGATGTAGTTCCCTGCTCCATCTCATAAGAACAAAGCCATGACGTCTCACCTGACCTTCACTGTCTCCACAGAAAATTGGCCCCTTGACCAGCAGCCCTGGGAGCTGCCAGATGTTGGGAGCTGCCAAGGAGGCCCCGCGGAGTCTGGAGCAGCAGCTGCAGGAGCACAGGTATATCTCTCCCCGGGGTTGGCGGTGGGAGGTGCCGGTGCGTTGCTCCTATGTTTAGCCCCCCTTCTTGCCCGCCAACCATGCCTGTTCCCTTCGGCACAGATTATACCAGAAGAGGCTCCACCTTCAGAAGCAGTCTCAGCTGCAGGCATATTTCAACAAAATGCACATTGTGGAGAGCTCCTACCCTCCACGTCCCTCGATGGGCCACCTGGAAGCTGCAGCTCCTGGCCAGTCACAGGGAATGGCTCCCCTGGGGCAGTCACAAAGCGGCCCGCAGCCTTCTCCCCCCTTCGCCTGTGCGCATCCCCTCAGTCCCCTGATGGAACCCAGCCCTGAGGCCCAGCCCTACAATCCCTTCCTGGCTCCCTACCTAGACCTGGGCCCCATGCCACTGTCCACGCAGCTCCTCGAGCCCCCAAACTTCAGCTGTCTGGCGTCTCAAGAACCACACCACCAAGAACAGCACCAATACCCCCTGGACCCAGGCCAGCTTCTGCCACCATCAAGTCAGCCCAAGGGGTGCACTGTGGGGTACGAGAGCCTGGCTTTGCCCGAGCTCGACAGCCCGTTCCTGGACTGCGAGATGATGGAGACAGTGGACCCGCAGCACGGCTTTGTGCTGGTGAACTGAGCCGGAGCACCTGCAAGGAATGGTATTACCAAACACCAATGGTATTACCAAACACTGGCAATGCCAAGGCTGTGTGAAAGGTGTGGGGTTTAGGTGTGGTGGGAGGTGAGACTTGACCACACAAATGGAATGATAGTCAGAATATTGACTTTTCTACTTTGTACATTTAGAACCTCAGAGACACTACCAAACCCTCCCTACCTCCCTCTCACATAAGCTACCATCTCCCACAAGGTGCAGCCGAGAGCCTGGGCTGGTGTGCTCCTGTGGTCAGCGAACGTGTGTGTTTGCCTGTGTGTGACGCGACATTTTCCACACGCAGGAACCACAGGCAGCCGGAGTGCTGACGGTGCCCTCCAAAGTGAGGATCTGCTGGCTGTGAAGGCAGCTTGGGGCTGGGTTTAGATGACCACTTTCCCATAAGAGCACAAATTTTATATGAGAGTAGGAAGAAGTCTTGGCTTGCATGGGCCGGAGGTCAGAAACGACAATGACCATGCATGCCTCGGGTCTTTTTGTGAGTAATTTTGAAGCAATATTTTTACGTGAAGTGGGAAAGGAGCCTTAAGCTTTCACAGGTGTCGTACGCAGTGTTCTCCTTCACGGGCAGGCGTGACTCTTGGTCATGTGACACTGGAATCGAATGACTCAAAGGCACACCAATCTTTCTCACCACAAGCTAAAAAAGAACTCGGTCTCTCTGAGAGATGTTGGCCTGCAAAAAAAATCAACTGGCTAAGAAAAAAGGTGATTTATTCTTTAAGGAAAATATATATCTTACAAACTGTATGCAAGTGTTTGCAGCGTACATACCAGAGCTGAGATTTGGCTTAAAGCACTTTTTTTCAAAGGAAGAAATAGATGAAAGGGAGGAAAGAAAATCTAATTGGGGGTGGGCAGGGGAGAGTTAAGAAGGCAGCCGTTTGTGACTCTCAATAAAAATAAAAAGTGCAGAAACCAAGAACTGGTTTGCATCACTATAGCTCTGGACTCCAATTCCCATGACCCCTCTGTCCTACAGACGGCTTCTGCACCAACCCCCCCCCCCCCCATTCCATTAGGAAATGTAATGTCACAAGAACTGAGAAACAGTCAGTCATTTGTAGGTGTTCAAGTAAAAAAGGAGAGAAGGAACGCCAGGTCCCTCGTCCTAAGTGAGAGTTCAGTTACGTGTCGGTGGTTTGTTGTTTTGCGCTACCGTAGAATTTAGGGGTTAGATTAAGACCCAGAAATCTGCTTAGAAGAAACAACAAATGGTGTGTCCAGTGTGATAGTGCTGTGCCTTTTTCCTCCTTTTGATTTAGAAATGAATACTTGATTTTTTTTTTTTTTTCCTTTCTGGAAATTGTTCTTAAGGAAGGTACAAAACAACCCCCCCATCAGAAGTTCTGTCTGAACCCCACTATGTGGAGTTATGGACTAGCCTCTCCTTTTTTGACAGTGCTATTTTGGTCTATCAGTATATGCCATTAAAAAGTATTATAGCAATATTTATAAACAATGACTATGATGAAAGTACAGATAGTGAATGTGTTCTCTTTGTCAGTATCATTTCATGTATGCAGGAAAACTTGGCGTCTGTTTGAAAATACAGACTTCAGCATTTTATCTTCGTTGTTGACCACACATAAGCTAACTTGCTGTTGAGATTAAAAAAGTTATATGAACGCGTCTCATGGTATAGTCTCTACTGCATGCAAAAACAATCCATTGCATGCCAACGGTTTGTCTGTGGAAGAGGTTCATCAGACATTTTGTCTTGTGGTGAACCTGTTGCTGTCTGTTCATTTTAATTTATAGTGCTTGCGATTTAAAAATGAAAAAAAAAAATTGTACCAGTTCCCAACAACATAATTTTTTTTAAACAGTATAGTTAACCACAGTAGTGTTACGAGCTACGCTGTTTACAGCCTGCCTTTGGGAGGCAGCTGCAGTGAATCTGCCAGTGATAAATTCAACACTCTCTTTAAGACCCGCATGGCCTCCTGATTCCCATCCAGGCTATAAAACCTCTCCACCAGCATAGGGATATCTGAGCGTTAGAGGCTGGATGGTCCTCCATGGACCCACGTTTCTTCCAAAAGCAGACTCCATCTTTTCATCAGCAACCACCCCCCTCCCCCACTCCTTGGGCATCTACCCAGAGTGATGACACTACTGCAGTCACGAATCCGCTTTTGCTCAGACCTAATGATTGCCAAATTTTCTGGCTTTTTATAGACCCGTGGTAAGCGCTTCTCATAATTTCACGTTGGCCTACGTGAACTTTTCCTGTGGTGGGGGTGGAGGATAGCTATTCCAGTCGAAAAGTGATTCATACAATGTGATTCATTAAAAAAAAAAAAGGTGAATCACAAGATAATGCTAAATGTATTCCAGTACATAAATACTGTAAAACTAAAGTTTCACAGGCAATATCAAAATGTATTGAGTGGGCTGTCTGCATTGAAAACTATACTTACATTTTGGGTTCCCTAATCAAGACAGCAAACGTACTATGTTTAAGGCAACGGCAAGCCTTGGGTAATTTCTAATGTAATACCTTAACCTGACCACTGAGTCCCCTGTTTTCGTCCGTCTTTGCTGCCTGAGGAATTGGCCCTTGTCTACTCCCTTTTATTTAGGCAACTTTCAGATCAAGGACATTGGCGAGTGGCTCTATTCCTTCACTTGTGACTCAAGGAAATCAAGGGTCTTGACACCATTCAGAACCTGTTACCTTGAATGGAAATTGTAGGATCAAGGTTAAGGGACATTCTGGTGCTGAAATTCTGGGTGCAGAAGGGTCTCGGGTGTTAAGCATCGTAGCTGTGCAGAGGAGATTGTGGATAGACTTCATCAAGACTTGATTCAAGCACAACAATGACAAGAGCTCCACCAGAGAAATCCCCCACAAGCACCACTCTCCCCACTGTTCAGAGAGTCTTTGTGCATTTGCTAACTGGTCTGTATGAACTTACCTGTTTGGATGGAAACAATTTTGGTCAAGAGTTCTGTACCGTGTCATGTTCCTCTCTCCCTTGGAAACCATGTTTGCTCAAGGGATGGAGACAAAGTGTAAAACCTGTGTGTGAGATGTCAGAACTGCAACTGTTTCTGCAGTTTAAGATGGGAAATAAGAATGACAGGAAATTATGTGTTTAGGGCCTTGCTTTCATTCTATATTGTCAATGCAGCAAACACCAAACAAACAAAATTACCTCTTGGTAGTGCTCATCTCTGATGTAGCTTTTAGGCTGGAGGGCAAAATTGGATGAATTCATCCTTTCTCTTCAACCAGCCAAAAGCTGCTTTAGAGCCAATATTACTGTTGGGCTGTCAAGCCTTTGATCTTGATCAAGTGCATATATTTATTCCGTTGGTTACTCTTCTATGCAGCTGTTTCTGGGTTAGATCAATTTTAATTTGAAGCTTCAACAGAAAGAAATTTCTATTCGATACACTGGCTGTACAGTTTGGTTTGTATTTGAAAATCACCCGAGACACTGGCCACCTTTGGGGCTACCGCAAAGGTGCAACTTACGCTGTTTCTTCTGCCTGCCTTTCACACACATGGTCATGATATCCAAGCATCTGCTCTTTTCTGTAATTGAGATGACATCAACTGTCTCTATGGCGACAAGAGCAGCAAAGATCAACATGCCACAAGCGTGAAACAGAGACAGACAGTACCACCAGCACACTTAATCCTACATGACCAGTCACATGGGTGTCTGAACCAGATACCAGTAATCTCATTACCTGATTACTTACTATTGGGGAATGTCTTTCCTGGTTGGACACAGTAGTACCTGCGATAGAGTTTTGGAAAAGTCACAGAGGCATTTCACTGAACAATAGGTCTGCAACCCTCTTAGTACTGCTCCATGCAAAGCTAATCTGTAGGCACAATCAAATTAAATTTTGACATAATGAGCTGGGTGCATTGCAGCCTTCAACTCTGGACCTTAATCTGAGAAGCATTTACTACCTCACTAAATTTAGCTTGTTAATTAAGCACTTGAGTGTTGCATTCGGCTGTGTAAATGAAAATAAAAATGGAGAATTAAAAAAAACTAGATGTCTTTCACCAAACTAGTTTGTTCTGATCAGCAACATGATTTGGCTTCATCAACCGACCTGCCCACCATCTTATTGACGGATCTGCTGTTTCGGTGCCATCTGACCAAATTAACTGCCTATACATTTCAATCTGCTGGCTCCTTGATTCCATAATGGTTAGCACTGGTAATCAGCGGTTGACTAGATACATTAGTCAATTGAATAGGTATGAAAAAAATGCTACATTGGAATCCGTCGCACAAACAGTTCGTTAAAATAGCATCGTAAGCTCTTCTGGCTCTGATAGCTTTTGCTGTCTTCGCTGAAAGACACCAGGGAGGCTTTACAACACACTGGTGTACCTATTTTAACTGTATTGCCATGACACAGCACAAAGTATACAATTTAAGGCAATATAAATATATTCCATAATTAAACAATTATGCGACAGACCTGTGAATCAAAAAGGGCCTTAATTTAAACAGTGGTACTGTATAGTAGAAACGTAACACGAGTAAAGTTAAGGAGGAGCCACTGTACTTAAGCGAATAAACATTTCTGAAAGATGTGTATACAAAAATCACAAAGACTGGCCTTGTCAGGTCGACCATGAAAACAGCTGCAGCTTTTGTTTGTGAAGAACAGTCTCCTTCAGGCTTTGTTTTCAAGGTTGTCATAGTGACCTAGACTACAGAACGAAAGTTTCAGCACTGTTTTTTTCTCATAGATAAGATGGCCCTGATACGCAGGGCATTCAACCCAAGTCCTACTGTGTTTGTTGCCATCTTTCTCTCATTCATGCACCCACAGCATTTGCAATCCCACCCAGACACATCCTGCCAGACTCCACTGTTCATCTGCAGGTTATGAGAGCTGACACAAAGGCCTAGCCTTGCTGTGGGATGGCCTACAGGAATTTAGGTCATCTGTTGCCACAATCTGGGCCCGAGCATTCACAGAGAGTGCCAACTGGTCATCTTCATGTGTGGCTAGACTACTAGTGTGGCCTCTAATGACTGCCCAATTACCACCTTTCTTGGCGCCTCCGTGTGCGTTCTGTGCCCCACTGCTAACGTTTCACTGCACATTAAGCTGATAATGATGCCGGTGGAAGAGAAATATTCAGCAGTCACTGCGAACCCCCATCAGGTGTTACCATCCATGGCCCTCCAACACTACCCTCAGATCCGCATTTGGCAAAACATGAATCGCAGAAGAGGTGTCACTGAATGTACTTCACAGGCTGTGTTGCCCCACTGAGCGTTGCCATGGCAGCCTTTGGGTTATTTACACTTTTCTGTCCGAAAGCAATCACACTCGCTGACCCTCTTCTATGCCGGCCTGCAGAGAGCCCTTCATCCTGCTCTAAGGACAGTGGCACATGAAAGTAAGTCGGCATACTTGTTCTTACCAGCTTCCAAAGTTATACCCAAACTCCCATCAGAGGTTTTCAGTTCTGCAATCAAAGTGAAGTAGACCTACTTCCTAGTCTTTTTCCAACACCAACAGTGTTCTGAGTGTAAGCCTTAGAGCCCCTATGCCTAAGGTGACAAACTCCGGTCCTGGGCGGCCAGAGCCCTGTGTAGCTTAGTTCTTTCCCTGTTCCACCATAAATGATTCAGCTTAAGAGCTGTGTGGTAATTAGCACTAGAAGGGACAAGGAGTTGAATCAGGCGTTTTATATGAGGGAAAACCCAAAAATGTGTAGTTCAGTGTACAGGTCCTAGAGAGCCAGTGACTAATTTGACTAAGCGCTGACACACCTCAGCCCGAGGGCCACTCAACGTCCATTGTCAGCAAAATCTCACTAGTACCATAGGAAGCCAATACTAAAATTGGTTCAGAGGCCACTCTCCTATACAGTCACCGGCAGTGGAGGGGACAGCCATGTGGCAGGGCTCCAGTTATTCAAGTGACATTGAGTTGAGAGGCTGTCAGGCAAAGGCAGCAGCAGGGAAGTGGTGGGTGAGAGGAAGAAACTCAGATCTCCCACTGACCTCAATCCACCCCTCACCCCAGCACAAAGAAACCAAGCCCCTTGCTAACCCTGTAATGTTAACGACCATCAATAATTTTGTTTCCCCATAAAAGGATGGCGATGTACCAAGAGAACCTGCTTTTCTCAGAATTATCTTTTCAGAGAATGTTCTAAAGCCATAACAACAAAATCATAGCCCCGTTCAAGTATATTTCCGTACGGCGAATTAATGACTTCAACAGCATGCTTGGCCCTGGTTACTTAGCAATTGTAATATACCGAGATGGATGCAATACATCTCAGCATGTTTTTTGTATACCAAGATCGATGAAATATACCACAGCATGTTTTTCTGGTTACACAGGAGGAAGGAGCCACTCAAAACTCACATCAAAACCAAAGTCGACCTTCAGAAATCCTTAACACCAAGTACGATACAACAGCGCTGCGGCTTACCTTATGCTGATGAAGGACATGCTGGACGCTTTTAAGTGGACTGCAGATTTGCATAGCTTTTAGGGAACTGAAAACTTTCTACATTTGCCCTGGGCTAGTTCCATGAATGGGTTTCAAAACCCCATATATGAATGACACTAAACTTTGCTCTTTGTATGAATATGTTGTTTAAATGTTAAGGCAATGTGGGGGTTTATTTGTGCACGTGGACAAAAATATACTACACAATCACATCACTAACCAGGACTTTCATGGAGGTTATCCGGATGACTATTTTTAAAAGGCAATGAGGCCAACTGGGGACAGTAACCTGCTCTAAGTTTCGTCATGGTAAGACTAAGGATGATTTCATAAAACTACAACTCCAATTTCAAAAGCTACGAGCAGCTGGAACTGGCTGGCTTAGGGGCAGTAATACATGGTTTGAGAACCGCAATGCATTCAAAACTCTGAATAACAAGTGCATGCAAAAATTTCTATTAAACGCACAAACACTTGTTGTTAAATTACTTTATTTAGCTCCCCCAACACATACAGTATAGCGCCCTAACCATGTTTTGCATGGCAGGAGAGGTGTAGGTTATTCATATAAAATGAAAGCACATTCTAAGGACACAAGATTTAGTTCAAATTCTAAAACATCTCAAAATGGGCCGAGTTGTAAAAGGAAGCAAGCAAAGGTGTGATTTTACAAATGCCACATTCTATCCTCCTTCAACCAGCATGCAGGGCTACCCAGAGGCTCTGCTGGGGCTGCTGAAGTTGTACACGAAAATTCTTGCTGACACGTGAACACAGGACCCACTGGAGTTAACCATTTCAAATGTTCAAGAAAGTGTTTATTGTACAAACGGAGAATGAAAAGCCGACAAAGGTAGGGGGAAAGCTCTCAAACAGTTATTGGCACAACAAAGACTTACAACTACCATGTACTACAAGTAAGATTAGAGATTAAACAGGTTAGTCTGACCATTGGCCTCTGGGCATCAAACCTAGAGTCTTACCAGGGGACAAAGTCTAGAACCTTTAATGAGATTGAAACATGTGATGGTCCCTTGTTTAAAGTCCTTTTGCGCACGCGCACACACACATCAGAGAAGAACCTACACAGTGGGAATAGCGAATCTGAACTGGAAGTAGCAGAAATATGTACTGTGCTGAAGAGAAGTTGTAGATAATCACAAGATCCCCCCCCACCCCACCCCACCATAAGATTTAAGGATATCACACCGACATTAGGAGAGCTACGTTACCAGCCTGCTGCATGCATCTCAACTGCAGCAGACAGGTTTGCCCAAAGCATGCAAGAAAAGGAAAAAAACTCCTGAGCAGAGATTAAACTAAAGGGTAGGGGTGGGGGGGTATTGGGCTGAGAAGCCATATACACCTCCATGCCAAGTAGAACAGCCAGTAACTAATTGAAGCAGATGGGTCAGACCTGTGCACATACATCGTCCACATATGTTGCTGGAGTTAATCTTCTGCTGAATGTAGGGATATACAGCAAGCACAGCCAATTCCGAGGAAACTGTTGCTTTCTCAAGACATTCACTATCACTGAAAACGCAAAATTGGGGGGTGACAACATTTAAACAGCTTAAATTGTTTCTCTAAGCAGCTAGTTGATCCTGGATATCAATAAATACAGTGTGGTAAATCCTGGGATGTGTCACATGCTCAGCAGACAGGCGAACGGGTCTTAAGCCAGGGCAAGAACTGCAGGAAAACGAGGGAAAAGGAGAATTACATTTCCTGAAGATGATGCTTTGATAACTGCAATTTACTGGGTCTGGCCAGGTCTAACCAGCAAGACAACATGGGGAAGGCCGAGAGCAGCAAGACATACCACTCATGGCTTCCTGGGCAAAGTACTTCACATCCATGTCCTGGTCTGTGGCCAGTTTCTCCAAGACGGGCTTCACCTCTGTCTGCAGAGCACTAAAAAAGGAACAAGAGTCAGTCAAACCTCAAAGAGGAGCTGCAAACGGACGACATCTCCAGGACTGAGGAGGCTGTGGCACATACTTGCTGTCCAACACCGGGCCGATCTTCTGAAGGGACTTGGCTACGTTGAAGCGCACATTGGCCACCTGGTCATTAGACATCTTGAGAACCACGGGCAGCATGTGTTTGGTAGTGATGTCCTGCCCACAGGCCTCAGACAGTGCCTGAAACGCCGCACAGGACGTCAGATAAGCGTAACACTCCAGAGGGCCCGGCCTCCCACGTTTTTATATCGAACTCACTCAAAAAGACATATTAATAAATAAATCCACACTTCACAGTAGAGATGTACAAATTTAGACACACCCCCACAGACTGCAGACCACAAAGGTACACAGGAAGAACATGGGGGGGGGGGGGAGTAAAAATATACGAATCTGACTCACATTGATGCAGAAGAGAGTGGTCATTCTGTGCAGGTAGTTGGGATCGTTGGCCATTCCCAGTACCTTGGGGACAATGGTGTTCTGAGCCCACTCCGCTCCAAACTTCTCCACCAGCTTCATCAGGTTGCAGGTGGCAGCCTCCCGGATGGCATACACTAGGAGCAAAGCAGATCCGTCAAAAGATTAACGCAGCCTCCTTCCGAGCAGCAGCTTCGAGGCGCAATACACTATGCGGCAGCTTTGGCCTGCAGCCCATCATGCAACGACTGCGCCACATCACCGTAACCTACAACTGCATCGACTAAGAGTGCCAGCTCTGAGCAACGGCGCCGGCAAGGTCAACAAAGAGACACGCACACGAGCGACCAACCTTTTCCAAGAACAGACTAAATTCTGCTACACTGACAGCACTGACAGGGTATGTTTGGGACATTAAAATGGGTTAGAGCCGTCCTCCAAAAACAAGGAGAAAGGAACGGGCGGGGGAGACCAGAACAAAGCCAGACAGAGCTGCCTTCCTCAGTGTGGTGTGAGAAGGTCTAATAATAAGCATCAGATGAAGTCAGTCATTACAAGGCTCTCTAATCCCCTCCCCCCACCCAAAATAACCCCCGAAGACCCCATTATTTAATGATGAGCTTGTTGAAATACAGCAAAGAGGGGCTCTGCTAACCAGCTGCATCTAAAGCATGAAGAGCCATTTACAAAAAAAAACAAAAAAAACTCATGCCTCACTTTTTCAATAGGATTACCAGCTAGCCAAAGACCATACCAGTGCATAGCCCTGGTCATTTCTTCGGCCATCATGTGGAAAGAGATAATGGCCAATTAAACAAAACAGGAGCCACCAAATACTTATAGCATCACCATTTGCCCTGGTGACAGCCGCACACTAAACAAGTCAGACTAGCCCTCTCTTTTGCATAGCAGACATGTCCATTCTGGGGGATGTTTCCAATCAAGCTGGGAGATAATATCCCCAAAGCAGTGCCCACAACCTTGACGCTGTGGAATGCCAAAACACCAGTCTCCTAGGGAGCTGTCCAGGTGGCATCCTTTCGAGATGCCCAAAGCAACACAGCTGACTCCTCTCAATCTGAAGGAGCAGTTCTTCGCAGATTCCAAGCGCCTCATCCTGTCACAGAGACCAAGTCCCGCAGAGAAACCTCATTTTTGCCACGTGTACTTGTGACCTTTTTCTTTCGGGCAAGACCCACAGCACACAACCACCCAAAATGTGAAAGGTAGAGGTCATTCTTAGGTAGGAGGAAAATACCAAATACTGCAAAGGAAACCAACACTACAGGGTGAAACCTATTCAGCACTAGCCGAATCAATCACAATTCCTTCCAGGAACAAAACAGAATCATCACCGGCATTTCCAATTACGACATGTTATAGTGTGATTAGTCTACTTTAGATTCTAGCTTGTCCTTTTAGGATAAGACAAGGATTATGCAGCATCTGGGAGGGTCAGGACAGAGCACCCTCAAACGGGTTGCGCACACTCTTGCCGCCCTGGCCTACATACTCGGTTCTGGGCAAGCTGACTCTGCTGTCTGTCCAAGGTAGAACATGGGCCTGTTTATCAGCCCCTACCACTAGAAACTGGCAAAACCTGGCAACCCACCAAGCACAGCTCCCCAGGGCCACCATCTTCAGATACAAACATATGTGTAGAAATATGGTATACCGGGTCCTACAACTGACAATCACACAGTCAAAACTGCGCTAAACTCCCCATAGTATATATGGCTGTGCTCAATATTCAGGATACTCTGCAAGGTGATGGGGGAGGGGCCGTTAAATTCATTACGTCAAATCCCTCCCAAAGCTTATTAAACCAGTATTTTCACAGCATTTTTAGGTTAAGTCTCTACAACACAGAGGAGCTCATGCAAAACCTACCATGGTCAACGAGCCACGCCATGCAGAGGGAGTTGAGTTTCTCGTCAAAGAACTCCACACCCTTGGATGGGACAGAAAAATTAATGAAACCCTGACAATTCACAACTGAGTAAAATGGTAATACATAAAAAAAGATCACACTAAAAATCAATGAGACCACAAACTGTGAGATACAGGAACACAGATTACCGCACCATTTAAAACATAAATGAGAGCGAGCTTCCGGTTCCCAGGTAGAGCGACTCACCAACTGGCCCGCCAGCAGGGGCATGTACTCGATGATGGCTAATCGCACCCGCCACTTGGCGTCCTCGGCCAGCTCCACGATGGCAGGCAGCAGGGACTGAGACAGCTGGCGGATGCCGATGACCTCATTGACGCAGTCCAGGTTGGAGATGATGTTTAGGCGAACCTCTGGGCACTAAGGAGGGCAGGGTTAGGGAAAACTTAAGAGGTCAAAGCTATTCAGGGTGTAAAAAGGCAGCCCAATCAGTGCTACACCTATCACAACTGCTCCTTCAAAGAAGCTAGCCTGATTTACTAGACGTGAATCGTTTTGTGGCATTTGGTGGATGGTTTACAAATTAGTTCGTTTTATTAAAAGAACATTCCTCTCTAGCAGAAAGTCGCATTGAAAATACAAACTGTACAACTACTGCAGTTACCTAAGGTGGTGCTTGTATTGACTGATTTAGCACGCGGGCACAGTGACGGGAACAGAGCAAGGAGTGCAGCTGACTCAGGCACTATGCTGAAGACTTTAGGGAGAGGAAGCAGCAGCTTTGTCTCTGAGCTCCATATGCAGGCTAAGCTAATGACTCACTGCTGGAGGTGGACGTGAATACGGATGGGGGGGGGGGAGACCTAAGAGTGACGCAGGCAGCCAGCTGAGAACCTGTTCCCAGGCAGCTGTTCCCCTTTGTTCCTGGGATACACGGCTCCACACCTGGGGAACCTTACAGGGCCTTGTCATCGCTGCCTTAAGGGCTACCGAGTGGCTGCAACGGCACCCTTTCCACTCCTGAAGGCCACATTAACAAAATACAATCTTAAATAAACTGAACGCCAAACTCCTGCTTTGATGTCCACAGCAGATGCTTTTCCGGCTCTCCAAGGCCACATTAAACCATGGGATGAAGCACTGAGCTCCTGGTAAGGGAGGATCACTCAAGCAAATAGAATGGTACAGGTTACCCCTTAGCCTCAGAGGGCCCCCAAATCAAAGCCATTTCATTAATATTAGAGCGGTGAAAACAGCCTAGTGCTCAAGCCAGAGGCAGCTATTCCAGTCAAGAACACAAGTGCATGTCCTTTTTTCACCTAGCATGACCTTCAGGAGAAAAACACTAGCAGCCTTCTCCCAAGCCTAGTCTAGGGTCAAATTCTTTCATTTCATTGCTGGTGTACCAGTACATTCATGCACTTGACAAACAAAATTGTTTATTGAAAAGCGGCATTAAGCATCTCCGTCAAAGGTTTTTTTTCGGACGGGAGCATACCTCATCCTTCAGCTGGGCCAAGAACAGCGGCAGCAGGTGCTCGATGGTGTTGTCTTTGCCCAGGATGGTGGACAGACCCATGATCACAGATGCCAGGGCAGACTTCACATGTTGGTTTGTGTCAGACACCAGTTCCTGCCAGATCAGCAGAGCCAAGTCGTTTAATAAACTCAATCCCTCTGACAGACACATACGTCTTGAGCCTGCTGCTATGGAAGATAGTTCCCTGGCAGGTAATTGGTATGCAGTCCTTGATCTACTAAGGCTAAGGCTACAATAAAACGTGTCTAGTAACACAGGGCTGTAGATGCTAGCTTTGCAAAGGAGACACTGGATATTTACTTACATTTTTTACTGTAATCACTGAGGTCATTAGAAAACTATACAGTATTTTTAATATTTAAAGCAAAGAATGCTGTTATGACAACCTTTGAACAACCATGGACTAAGCCAAAAAAAAAAATTAAAAAAATGAATGGCAAAGTATTTGTTCAGACCCATTAGCAATTTATTCAAAAAGCCCAAAGCAGTCCCTACAGGTTAGAATAAGAGGCCAGAGTTCATAGTTACAATCCCTAAAATGTTAGGATGAGAGTTAATGTCATGAAACGAGACCCAGGATGATATCCTCGGCAGATTATTCAAAAGCTTGGCCAGACTGGCAATGCCTCCCAAGCATTTTATCCCATTTAAGCCTACTGAGATTTCGCGACAAGAAGCGGGGATGCAGGCAGATCATTAGCCTGGTGTTCAGCTCGTCTGTATAAATCGGCGTACATGCAAACCACAAACATATGGCCAACACACATTTCCCAATTCGTGCTTAGTCAAAATACCCTACGATGTGCTTCTAAGCATGGCCAGAGAACGAATGCATTTCTTAAACTGGTATAAAGCAAAAAAAAAAAATATATAAAAAAAATTTCAGCATTTCACAATGCAGCCTGAGACTGGGTCAGGGACAGAAAGGGGAAAAAAAAAGCCATTTTCTGGCAAGACGTCCAAAGCACGCTGCGAGTTAACACACAGCATGCTGCGGCACTCTGTGACATGCGGACAGCCACAGAGAAGCCCGCGATGGCTTGCATTTCAGCAGCCAAGATGATTCGCCCCACTTTGAAGCAGGGTCTCCTTCTCCACTGATCAGCAGCCTACAGGCAGCACGAGCCTACCCCCAAAAACCGCTAACCTGAAACCAATGAACTGCTCAATTAAACTATTCATAAAACACTTCCTTATTAGCACTACTCGGTTACTTTACAAATGCAGTGGTTACCCAGGCTTGGACCATCCAAAGGGCCCTTGAAAGGATTAGCCAAGCTCTGGGAAAGGCAAACCCTAATCATCTTGACACTGCGTCGCGACACTTCACATACCTGGATCAAGTCCAGGCCGACCAGAGTTAAGCTCCTCATTCTGCTCAAGTTTCCCCCGGAACAACATTTATGAACTCCAAGAACTAATTTTCATGGAACCGACCGTAGAGATCAGGAAATGAAACATGAGGCTCTAAATAGCAGCTCTAACAACCCCCTCAACTAGTCCGCAAAATCAAAGTAGAGTTCCTTGAAAACGACCTCACTTTTGTGAGGATCTCCCATACTAAACTTCCTAATCCCTACAGGTAGATTGCTTGGATTAAATAACAGAATACCGCCAATAGATGCATTCTGAAGTCTTACAGCTGCTTAACACATCAGACACCCATGGATGACACACACAGCAGCAGTTTCGAAGTGACAGGGCTCTGAGACACAGCATGCACCAAGCCTTACCTTGACACAAGGAAGAATGTGAGTCATGATGATGGTCTCCTTGCTGTCTTCTGGCAAATTCTCACAAAACTCTGAAAACATGGTTTTCGGTATCAATAAGGGAATAGCCTACCAACATAATCTCTTCAAATATAATAGATTAACCTTTTGCACAAAGGTCGGCGAACGTCACTCACCTTTGACCTTATTAGCGGCCGCGGCCCGCACCTCTGCCTCGCAGTCCTTTAGCAAGTTCTGGAAGGCTGGCACTAGGTCATTCTTGGTGATCTCAGGCCCCACGGCTTTCTGAAGCTGCGGCACCAGGGAGAATGCAGTGTGTCATTACCATTTCTGTAACATTTCTATAAAAAGGTCCAATGAGGTTAAATCAGCATGAGCCGTCAAAGAGCTACAGTCATGAAAAATAGTTATGAGTGATATAAAAAAATTATGTCAAAGCAGGTTAAGTACATCAGGCACAGATAGAGGGGACCCATGCATTTCACCATGTCTTGTCATTTAAAGAGACCAAGAAATTATGTGCAGGTGATATATAGGATAACAGGGTTCTTCAAATCTGGACCTCAATTCCAAATCCAGGCCTTGTTTTCAGTTCTCCCAGGTAGTTAGTTTAATAAT
>JABFDZ020000042.1:19016272-19026925 GCA_019775955.2 Pollimyrus isidori
CCTGACTGACAGGTAAAGGAAGGCTGGAAAACCAGCAGGGCTCGGACCTCGAGGACCGTGATTTGAATAACCCTGGGATATAATATTTTGATCCTGGATAAAAACTAAAAACAGGGAGAAAAAAATCCTGCCACATAAATTAAGCAGTCATACAGCTAGCAGGCAGTGAAGATGAAGAGGGACTTCATGCATAAGAGCTACACCTTTGCCTACAGTATTTAACTGCTTAAATTAGCAGAAAGGTGTAGTTTCCATTTTGACATAAAATATGGGTATGATAAATGGCAAAGAACACCAGTGAAAAGGCTAGAGTGATTAGTACTGGTAACAATTCACCAAAACACAAACTGGAAAGAACCTTTACAACCTGATAGATGAAAATACGAGTCATCTACTATTGAGGAATCCAACCGTAACCTTTTATCCCTAACCATTCAATCATCATTAGGTACACATTTTTTTAAAAGCCAGTAATAACCTAACACTTCAAGAATTAAAGGGAGGGACAGGTACAGCAAACCTGGGCACACAACAGAACCCCCACCTGCCCATCTACAACTGCACCCTGTCACTGTCAAATTGGGCTGGGGCCACTATTCAGTGCCAAAAACATTACACAGCTCACACCCATCATATAAAAGGGAATCAAACATGGCTTGTATAAGATCCCCAATAAAGCTGGGCTGTTACTTTCAATCATAGATGAATTAGTCCATTCAAGTACAAAATACAGGCTGCCCTTGTGAAAAATTCAGAAAGTTTTTTATAGTTTGGTCCAAATCTGAACTGATGGTCCTTATGGACCAGGGAGGCTGAGACACCAGCCTTCTAAAATGAAAGACAAAAGTTTTAAAGTTTCTTACAACTAAGTTAACAGAACAAGGACAATCATTCGACTTAAGCCAGACTGCAAAATGGGTGTCCACTTGGAGAGACAAAGTCATGTGGGTTTCTGCCACCAAGGATCATGCAATTAATGACATACCTGTATCCCATAACCTGAAGCGTAACCTCACCTCTGAGAACTTATCTGCTACCATGTAGCGCACCCTCCAGGATTTGTCCTCTGCAGCCTGCCGCAAGGTTGGCATTACCAGACTCTCCAAGTCCTCCTGAGGCAGCAGTGTGGCAATGCTGACACAGGCCTCTACAGCCAACAGGCGCACAGAGTCCTGCAGAAACAAGTCCGACAATCAAATGAAGCCAGGTGCCATTAGAGATGGTGAGCCTCCTGAGCATCGCAAGCCGAGGCAATAAAAAACTTCCCCAAACACTGATTGCTGTATTAAGGCCAATGATCTCCTACAAAGTGGCATTTATGGAGTGATGCCTGAAGAATGTACAGCTGAGGTTAATCACAGACAGCAAGAAGATTTCTTGCTTATCCAGGTAACTTCTTGGATTTAAGGTAGCCTGGGATAAATTGATTATTTTCATTCACATACATTTAGCCCAGACTACCTTAAACCCGACAAGTTATCAGGCTAAGCATGAAATCCTGCTTTGTGGAACAGCCCCCAGTTCTCAAGTGTTCAACACCCACTCTGAAGTGACGGATGGACAGTACCTGCTCATCTGAGGCAAGGGCAGTGAAGAGGGAGATGATGTCACCCTTCACGTATTCCAGCTCCAGGACCTTGGCAAACTCACCCAGCTTGGAGGCAGCGGCACGACGCACCATAGGAGTGTCATCTGAGCACAGCGTGCGGAAATGTCTGCGGATACGAGGGCTCCCAGTCACACGCGATAAGGACGTCAAGCGCTACATCCTACGGATCTGTACGACTTACCTGCCTTGGAACATCAAACAATCATACAATATTAATCTGCATTTATGCTTTTACTAGAAGAATCAAATCTAGACACATCCAAAACAAAACACATAAAAAATAACCTCACAACAAATGCTGATAAATCACTTTTCTCTGCACACAGATAGCATTGTGTTGGATTATAAATATTGTAAAGCTGGGGTTCTCAATCCTTTTGCTCCTAAACCCAATTTTTACCATGGCAGCTGAGTCATGACCCTATATCAAATTGGTTCACATTAATGATGCGATCAAGCGCTGAGCGCACTCTGCAATTTACACAAATCAATGCCTATTGCACAAAACTGACTGGATGTGCCAGTGAATTTTAAATTGAACATCTGCGGTTGGACTTCTTGGACTAGTTGAGCGTTCACTAGTTTTTGCAGTTACAGACCCAATGGGTAGAGAATCGCCCTTCAGCGCCTTTCAGTGTGACAAACACTATTAAAAAAAAATAATAATAATAAACGTCTGACGGCTATTTGCTGAGCTCTACCTCCTCTAATGTTTCTCGGACATTTCAGATAGAGGAAGATGAGACACCCTCCATCCAACACATTACTGTTCAGCAGATTCAGGGGCAGATCAGACCCAGACGGTGACACTCACTGGCGAATCTCAGCCTTGACTGTGCTGGAGACGCGAGGGTAGCAAACGCTGAAGAGGCCGCAGGCTGAGGTGCGGGAGGTGAACCAGTCCCCACTGGCCAGACGCTTCACCAGGGGCTCAAAGTGCACCTCCAGGTCCACAGGTGAGTGCTCATGGGAGATCTTACGAAGCGACTCCACAGCCTTGTCCCGCACTACTGTCTCCTCCACAGTGGCCAGGCTCTCTAGGGGAGGCTGGAAGGAAAGCAAACATACATGTGAGCTGTGGAGATTTGGATCATCATGTCAGAGCTTGTCTCAACACGATTACCTCAGTTTTATTTTGCAACAGAGCGTGTAGATTTACACCAGATTACTGATGGTACAGAGAGCAATGACATTTACTGCAATTCGGCTTGAGACAGAGAAAAGAGGATTGCGGCTTACCAGGAGACAGTGGACGTACTCCGGCCCACCCACCAGCATGGTGAAGTTGCCCAGCTGCTCAGCCAGAGCAAGGAGCACCTCATCCTCGTCATAGATGGTGTCTGAAGAAGTGTGAGACAGGCCATGAGAGAGTTGGCACTACAACAGTATGCTGGGACTAGCCAGCTGACATGAGACATATTCAACATAACTCGCCCACCAGGTTTCTCTAACCAAGGTCTCCACAGGTCACCACGTACACATAAAACTGCCAAAACTCTTTAATGCTTGATTACGAAATCACATCTGTAAAGATTACAATGTTTATTCAATTTGAAACTTAATAGTGAAAAATAATAGCCACTTGCTTAGGGATTTAATATTTGCAGAATTCTGGTTTGCAGCAATCAATTATCTCCCAACCCCTTGCACTAACCAATAGCCTGGACTATAATGTACAAAGAGCAAAGAACCCCAAGCATTCTGGGATGGGACCTACCAGTCAGGAAGGGAAGCAGCTCTGTACGCGTCCTCTCAACGCCCAAAGCCAAGGCAATGGTGGACAGTTTCTTAATACTGTTCAGCCGCAACTGCAGAAGAGGGAAAGACGAGATTTAAATACATGCATGATACAGTACACCTCAACCTAAGAACACAAAACGGTAATGAATGCCAGCACAGCTACCAACTATGACTGCAGCTACAAAGTTGGAAAAGGCTTCCTCAGAGGCATCCTCACTCTCATACAGGCAGATTAAAATCCTTATTTTGTGTAAAGTCACCCATTACACGCTGGTTTAAAAAAAAAACCTAAAATTTTGATTCAGACTTAAAGCTGAAAGGTCATTATACAGCTCTTTGGTTAAATCGGCTGGTAAAGTACATCTATTTACAATTACTTGAGAGCTGCAGTATGTTCAAAGTATATATTTAGCAGAGAAGAGCAATCTTCAGAGACTTAGGCTACCATGGCGACAGAAGAGCTTTAACACCCACTGCAATCCATACATTGGTGCACCAGGAAAGCCGTTTGACAGTTATAAACAAACTGCTTAACATCAGTTGAATGTATCAGGTCATACTCAAGCCATTGCATAGCAAAATCAGAGGTACAGAAAAAGATCAAAGCTCTAGAAACAATTTCTTATTCCACCTCACTTGAAATACTTCAGTAAAGACAAACAATAAGGTCAAAATAGCCATGAGCTCAGCTCACCAAACTCATGACATCTGATCTACAAAACTAAACTGCTGTGTGTTGGATGTGCAGGTCATAAAGGAGCTGACCAAGGTAGGGATTTGGCGAAACATTTAAACCTACCTCAGGAAATCAGTGAACACTACAAGCAAAGTAGAAATGCAATTGTTTTAAATTATTCTACATAACACTGAAGACGGTATTTTTCGTTGTAGCGTCAAATGTCTAATGCTGCAGAGTAACCCGGCTGATACATAAAGCGTGTTTAAAAGCCGACCATTTACTAAAATAACCGCAGAGCAACAAATTGAGTACGATTGTAATTAAAGGTCGGTACTCATTTTCTTTCTTTAATGGCGTAACTGGGATAACCCAACCGCAGAAAGACACTGAAATATGTCCAAGGAAATGGGCCGTGCCATACCCGCGGCCCCGGACAGCACTCCATATATTAGACGTACAGTTTATGTGGAGTCTATCTGGTGGCGAGAAATTTATCCAATCAAACAAAAATGCACGCATCTATAATTAATCCATAGCATGTGTTAAGAGGAACTAATATTACGTCGAGTCAATGTCGCACCGATCGATAAAAAAGGTCCTCCGGATAGGCTTCTCGGCCTCCTTTACATCGTTGCAACTAGCTAAGCAGCTAATGGCTAACCGGACTCATACAACGAGCCCCAAGAACAGCTGAATTTTAAATCCATGGGAGATGTAATTTCAAATTGCACTGCTATACGGTAAAAATAATAATTTTAAAATATAGACATGCAAAAACACAAAGCCCACGGACACCTTCCCACCCTATGAGCCTAGGCCGGCTAATAAGCTACACGGTTTACGGTACCGCTCGCCGGTGACTATTTTTGCGAGAGGCCTCGGCAGAACTTTCTAGCTATATCATATAAGAAAAACGTTTGCTATTCAACCAAAAACGTTTTTAAGACGTGTGGGTCATGCCCAACACATAAAAAATCATATTTAAGTTTACCTGGACATCTTCATTCCGTAGCTCGTCAATGAGCACAGCAATAGGGTAAAGAGAATCGTCTCCGTCGGCGCCTGCCATTTTGGATACTGTTCACTATTTCCGCCTAGCCTAAGCTACGGGGTCTCTTGGAGGGAACACAACGGGGCAGTGGTTTGCTCATTTGATACTGATTGGCCCGATCTTACGTCAACAATGTCAGGCTTACAAAAGGGGCGGCTGCTCTCCTGCCTTCACCTTTTTGACGATGTGCTGCATCGTTCTGGGATGTTCGGTTATCGTCAAGGTAATTGGGACACCCGTGTTAGCCGAGCAAAAAATTTCAGTGTACATCAGCGTTGCAGATAGAATGAATTTTGTTTAACCATTATTGTCTTTTGGATTACTATTACATCGACTTCTGTCGTGCTCGAAGAGACGAAACTATCATATACATTTAGTTGCGATATGTTATTGTGTGTCCTTAGTTAACATTTCCTCCCTTTTCTGTAATGTATTATGATGGCTCTCCGATTCCTGCATAAGCAGAAATAAGTTTTGCAATTGAAATATTCTGTGACATATGCATTCGCATAACGTCATTATAGCCAAATTACAAATTCACTACGTTTATCTTGTGCTCTGTATCATAAACGCAAATTAGTATCCAATTGGTGAAAAAATTGCGAACATCCTAATATTAGATGCAGTCAAGTCGACCATTGTCAACCCGTTCCTCAAGAACGTTCTTTGGTTCTCTATTCTTCTGTTCTGTAAAATATTACGGGAATTAAACTATATATTCCCTTTATTATACGGCAATTTAAATTTATCTTTATTAAACCATAAAAAGATACGGAATGCGGTCCAACGATAGGCAGGGAGCCCTGTTCTCGTAGTAATGAACTAGCTCGAGGCCATTGCGAATGACGTCAAAACAATCCTGCTCTCAAAGGGCGTTCGCAATTTTAAATCCACCGTGCATACTTCTGATAAGTGCCATTCTTACGTTTTTCATAAGGAGCTCAATTCCCAAGGCATTTTCTTTCTCTATATCCGAGCCTGTGTCCTTTGGGCTTTTCTTTGTGCATGCACATTGCTTCATCTTTATTTTTCAAGAGCATCTGGCAGTCTCAGTTAAACCTGTGTCTAATTTCTCCCCGTTTTCCAGCTGCATAGTTCTGTTCATCAATGTGTCCGAAAAGTAACATTTCCTGAAGGTTGAATGCAGTGATAATATAAAGAAAGATCCAGAACGCATGTTACTTTAATGTAACTAGAAAATCACCTGATAAATGTTCTGGCTAAGGAAGTATTGTCATGTAAGATGCCAATGGATGGCAGTGATGCATATTTGCCTTATTTATGCACATTTTATTTTAAAAAGAGTGGGTTAAAATTTACCTGCTCCGGAATAATATGCGCCACAGACTTGAACTGCTTTGTGAGAAGATGGTCCAAATTTTCCAAGAGTAATTGCATGTTCAATTGCCTGATTTGTGAAAATGGCAAGGATCCCAGACGTCACAGGTTACAATGATCATTGAGAAAAACACAAATGGTATGGACAAATCAGTCCTGAGGACACGATCAAAAGGTATCCCGGCCATCTGTCCTTCCCTAGTGATGAAAGCCTGCTCTTTTCATTCATTCACTAATTCCCATCTGATTAAAACCACAGCATCCATAATTCATGCTATCAACAAGCCCTGCTCAACCAGAGCACTCGTGTTTGCAGATACAAATGAGCAAATGCTAGTTTTGTAGAACTTGCAGAAAGATGAATGGTAGTATTGCCTTTCATCAAGCCCACAGAGATGTTGCTTCTGGGACTCTCACGTAGCATCTTACTCTTGCTCTACAATGACCAAATTCTGGCCACAACAGAGTAGTAAAGTTTTGAGAGCTACACATATAAACTTCCAGCCAGTGTACTGACTCAAAAAGAGGCTTAAAAATACCATTGTACCAGAACAACTAGTTCGATGATCAGAATTTAATTACATTTCATTTTAAAGTTTATGGATGCAATTTAGAAAATTGTTATAGCAAGAACTGACCTGTTATTGGACCTGTTATCCTTTTGTAATTGGGACAGATTCTTCTTTTGAGACCGAATGTTGATTTTCAGGCAATTTTATGTACACAATTGTACACTGACTTTTTACCATCTTTTAAATATCATAAGCAATCTTCCCTTTGCAGAGAATATAGATTATAATGTCATATGAGCAGAGAACATGATGTCAATTATTTTCCAGGTCAGAAATGCTAAAAAAAATATCTAATGCAAAAACGATTGGGGCGATTGACTTAAAAGCCTTACTATGCCTGGATGCTTGACTATAGTTTAGTTGGCAGTATAGCAACACAAGATAATGACATGGGTGGTTAAACAGTTACAAATTAATTATAAATAATTAGTTATCTGATATTTTAAAGTCAATGGACTATTTTTAGCCCCTTATAATGCCAGATATTTTTTTTTATCATTAGTGGCACTTCAGTGATTCCCCACAACTACTTTAAAATGAGCCACTGGGATGCTGGTTTGAATCCATAATTACTTTTATTTTGCAGTGTTTCCCAACCGAGTCCTTGGGGATCGTCCACATTTTTGGTGCCTCTCAGCTCACAGCAAACCTGTACCGGGCATTTGGTGCTCTTGGTTGCTTGATTATTTGTGCTTGGAGCAGGGAAGGAGTAGAGATGGAAGGGGTGGCGTGTCAATCAGCAGACTGAGCCTCAGTGCCTGTATCCGGAAGTGTGTCGGTTCGAGCCCCAACCTCGGCAGAAGAGTCACATGCCCGTGGGCCCCTGAGCGAGACCTTTAACCCTCAGGTACCTGCTGTGACCTCCCGCCCCCAAGCCTGCCGTCACCTCTATAAGTGTCTGTGTATATCATCGAGAGCAAGGAGAGACTTACCCCGTTAGGTTGGGAAACACTCCTTTAGGGTAAAATTTGGTCACCCCCGTGCACCAATTTGCATTATTTCTGAAATTAACGAATGTGCTTGGTTTGTTATTATGCAGACAGATGAAGGACAAGTGGGTGCTGATGTGCTGAAAATGCTCACATCCTTCCAGTCCAAGCAGGCCAGCTCTCCAGAGGTGCAGAACCTGGAAAAGCCTGCTTCCTTCCAGTGGAGAAGGAGGACGAGAGCTGTTGTTGCCTTTGGCTCGCAGCACGGATGTGTGCTGTGAAGTGCTATATATCCACTAACAGCTCATAGAAACCGTGCATCCCGATGAGGAACAGTTTCAGTCCATGTCATGTCCTTCGATGGATCTGTATTTCCTTTTCCCTGACTTGGGAGCACGAAATCCAGCAAAGGGCAGGTTACTGCTGATCTTCACACATAGCGGATCATAATGTAATTAACCAAAGGGCTTTTCCTGTTAACAAAGCCTCATAATCCCAGTTGTATATGCTGTGATCTAACAAACAAGGTTGTGCCCGGTGACCCTGGGGCATCTGACATGCCATTATCATGTAATAAGAGTCCATCCATCCATCCATCCATGCTCTAATGTACTTTTCTTGGAGAACGGAGGCATAATCATAAGAAAACACCTTATTTTTCCCCCATCATACCTGCTAACGCAAAACTACAGAGGTCTGAATGGGTTAATATAATTCAAACTCATTTTATATAATCTTTGTTTCTCCTGGCTGATGTGTTAGACAGTAGTTTTATTAAGCAAACTTTCAAGCAGAAGCTTTTTCCTCCTTTTTTCCTGAAGATTAAGACTGTAATAATAAACAGGGTGAGAAGACTGCCTGGAAAATATGTGAGTGTTTTATATATAAATGCTCTGCTCTTTTTCTCTTCAAAGCGGTCTCTGCGTCATTGGGGTTTGTGTCAATAGCGGGGTTTAAAGGGATCACACTTCCTCATTAGTCTCCAGCATGGGGACACTAATCTTCCTCGACCACACACACACACAGACAACACATGGTCTTGCTTTACAAATTAAGACACATATGTTCCGAGTTCATACACGCATATTAGATGCAATTATTAATCCCTAAGCCTTTGTAAATTAGAACACACAAACAGCAAACACACACGTGTTCTTGCTTTCCAAAACACCACCACACACACAACAGTATCCTTGCTTTACAAACTCCTTTCGCCCATCCATCCATCCACTTTCTGCCGCTGATCCGGGCTCGAATCATAGGGGCAGCAGTCTAAGCAGAGATGCTCCTGCCTTCCACTGACACCTGGCCTACATCTCACCCTACCCCCACAGGAGGGCAAACCCATGTTCTTTCTTCAGGCTGTGGCCGGCTAGGCCCCATGGGTGGAGTACCGGCCACCAGGCACTCGAGCTGCCCCCCCCCAGGATGAGGCTCCGGTTTCCCCAATTCAGGCGGGGTCACATGCTCCTTTTTGTTCATCATCACAGGGGTCTAAATGAATCGCATTCAGTCTGGCAGCTCACCTAGGGCCAATTTGCCTTGGGAGACCCTACCAGGAACAATCGTCCCCAAACTTTTGACTCTGAATGAGGGGAAACATCGGTCCAGGTCAGACACTGCCAGGAATCCACAGGCACCACAAGTTGACTATATAACAACAGCTCAAACAAGAACTCAGGTGAAATATTTCCTTAAGCGATACTGTTCAGCACGTAATGCAATGTGTTCTCTGTTTTACAACCTTGTACCTTACTCTTATATTATCCACATTACAGGCTGAGTGTCACATTAATAATATTCTAATAATGCTCAAGACACATGCTAACTAAAATACACATAAACTCAATAATTAATTTAACAACGTCAGTAACGTAAAATATTCATTGTTTCTATTGTTGCTATTACACTCATAGCTGTACCATCTGCTGACACCTGAAAGCACAAGAAAAATCACGTAGGGCATTTTACTCATTAAGACAGGCTTTTATTCGATAATGTTATAATTACAGTTAACACTGTTCCGATCTCCTTGCACGAAACACAAGATGGTCCAAATGTAAACATTCACCAGACACAGCCTGATGTCCCTCGGGGACCATCACAAAATCAGGCCAACGCTCGAGGATTTATGATTCCTTGAAGAGATGATACGGCTAATGGCAAGCCTGCAGAAGGCCTGCTGTTTATGGTCTGAAGATGTGAGCCCTTCCACGAGTTGTTAGGAGATAGGGGTCAAAGGACTGAGTTGGACTGGGAGTCATAGCTCCGTCTTCACAAAAAATGACCACAGGTTCGAAGGAGACCAGGACAAGAAAGATGCTGAAACATCCACCTCTGAATCTCGAGACATCAAGGACATAGCAGGAGCATAAAGGGGCACGTCGAGTCTTCAGAGAACTTCAGGTTTTTGGTGCGGGGGAGCAGGTGCATTATCGGAGATCAAGGGAATATATGAGTGGTGCAGAATTCATGCATTGGGGGGCATGGGGGCTGTCTGTTGTCCTGCACCGTGTGTCATTTTCTCAACCAGTCCTTGCTCAGAAGGCCGCCATCCAATCAGATTCGCTCTTTGTCTGGCGGCTAAGGGTTGTCACCTTGACGATGCTTCGCGGTCACCAGAGCATTGGCGAGAACGGATGCCTTGCGCAAAACGGGATGCCAGCAAGGTAGGGGCAGTGAAGACAGTGACTAAGCCTGGTGGGGGATTGGGTGGGCGGGGGGGGGAGCGTCAG
>JABFDZ020000042.1:19026935-19037823 GCA_019775955.2 Pollimyrus isidori
CCCCCTCCCCCGCGCGCCGGGGCCGCTGGCCGCGGCCGTGGTCACGCCGGGCGGGGGGGGGGGGGCGCGGCCGCGCCCCCGCGAGCGCCAGGAGAGATGGTCCCTGGAACACGTGGAGGGGCTGCTGTCGCCGGGGTCAGGGCTGTCCCCGCTTTCTGGCCTGCTTCGGCCGCCGTGGCTTCAGGATGACGTAATCGCTGTAGGTGATGTGCTGCTCGGACAGGAAGGGGATGAAGAAGGCCCTGAGGAGGCGAGGCGACCTGCTGGAGCAAATGTGACCGGGGGGGAAGAACTGCACCATTAACGGCTCGAAAAGACAATGCGTTGTTTTTCATGCGTCAAAATATGCTCGCGAAGCTAGCTCAAGAGCGTCCTCTAACGAGCACAGTGCCACGCTGCAACTGCACACAGTCTCCATGGTAATCTGGAAGGGGTCAAAGGTAACACTTATCAATGCAAAGGCCATGATGTTGCTCTTTTGTCTGTAAATATAGAAAAATGGATAATGGCAAATAACTGATAGTTATGGAAGCACCTGCACAGATTTGAATCCTGATGATTATCAGAGTAACCTAACCTTCCCTAACGAGTAACCAGCAGCACCTCGAAACTTAATGGTTCTTCTCTGCAGGGAGGCTGTAGATGTGATTAAAAGGGGCCCAGCTCTTCAGTTGAACCATCTGTCCAGCTGGTTGGAGAGCGAGACGACCAGGGAAGCTCACTCATTCCTCACTGCGGTTTTCGTGGCGATCAAGGACTAATAGAAACCAAGATACAGTTCTCAGGACCCCCCCCCACACACACACACACACACACACACACACACACAAAACCACATGGTGGGGGTAGGGGACTGGGATTTTTTTTTTAAAAACTGTACAATAGGAAAGTGGGCAAATGGTGAGGGCGGGGTCAGGGTACCACCAATGGCGGCGTGGAGGTGCCCTAATTAGCGGCAGCCTCGCACCGTCTGTCCGATTCAATCACTGACACCATTTCTCAGCGCAGCCAGCGAGCATGTGCAGGGGGAGGGGTGGGCAGGGGGCTGAGCTGGCACTGGGTGACGTCAGCCCGGGACATAGACTACATCCCATGAGGCTTTGCAGTAGGAGGTGTGAAAATAGGCCTGCGAGAAACTGAGGGGGATATCAGACGAGTGTGTGTGCGTCTGTCTGTGTGTGTGTGTGTGTGTGTATGTGTGTGTCTGTGTGTGTGCATGCATGTGTGTGTGTGTGTGTGTGTGGATGTGTGCATGTGTGTGTGCGTGTGTCTGTCTGTGTATGTGTATGTGTGTCTGTGTATGTGTGTGTGCGTGTGTCTGTGTGTGTGTATGTGTGCGTATCTGTCTGTATCTGTCTGTCTGTGTGCGTGTGTATGTATGTGTGCGTATCTGTCTGTCTGTCTGTGTGCATGTGTGTGTGCGTATGTGTGCGTATCTGTCTGTATCTGTCTGTCTGTGTGTGTGCGTGTGTATGCGTGTGTCTGCGTGTGTACGCGTGTGTCTGTGTGTGTATGTGTGCGTATCTGTCTGTGTGCGTGTGTGTGTGCGTGTGTATGTATGTGTGCATATCTGTCAGTCTGTCTGTGTGTATGTGTATGTCTGTGTGTGTGTGTGTGTGTGTGTGTATGTGTGCGTATCTGTCTGTGTGCGTGTGTATGTATGTGTGCGTATCTGTCTGTCTGTGTGCATGTGTGTGTGCGTATGTGTGCATATCTGTCTGTATCTGTCTGTCTGTGTGTGTGCGTGTGTGTATGTGTGCGTGGGTATCTGTCTGTATGTGTGTGCGCGTCTGTCTCTGTGTGTCTGCGCGTACATGCCTCCATGCACATTTTGTTTGGGGGGGGGGCACATTAATAAATGCCTTTTTTAACCTCCATCTCCATTGCTCTGCGCTATCACAGCACTGCCAGGTGGATTTTTGACAGACTGGCCTCTTTCGTTTTTCTGGATCAATTCACTGACGTTAGCCCACTGCCCTGTGGTCTGGTATTAAGCCATTAGCAGCCAATGCCAGAGACAACACTCCCTGGATGGGCTCCACGCAAACACAGACTAAACACCAGTTGCGCGGAGATACGGGGATAATCGCCATGGTAACTTATTTACACTCAACCTTCACCCGCTGGCATTGGATGCATCTCACTGTTTCCAGACAGCCGAAACAGATCCTGGCATCACACCTTCTCGAAAATATCATGTCGGCAGGTAATATGCCATGTCGGCTAACTGGTGACACAAATAATGGTCTGACTGGTTTGCGTTTACACAGTCGCATATTATATAATATGGGAATGTTTACATAAACCTCTGTAACAAGCATTTGCAATGTATAACCCAAAATATATTTACGTGAAACATTCTATAATTACAGCATAATGTTTTTCATTCCTTAATGATTTTTTTTCCTTGCTGCCATTATGGTTCAGTCAGAGAGGGCAAGTTTAATCTGATCACTTTTCCGTAGACTGGTGTTTCTCAAAACCAGTTCTCGAGGACCTCCAAACTCTCCAGATTTTTCCTCCCTCCCAGTTCCAAACACACCTGTACCAGGTATCTGGGGCTCTTGATTGGCTGGGAGATGGGAAGGAGCTAAGATGTGGACTGTCTGCGCCTCCGCGAGGACTGGATTGAGTATCACTGCCTTAGACAACTGACACCCAGCTAGCCACCTGATCTCTTGATAAACACTCACTGATCACTGGGGATGACAGCCATACAACCTCAGCTGCAGTTAATTCACCGCCCCTCCTTACATGTGACCCCTCCCCATTATGTAGAAGAGCGAGTCACCCTGCCGTCCTCTGATCCTCGAGAGGAGAGTACAGGAGGCATGAGGCGGGAGACAGCAAAGGGGGGGGGGGAGAGAATGGGGAAAGGGAAAAAAAAGGAAGATGACTGGATCTTGGAGAGAAAGGGAAATGGGGGAAGATGGCGGTGGAATTAATGAAAAGATGGGAAATGAAGTTGTGTGAGAGAGAGAGAGAGAGAGAGACAGAGAGCGAGAGAGACAGAGAGCGAGAGAGACAGAGAGCGAGAGGGGGGAAAGCTGAAGCAGAGTGAAGAGAGGTTAACAGGGAAGGGAGCATGGAGGGGGGGACTGCACTCCTATCTGCCACTCTAATTGCTGGGACTGAAGGGCCCCAATGACGCACAGAGCAGTGGGACTGCCAGCCGGGCGTGTGTGTGTGTGTGTGTGAGAGAGAGAGAGAGCGAGAGAGAGAGAGAGAGCGGGCGCACGGAGGAGGGGAGGCAGGCCCAGTATAGAATGGAGCAGAATAAGGGCACCTTGACACAGCGCGGCTCTGCCGGGTTCGACTGGGGCGGTCCATGGCGTGTTTTATCTGGACACGCCCCCCATGTCTACACGTTGAAAGTGAGCTGCGTTTGTGGGAAATTCCACAAGCTACAGAGTAAACTCTATGCTCGGCCCTGCTCGCGGTGGGGGTTCATCAGCCCATACCCACAATCCCCCACTGCCTCGTACAACTATGTGAATATCAGTGTTATGTCAGTATGGGTGTGTGAGTGTGTCTAATTTGCATCTTTTGATTGGCCGATGACCCCTCCGCCCTCTGTCCCAGTGAATGACCTGGAGGCGTCCAGGAAGGGCTTGTAGGCGACGACCGTCCACTCGTCCTTGTTGGCGGCGTAGCGTGGCTCCCGCAGTGCCTGCCGCTCCGTGTCCAGGTCCACCAGGTAATGGCACTGTTTCAGGTCCACCTAGGGAAACGTGACTTTTAGCCAGCTGGGTGACAAGTGAGGTGTTAGTAATGGAGACCTAAAAACACCACAGGAGTCTGGCCCCCTGCGTAACAGCAGCTTGAATCACAGGCTATCATACTAAAATACAGAGAAGCCTCACTCAGTCTGTTAGAACATAAAATGGACAAATCAGCTCTCTGTGCTCAACATCTCTGCTCTGATTGGCCATACTAATTCAGGCACTCCCCACCACCTCTTGTGCACAGCCGGGAAGCGAGGTCACCTCACAGAAATGACCCCCCCCACCCCAAACCCCCATCCCAGTCCCCACAGCTGTCCGGTTGCCAGGACGACTACACCACTGGCTCTTAAAAATGTAGTGTGCTAGATGGCACTGGGGTGACACTGATATCAACTCAACAGGGGTGCAGGTGACGTCAGTTTTGGATCCCAATCTCATGAAGGACCCCCTCTCCCTTCCACACACACACACACACACCCTGCGATAAGCTGTTCACCCCAAACTGCAGCAAAGAGGTGGTTCGACTGAGACGGCATACAGTGAAAAAGCAGGCTGACGTAAGATCTTAGAACAGCAGTCGGTGGAGGGGGGGACAGAGCAGGAATAATAGCAGGATGTAGAGATGTAGGGGCCCTGAAGCGGTGGGGGTCCCGACTTACGTAACGTGAGGGCTCCTCCAGGTTCTGGTCGTTCATGTTTGAGGGGATGGTCTGGGTGGCCAGGGGTCCCTGGCTAAACGGTTTGGGCAGCTGACCCCGGAACTCGGACTGGATGAACTGGAGCTGCCAGCTGTAATTCAAAAACATTATGCCTAGTTATTTTCTCAGAGAAAAACATACGGACACATATAATACCTCTAAGCACAGTTGATGACCAGTCAAATCTAATTTACAGGCACTAAACGCAAGCAACAGGCCCATCTCCTGACCCAACGGTACGTCAGCACCCTCTCGATTTATAACGGCTCCGGAAGGAGCTAGACCTGTTTACTGACAGCTGTATTTCTGTATACCTCAGCCTAAGTGCACTTTTTACACGCTCATAAATTGCTCCGTAAGTGATGGGACAGGACTGGGGGTGGATTAATGCATGTTATCCTAGGCAACAGCTTAAAGCTCTGATAAAATTAGGGGGCCCACACCATCTCAGAAAAAACGAAATGGTCAAACTCATTAAATACAATGAATTGACCAGCCACCCAACTCCTACCTCCTGATTGGCAAACTTCGGCACCGGCTTCCCATAGACATACATTGACTTTTTTTTGGTATTTTTTTTCTCATCTCATGTTTTGCTTTTAGCTCCAAAAAATAGGTTTAGTGGCCCATTTTGCAGGGGGGGGGGCAGAGAAGTTAACTGGCCCCTGTACAGGATGGACAACTCGTCAGGAGTGGGAGGGTTACAAACACTTTCTGGTAGAAACAGAAAATGAGCGTAAAGGCTGTGGGGAATATGGGGGGGGGGGCACTGGGAGGCTCACTGACTTGTTGGGCAGGAAAAAGCTGCTGGGGTAGCGATGCCACTCCTTCCCCACGCAGACAGTGACGGGCCAGCCCTCGGGGACCGTGTGCACGGTGGGGTCTTTGGCGATGCGGTGGAACTCCGGGTAAAGGTCCAGAGGAGCGTGGTAGCCTGGCAGAAGCGCAGGACATGGGGGGGGCGTTGAACGTGCGTGCATGTACGAGTGACAGGCTTACGCACACGCGTGCGAGATCGGAAACCATCAGTGGCCACGCTGGGATGTGCGAGCACATGTGTGACCTTCTCACCTCTGAAGAGGGCCACAGAGCGTGATAAGGAAAGCACGGTGAACAGCACGACGGAGCCCAGGGCCAGCCAGTTGGAGGAGATGGTGTAGTGCTCTAAGCGGTAGCGCTGGAAGAGGAAGTGGTAGCACTTCTGCAAAACACCCAACCCGCAACATAGGTCAGGATAACTCACAAGCAGCTCGTGAGAGTTTCTCTTACACAAGCATGTGCTGAGGGCAGAAAGAAAAAATGATTGGTTCAGAGAGATAACCAATCAGATCCAAGCAACAAGAGGAGGCAGGACCAAGACATCTGATTGGTGAGTCCCGCTTCCTCTTGCTGCTTGGACCCACCTCCTCTACAATCTGATTGGTTATCCCTCAGAAGTGGAAGGGGCAGGTGGGTGTGGTCTGGGGGAGAAGCCCGTGGAAGGGTGTGGTTATGGGCAGCACTTACCTGCAAAGAGGAAAGGGCCACAGCCCCACATAGGCAAATTAGGGGGTAGATGGGGAACAGAAAGCGCTCCTCCTTATGGGGCCTCGTGAAGAACACCAGCATCCACAGATACATGGGGGACAGAGTGAGCCAGTACGGGCGGCCCAGGTTCTGCACTGAAAACAGAACCACAAGACAAGCTTCTGGACACAGCTGGCAACAGTAAAACCCAGCGCACTGATTGCTTAAATGACTAATCGGAAGGAAGACAGTTTAACCAGCTAGTGATTACCAGGATACTGTTTTCCCACACTGAACAGTGAGCGCTCAAGGCGAATTTTCCACATGGCTATTTATAACTTACAGCGCCACCTATGGGTAGCTCAAAAATAGCAGCACGGCCATTGAGGGCAAACTGCATTTGAACTGAAGCTGGGGGGGGGGGACGGTCATCGAGGCAGGGGCACAAGGGTGACACCTGCAGATTGGGCAGAATGAGGCCAGCAGGATGGAGGTGACAGGCACCCAGCAACAGCCAGTGGCGTTTAATTGTCACAGCTTGTCAACTCGGAGCGTTTCACGAGTCATCCGGCCCTCTGGCCCATTCTGAAAGTCCTGCTTTCATTAGCAGGGAGATGTAATGTTCTCCAGGCGAGCCATCCTGTGCATTCATCTACCGCAGGAAACGGCGGCGCCGCAGTCAGGATGATGAGCTGGCAGCGCGGTGCAGTACAGACGCGGGTGCACGCACTGCCGCACGCACGAAAGATGCGGCGCCATCTCACACGCCCGACAAACACGTCTGAGGCACCCAGCGGCGAATGACGTATGCGCAGGTCACCCGCCAGCAGAGCAGCAGACGTCAGCAGAGCAGACGTACTCGCCCCCCCCCCACACTCCCCCACCCCCGCAATGACGAGGGGGATGGGGGTGGGGGGGGGCATTGGCTCACCGTTGAACCTCTGCAACAGAGCCTCCATGAGTGCCGTCAGAGGCAGGGAGAGCAGGGCCAGCACAAACACCATGTTGAAGTTGAGGAATCCATTCACGAAGTAGTACTGCCAGGGCTCCGTGCCTTCAGCGGTCCAGCAAGGGTCCGAAGGAGGCCGTGGTGAATTGAGAAAAGAGGGGAGGGGAAAATGGTCAAACAGTGCCATCTTGTGGACGTTGGCTGTAACTGATAACATCTGGCACAAAAATCAGCTCATAGAATAGCGAAGCACCGTAAAGATCGGGGCCGTGTGGAGTGAAAACGTTGTATAGGATGATGTTCAGCGGCGCAATCACAAGCTTTCCGTAGTAGTAACTGTCCACAGCCACGACAGGGGCCTGAGAAGGAGGTACGAAGAGGTGTTGGGGGGTTAAACAGAAGAAAGCATTGCCATGGAAACAGAAAGAAAACAGAACAACATTGGGGGGCGGAGGGAGGGGGTAAGACTGTACCAGGAAGAGCAGCAATGACACCAGAGTCCAGGTGAGGAAGCTCTTCCATTTGCGTTTCAGGAGCAGCAAGTCGAGGGCGATGGGCAGCCTGACCAGGGAACGTCAACAATGCAAAAACACTGGGTGAATTTCCAGTACATCGTCCCTTAAAATCCATGCTCCTCCGATCACACCACCAGGGTAAACACAATGTCAGGTGTGCTGGAACTGCAGGCCCAAACAGGGGTTCCAGTACAACATATCAATATGTCATCGGCAGTTCTGCAGCCTACAAAGAACCAGGACTCCCCACATCCCCAAGGCTCTCTCTTACCCCAAGAGGGCGCTAAAAGGCCAGCCTACGATGGCCCCGGCCGCCACCCCCAGAACGGCCAAACTGGATCTGTCCTGGAACCACCCCGTCATGGCCACCAGGGTGCAGTACATGCAGAAGGTGCTGGGCAGAAAGGCTGTGGACAAAGAGCAGGAGAAGGTTAGCAGAGAGGAAGAAGAGGGGGAAGAAGAGCATCTGCAGAGGAGACCCACCTGCCGAGGAGCAGAACATCCCCGCGCTCAGAACCAGGAAGGCTAGCATGAGGCGACCCACATGCAGGCCAAACTTCTTGCACACGGCCCTGCAGAGGGACACAGACACATCCTTCACATCCCCACTTCAGGGGGTGTCGGGGCAAGCGACACTGTGGAATCCCACCTCCCATTCACAGTGCATGGGGCTTCTATGCTGTACCTGCACATTTGATCAAAACTGAGTTCTCATAGCCTCCGTTTTGTCGAGTGACGTCTTCATTCATTTAACTGAAGCAACTTACAGTAGAGGGAAGGGTTACACTTTATGTACGCTCGCTGGGATTGAAACCCACAACCTTTATATTGTTAGTGTGATGATTTACTTGATGAGCTACAGGAGCAGTAATATCTTGTCTTAACAGCTTAGGTCGCCCCCTGTGCAGCCCTGTGCTCACTTGTAGAAGTAGAGCTCACACACGCAGCAGCTGAATGCCAACACACATCGCAGGAAGTAGAACACCAGTGCCTACAGGGGTACAGGAAGAGGGCATGTTAAAAGTAAACACACTCCATTTGTGGCTAGAAAAGGCCTGGGTCCCACAGGGGGACCTGAACTGCACCTCTTGAGCCATTTCTCTAAACGTAAGACCGTTCCAACAGGCGTACCTCACGGCCAAACCAAGACTCTGGCGAAAGTGCGGCACTGAGAAACTAAACGACGCAATTAGAGTCAATGGCCACAGCAGCGCCGCCGTATTCTGGAACACCGTCATCTCTCACCTTGTTGGTCTGCAGGATCTTGGCATGGAAACAGGCTGGCAGAGCGTGGAGCCACAGGTAGGCATAGGAGCGGATGGCATATTCCGGGGAATACTCCCATGTTTGCATGCCTTTGCCATACAATAAGTAGTGTGTCTAAATAAATGGAGAGGACAGAGAAATTAGCAACAATGTGTTCAGTTAGTGCTGTTATGCACTGTATGTATAATGGGGCAGATAAGTGACTGGGAGAATGTCACACACGCTCATCCGGCCACTTACAGGCTCCCAGTAATTGTAAGTCTCGTCGCAGTCTGAGATGTTGCTAAGCAACGCCGCACAGAAGCGGGCAGACACCAGGCACTTGAAGGCGGTGGAACCCTCAGGTGCCCAAACCTGGCCTGCCTTGCTGGAAGACCTGTAGTATGAGGCAGGCTGTATGAAAGGACCAAATTGCTTATCTGGGTACAAGCTAACCAGCCAAGGAGAATCGAGGGGAGGAGGGATAGTGTTAGACAGCAACAGGATGTTAATTCCTTCTGTTCATGTTATGTAAGAAACTTAATATAAAATGTGTGTTGTACTGTAAAATAAAACTGCCAGTACACTCAGCGTCACATAAGTGTGTGCTTATTACAAATAATAAGAACGTTTTTATCACACTGAGCATGCGCGGCAAGGGATTAGCAATTGCGGTGCGACATTTCTCAAGACTGCCCGGGCAGTCCTGTCACTGACGCTTAGGGATTTACTCCAGTTTATAAAATATCACAACAATGCCTGTAGACGGTTGACTAGAAACTACACCCGCAGGTCTAGACAGACTTGCAAGATTACCGACTTTAGGTTGCGAGAATGCATTCAGACTGCTTAAAATAAAAAACGAGCTAAATAACACACCCAAGCACTATACAGTCTCATTTCGGGTGCAGCGTGACATATTAGGAATACCTACACGGCAGTTGGAGGAGTCTGCCCTGAATGAATGAATGAACCAATGAGAGGATAGACAACTACGGCGATAACGTTACGTGTCGCTCTTATCTACACGTAATGAAGGAAAATACACAGAGAACTCGGTAACAATGCAATAATCTGTCTGTATGTTTTTAAAGCAATTTTATTTTCAAAATCAAAACGCATGGGGTGACTTACTTTAAAGATAAACCAATGGTTTTCGATGATGATTGATGGCCATTTAACCATCTATAAATTTTCCTTATGATCTGCTAGCTCACCACCCATCCTCTAGTCACCATGCCTGTATATATGGCTTACAAGATGCCAAATTGCAAGACTCACTCATTGCGAGTTTCTGGCGTTTTAACGTCCTCGGTCCCTTTTTCGTCCTTTGCTGTACGGGTGTCACTGGGGAGACTGGGGTTCACGTTGTTTGCGTCTTGTTTGCTTCCTCGTCTGTTTCTATGCCGGAGTCCCTTCGACGCCATCTCTACTACTGGCAACCGTCGGTGTCATTTTTTTTTATAGGGAACTGTTTCAGACAGCGCAGTGGCCATTTTTAGTAATGGCAAAGCAGCACTATGTTATAAATCTGTCAGATTTCATGCAAGTGCGCCAGGAACACTGCGTATGTCTTTATACTTCTTTTGTAAAACGTGCATTTACGCAAAATTTTACATCTTAGAATATGAAGTATAATTATTTATACAGTATAATTTACAGTCACCATTTTTCGCATTATAAGAAATGTGTCCTTTAATTCATTTAGAACTTCGAATTTTACATTTAAGAACTAAAGTTTAAGTCTTGCAACCTGATGCACAGTATACCAGAACGATTATTTAGTCATTTTGTGTGAGATTAGTAGGATGGATCAGTTTATTCCTGATTTCCTAGCGTAAATTGTTTTTAAAATAATACTATTAACTGTGATAACGAGTTTCGGAAGTAGGCCGCGTGAAAACTTGTCAAAGTAAACTAACTCCAAAAGACCAGGGAGATGTTCCACAAAGCAGGATTTCTCAGTTAGCTGGGTAACCTTAAACTAATAGTCATGCTTGTCCAATAGGAATGCTTCTGACCGTTGAACTCCCCTAGATTAGGAGTTTTGCATTATTATTTTTGTATTCTACAGGTATGGTGTAACGTTCGTCATTCTCATGTCCACATTCCGCTTCATAGAACGCATTCCTATATGCAACACAACGCTAAATTGGGGGGGGGGGGGTTAAAGATTAACTGCCAGAAGACAAAAAGCCAACCGAAAAGTAGTTTATTAACCAAATCGCATTAAGGCCACGTGACAGCGAC
>JABFDZ020000042.1:19037923-19057341 GCA_019775955.2 Pollimyrus isidori
CCCCCCCCCCCCCCCCCCCCCCCCCCCCCCCCCCCCCCCCCCCCCCCCCCCCCCCCCCCCCCCCCCCCCCAAAGATTAACTGCCAGAAGACAAAAAGCCAACCGAAAAGTACTTTATTAACCAAAACACATTAATCCCACGTAACAGCAACTGAAATTTGCAGTCAGAAAACATCCAAAAACAGGTACATTTAATTATCCGTCGGTAACCTGGCCCGAAATTTGGGAGGTAGTCAGTCGCTCGCCCACGGAGAGCACAGGTCAATGCAGTATCCCGTTATTATTAAAGTTACATCTCACGGTTACTCACAGTGCTATTTTTAGTCTCGTTTGGACTGTAAACAAATTAGCAGATTTTGGATAACCTGTCCCGCACAGCTTATGGAGATAATAATAATCAATCCTTTATTGTCCCCATGGGGAAATAGTTTTTATGCCTCCCTCAACTTGTAGACCAAGTTGTCTGCAAAGGGCAGCCACCCGTAGCAGCGCCCATGGGGTTAAGGGCCTTGCTCAAGGACCCACAGATGTGGCGAAGCTGGATTTGAACCCATGACCTCATGATTACAGGCACACAGGCTTAGCCCACTCAGCCACACGTTGCCCCTTGCCCCAGATGGCTTTGCGCATTAAAAGATTGCTTCAGAAATACAAACAACATAAATGCGCATTTCTTCAATAAATATGCTATCACCATGCAATTCAGCAGTGTCATTTAATTCTGTTGAATCCTTCTGCATGGGCGGCAGTGGTGATTCTACGTTTTGTATTAAATAAATCTTTGAGCGACACAAAAGCTGGACGTCGAACATAATTACAGTGATAGTACAAGCACTATACAACCATCGCTAGTTTCACTTTCACTTGACACATAAAAATCACCACAAGAATACAGTCGTCTGTCAGTTTCAAATAAGCACACTCACACACTTCTGGCTCCAAAAAAAATTAACAGAAAAGTTAAATTACACATAAAATAGCAAAACAACATTGCATCGATTACAGTACACGGTATGAAAGATAATAGGACTATATTTTTCTCCAATAACTTTTATAATAATTTCTAAAATATTTGTCCTTGTGCATGAACAAAACAAATACTGTTGTTCTCACTGTTCAAAAGCAGCCCCTTTACATTTGAATAGGCTAATGGCTATTTTTGTAAATAAAATGTCCTGCAATGGCCTTGCGTTCTACACTAAACCGATACCCCTTTACATTCCCAGGTGGCTCTTATGCTGCACTTCGGGTCCTTAAATAGTCTTATCCTGTTCTTGTTGTGTTGGAAGATGCTGTGTAGCTTCTGCTCCAATACAGCTTACCCTCATTCCTGGGCATTTACTGGAAGCTGCCCTCATGGAATTAATTCTTTGACAGCAAGAGTGTTTGCCATGTGCTGTCTGGCTCACTCACTGCCTTTGAAAAAGGGACGGCTAAATATATAAGTATAATGTAGATGCCTGGGGTAGGCTTCAGGTCCACTACAACTCTGTGCCGGATAAACTGATGGAATCAAATTGTTAGAAATCCAATACAGACATATTTTTTTCATTTACTGTTGCTAACCATAAAATCACACTTCCAAAAAAAAAAAAAAAGAGATCAAGAATCTCCAGAACAGCAGGATCCACTCACTCATGGGAGTTTTACTTAAATGTTCTGAGGGTCCAGAGGAGGTGGGTCCAAGCAACTAGAGGAGGCAGGACCCAGACATCAGATTGGTTGGCCCTACCTCCTTTGGTTGCTTGGAACCACCTCCTCTACAATCTGATTGGTTATCTCTCGGAACCATCATCTTTTTCATTTTCTGCCCTCAGAACATTTTTGTGCAAGTAAAATTCCATTGGGCAACACACTCCTCCCACCATTGTAAATCTGCATGGATATTCTCAAAAAAAAAATTTCTTCTGTTAAAACAGTCAACCCAAACTCCCATGATTCCCTGCTGGGTTGCAACTGGATCCGTTTGACGACATTCACCTTAGAGCTCACACTCTCCACCAGCCTCCCTAGCGCATTGTGACCTGCAGCTCCAAGGGGAGAAGCCTGCGCAGCTCCAGCTGCGTGGCCAGGGCCTGACTGTACGACAGCGCGCGGTCAGCAGACTGGTACGTCAGCCGGTAGCACATGCTGGCCTGGCCCATGTGCGGGTGCCGGAAGCGGTCGACCAGCGTCGCCTCCCTGACGGCTCCCGCCGACACCCGCCGCACCAGCGAGTGGAACGCCAGCTCGTCGAAGCCGTCGGGCTCCACCCAGAAGCTGACGTCGTGCGTGTAGGAGGGAGGGTACAGGGAGAATGGCCGGAAGGGTCCCGGTGAACTGGGGAGGAAGTGGGACAGGAAGCGGGAGTCGAGGCTCCAGAGGAGCCGCCAATCGGTCACGCCGAAGATCTGCGCGGCCAGCAGGTCCAGGTTAAGGGTCACCACACACAGCTGCTGTACATCCTCAGGGGCAGAGAGCACCTCCAAACGTCCAACCTTGAAGGAACCTTTTACCTTCGCCCACAGATCGTGTACTCGGCTCCCGCCGCCCTCTTCCACTGCAATTCCATATGGGCCCAGGAGCATCTCCAGGCAATTCCTTAGCTGTCCGACTGGCTCAGACTCGGAAGGCAGGGCTCCGACCAGGAGCAGCTGGTGAAAGGCGGGGGCGGTGTTCCTGGACACAGGAACCCTGCGGTAGACCGGCCCACTCAGCCTGAACAGAACCCCGGGGCAGAAGTCACTGCGCTGGACCACTTCTTGGACACGCGGCAGCAGGGATGGCCAGAGTCCATAGCTCCATGTTGGGCCGTCCTGGCTCCCATTTGGCCGACAGTCTTCTTCACCCAGATCGCGAACCTCAACGGGCCGGATCCAGTAAATGTCGGACGCCGTTATATCAGGGCCACAGGCCTGCAGTCTTTCCGGAGAATCACGGAAGAGCAAGGGGAAGTCAACATCTACCACCTGCACAGGCCACAAGGCCTCCAGGTCCTTCAACAGCTGCTCCTGGACCTTCTGTACTGGGTGGTGAGATTTTGGATCCAGGAAATTCCTTAAGTAGGAAAAACAATACAAGTTTGCTTTTCACATTGATCTATTGAACGTGCCAGTTTTATCTAAACCGATGTACTTTAGAGGGGTTACAATTTATATGTCCTCTCTGGGATTTGATCCCACAACCTCTGTATTGTTAGCATACATATGTTTGACTTAAAAAAACTGCTGCCCAGTGAAGTTCAGGAGCATAAATGGTCTTTTCATTTTGTACTGGTGTAATGTAATGACCTTGGTGTAATTGTATGCGTCACCAATTCCATGACCTATCGGGAAGTCATTTTAAGATATGGATAAGGTAAATCGCACAAAGCTAATTATTAACTATTTTCATTAACTCCTAGTGTCCTAGCCATGATCCAGTGAACTTTTTGTTGGCAAAAGCATAACTGTATACAATACAGGTGTGCTTGTGTGTCTGCTTGCGTGTGTTGGCATACAAGTACCTGTTAGCAAACCCAGTTAGCTCCTTGGGAAACTCAAAGACAATGATCTCCTTTCCCACAACAGCTTCCAGGTTTATACTCGGTATAGCAGCGTAGGGCAGGCTATGCGTAAAGATGTGATTTAGCGCCCCTTCCACATGGAAACTTTTGTCTTGGCTCCTTAAAAAGAAACATTTTGGAGGCGTCACATTGCATCCCATCAGTTTGTTTTCCTGGTAATGCTGACAGTGGCCAGACTATCACAGGTCACCTGTAGCCGGTGCACTTGTAGCTCTGGTATTTCTCATGGTCAAAGGGACAGATCTGGCTCAGGATAAGACCAGCCTCAGCAGCCATAGCAACGGCCTGCCAGCTGTTGTGCCACTCCCTGGTCGGCTTATCCGCGGGCGTCCCTCCCTGCCCGTTGCACAGGGCGACGTGGATCTCACCACCGAGCTTTAGCACCTGAATGGAGCTGCATATGCAAATGAATCATTAATTACTGTCTGACACCGAAGCCGGTAATCCGAGTCACAGTCCCATAGCTAAAATTCCTCACTTCCCATACCTCGTCTATCAAATATACCACGTACTCCACTGGCACTAGACTCGGTTACGTGAGCGACTGTTGGTTAGTATGATAGCCGTACTGGAGAAAAGGAGCACAGAGATAAACACCTGAGGAAAAACTTAGCCAAGAGGCTGCGGTTCTTCTTCACTCCACTCTTTCGCCCGCAGTGGGGGAAATTGAAAATGATGCAGTCAAAGGACCGCTGTTTCAGGAACGTGCACTCCTGCAGGGCTGTGCCGTCCACCTCGTAGTACACGTCTGCGCCTGCCGGACACAAGTCGCCAAGTCGTTGCTGTTAGGCCGCCGCTGGCTTTGCATGGTTGCCAGGTCTCACGCATCTGCCATGACACTCATCCTTTCAGACCCTCACGCAATAAATCGTAAGGCAAATGTATATTATTCCATCATTCCCCCATAAACCTTAAATCAGCTACATCAAAAGTGATGAGGCAATTTCCAGACCCTACATACCATTTAAAAGGTAATAAAACTGTCACATATGTGTAAATGGGTGTGCAGAAAATCTCATGCCAGCCCATTGACCAAACCTGGCAACCCTGCTCTCTGTTTACTTATCCCCAGTTTGTGTGGGGTGATATGCAGGTATTACGGTGTCCTCTCACAGTCAACTTGCATAGTGGTTTGTTTGGGATGTCAACGTGCATGTATAAATGTCTAGCAATGGACTGGGATTCATTAATGGTGTGTCACTTCCAACCTTTTAACCTGTACTTTCAGCGACAGAATCGTAACCATCCTGGTATGATAACCAGTTCCTGAAATCTGAATCACTGTAATGAAGCATGCCAGTGCCTAGTCTCTTGTAAAAATTATCTCACAAGTGACAATAATATTTCAGGGTTGCCAGCTATCATGCATCTGACTCACACTATCAGACTGTTATGCAAGAAATCTTACCCCAAATCTATATTATTCCATTATAAACCTAAAATTAGCTACATCAAAAGCGTTGGTGTAGTTTGCAAACCCTACAGACTATTTGCAAGGTAATAGAACTGTTACATAGATTTAAAAACGTGTGCAGACATGTTTCGAACTGAAAACCTGGCATCCCGGAAATTTTACGACCCAACTGTACTGGGAAATCAGAAATACCCAATTCTCCCAAGAAAGTATCCCTCTTCTTTAACAAGGACAGCACAAAAAAAGATCGCATGAATTAATCTGTGCGAGTGTCGAGAGAATAATACCGAAATGAAATGACGGATCCACTCACCGGACTCTGAAAGTCTCCGTATGTTCTCCGCAGCGCCGTCCTGCCTCCGAGCCGCATCCTCGGCCAAAAAGCAGGTGGCCGTAACCTTGGCACTGCCTCCCGCAGCCTGGCATAAAGCAGCCGAGAAGGAGAAATTTCCTTCACCGACAAGCAATACTTCCCGAGGAGCTGTCATTGTGTCTCTGCCGGACAACACATTTACTGTGGAAAAAAGAGAACATCTTAAAAATATTTTAAAGAGGTTTTGCAGAATGTCGGCAACCCGAAGGAAGACATTGATCAGGCAGTCTTGTATGTCATGCATGCCACTTTCCCCCATGGCCACAAAAGAAAGTGAAATCACTAATCTTCGTAAATCATTAATGAACTACCTACCACATCTAGAAAAGGGTATTTAAAATCCAGATTCTTTGTTACTCCAGCCCAAAGCCAAAAGTAGGAGCACTAGACGTCCTTGACAGTGAAAGGTTGCATAATTGTATGATTCACATATTTAAGCAATATCACAAGTTTCGTTAAAATGGGAAAAATGTAGCTGATGATCATGCGAGCGGCCAGCGAGACAGTAAGCAGCTTTTAGTAACGCATGTGGCTGCAGACTGTCCCGACTCACTTCGCGATGTATTCAGCGGGACTGCGCCATGCGCTAGCTTATTGATGGATATGTCATCATTTAAAATATCAACAAAATAAATCGCTGTCAGCGGTGTACGGTTGCGCCATTTTCACAGAGTCGAATAAATACCCATTATTATCAAAGCGACCTTTTCTAAGGTACTTAAATTTTCCCAGGAGTTCGGGTTACAAAAAGACTCTGAAGGAAACACAGAGATGTGTTACAAAAATTACAAAAATACATTTAAACGGTGTTTTTACGTCTGATGGTCTATTTAAGCCACAATATTAATTTAACTCTTTACAAATTACCTAGATATATTTTTTTAACAAGATGACATTGCATATTAAAAATAAATCGTAATAAGGATAATCTCAGAAGTTTCTGCATCGGAGGACTAAACAATAACACAGCGCTAGGGTTAAGAGATAGATAGGCACCTGGATGCCCCAATGAAATGCCGGAATTTCAGGCAGGGGCGGATCCTTGAGGACGAAACAGAGCAGTGACTGGAGAAACGAGATCCTCTAACCAATGGCTGATTAAACCGGACGTGATTGACGTGACAGTGGGCACGCCCACAGTTTGACTATAAAATGCTGGAGAATGAATGACTGCGCGCATGTAAACAATTCTTATTACCAAGTCTCGCTTTGACGTAACAAACAGTAACTCTAAAAATATTAAATGGAGTTGATTGATTTTTTTTATTTATTGGTGTACACGAAAAGACAATGCATTTTCCTTGGAGAATTTGATTTGCTATTTTAAACATTTTCACTTTTGCAAACTTCTCCCCAGGGACATACATCTAATTGTCCTTAATGCATTAAGTGTGAATTAGGCGTCAATCGTTCGCATCAGTGGATGGTGTGATGTCTTTTTTGTTAATGTAAAGATTAGAAGGGAACGAGTTTCACAATCGGTTTTATTATTACCAAGCACATATGCATGTAGGAGGAATTTGGCATGGACAAAAATTTCAAAAATAAAAACACTAAACAAGCCTACGACAATGACACTAGATACAACACGTGATGAGTATTCAGGGGCCACTAAGATTTTTGTTTCTGATTGCACTATATGTACTGCCTTTACATTTTATGTTTTGTATGTTTGTCTACTCCAAGGGTGCCCAATCTTACCCACAAAGGGCCGGTGTGTATGCAGGTTTTTGCAATAACCTGTAAGTCAGCTGTTCAAACCCAGGTGTGAGGACTCTTCAGTAATTCAGTCCTCTAATTAGGGAGTTGCAGCGAAAACTCTCGTACAAACCGACACTTTGCGGATAAGATTGATCACCCCTGGTCTACTCTAAGTACCTTAATGCTCTGTGCATAATAATTTCCCCTTGGGATCAATAAAGTTTATTAACTTTGCCCATGATAACTTTTTATGAACAACAGCCATTCTTTTCTAGTTATGTGCTGATCTGGGCTCAGCATTAGACCGTTACTGTTCAAATACTTGCTATACCTTTAACATTTACAGATTCTGGCTACAGCTGACTCCAGCATCTGGAAGGTAAAACAAACCTGACATGACATTAATCATCTATCCATATGGTGTGGGAGATTAGGCAAACGTAAAAACTAACTCTGCACCGATGTTAGGTTTCCCTAATTGGGTCAATCAACTTCAGTACTTTGTGGGCCTGCAGGATACATTTAACTCTGCTACCTCACATCTGACCAGCTGAGTGAATGAAAATGCAGCCCACAGATAGCAAACTATGCACTCCATGCTGTTAAGCTATGTGTTAGTATTGTGTTAATTTCGGTAGCACCTTGGTCTGAGAAACACTTTTCAATTTTTAACCGTGTACTGTACTGTGTATGGTTAAAAATGACACTATAGAGCTAGTTGACATGATTTCAATAGTGCCTTAAATCCGTGATACAGACTCCTGCCAAAGTACCAATCCGTTTATCTTTTTCTTATAGGGGAGGGGGTGTTGCTCTGTCGGTGTCCCAGGTACCCACCTATACATTTTGCATGTTTTGAGAGCTCCTGAGCATCCTTCAGATGGCGTTTGGATGAGTCAGGAAGAGGCTGTTGTACAACCCGACTAAAGTTTGCAGGATCATAATAGCATGTGCCAACTCGCTTGATTGCCAGCCAGACCATCCGAACTTGCACGTCCACGCACCTAATTAAACTGATGCTCCTTCAGTTGTTGTGCATTAAGTCTACACTAAGCACTGCTTTTGGAAAAGCAAGAGTAACGGTCCGTCTTCAAAAGAAGTCCTTTAATGAAACCGATATTTCACTCAATACTCCTTTAATCTCTCTGAGCTCCTTCGCCACTTCTCGGATGGCTGTAATGGTGTCCCTTTGTGTCTGCAGTACAGCATCTGTGAGGACGCGGCCACCGCTGTGGGTTTTCGGAACACGTGGCGGAGGTGGCGTCAGTGTCTCACGCGATCTCGCGCTTGGACCGGGTGCATCGGATTCCTCCGCGGCTATTCCAGCATCCCGTCCCACATTCACCACTAAGGAAAAAGAGAACTCATTTACGACTATCAAAGGCATGCCATTTAATTATTGGGTCATTAACTTTTGTTAACGTGTTCCTTGTATCTTTCATTCATAGGCGAAATGTTTTTACCTGGTTTTGTTTCAGTGGCCTCATCATGTGCCTCATCAGTAGTTTCCGACAGCTCTGCTACAACACTGCATGAAACGGAATCTCCTATTATAGATGCCATACGCTCCTCGAAGTCTGAGAGCAAAGGTGTGGGTTCATTCCCATCTGATGCTTCTATACTGGCCTTGTGCGCAGCCAGTCGTTTTTTCCCCTCTACTTTCAGATCCTGCCACTTCTTTTTTACTTCGGGTACAGCGCGTTCTGTTGAGCTGACGGCATTTACTGCAGCGGTAATTTGCTGCCATTCAACGTACTTTCTCTTGTTTGTGATACCTGTGGTATGGTTCCCCAATATAATATTTTTTCGTGTTTTTACTTCCGACAGCAGGACATCTACCTCGGACTTGTTAAAATTTAAATTTCTTCTCTTGATTGTTATAGCCGCCATCATCGGACTGCAACCAGAAAGTGTTGATTTGCGTATTATATGAGCACGCAATTCATTTGCATTGACCATCTATGGTTATTTGTGGGCGGCAACTGGGCAGAACCTCAGGCTCGGTCACGTACGCACGTTTACAAGATAGCTCTGATTTATCAAGAGGAGATTGCGCGCATTTTTGCCTACGCCACGTTTGATACATTGGATTTTTCTGCGTACGTCATTTTCTATTTTTTGCGTACGCATTTTTTGTGATTAAATTTACGCAAAGTTCTATAAACGAGGAACCATATTACAAACGTGCGCACGTAATAAATGCGCCATTTTATCCACGATAAGCATAAACCACGCCCTGGAGCTCTGACGACTTCTCAGGATCAATTTCATTGGCCAGTAGTATGAGAGCACTGACTGGCCACACAACACTCGCTGATACAATCTGTAGAACGAATCACAATCACAGTCCCACCTTCGTCTTTGACGTGGGGGAATCTAGAATTACTCCCTACAAAGGAGGCTACTCTGGCCAAGAAAAACTGCATTTAATTAAATATCCAATATTAAATTCGGCTCAGATATAGAAAATAGGGGCTGGGACACAGTGCCTGTTATATGCAAAATATAATTTTAAAATGGCAACAAACTCTTGGCTCTAAACTATAAACATAGTATGTATTGTGATTTCTAGATATTTCACTGGATACTGTGTTTGAATGTCATGGACTTACATCAGTATCTGGTGCCCTTAAAAATGATGGCTGCTGCCTGTGGTGTGCACATAAATTGTATGAGGGAAAAAATGATGTGCGAGAAATGATGCTCCTCTGTAAATCTGTATACATGGACAAACCTGATATCCTGTTCAGTTGCCGCCCACAAGGAACAATCGATGGTCAGTGCAAATCATTGTCTCATTTTCATCACTTGTGTGGATATAATGTATTGTAAAATCAGGTACAGTATGACAGAAGCTTCTGAAGCGTGACAGTTAAACATTTCACTGCAGTCACCTCCTTTTGTGAATATAGTGATTAAAGGAGATTCCAACCAAGGAAGAGCAATGCAAAAATAACCCAGGTAGATTTACTACGGAAGGTTGCTGGTTCTAATCCCACGGTTGCTAGACTGATTTCACACTTAAGCAAGGTCTTAATTCCAGTTGTCTGATCCTGACTCGCATGCTTCTTTAGACAAAAGTATTGACAAAATAAAATACAGGTGACCATGATTATAAACAATGAAGTGATTTCTACCAAACTGATAAAACAAGGTGGATTCCAGAATTACCAAGCACATGACATCATTTTCATGCAGGTTGTATGAGTTTCCGAAACTATGGTATTTGTGACTCTACATCAACGTTTCTCAATCCAGTCATCGAGGACATTCAGACGGTACATTTTTTGCTTCTGCTATGCTGCTGTTGGGGAATAGTTTGCCAGATTTTATTTCATGGCCTACAGGAGGAAATCGTCTCACTTGCCTTTGCACCTCTACATACAAGATCATTCCCCTTCACCCATTTGTCTAACCAAACATCTAAATCAGTGTCTCTCAAAGTGGTCCTCAGGGACTCTGAGACGGTCGTCACTTTTGCTCCCTATCATCGCCCATTGTTGGCTCTCCGGGGGTTTCATCATAAAGTACTATTAATTGCTGCTAGCAGACAACTTTAATGTTACAGTTACTGTAATCAACCCCTCATTTACATGGTTTTATCCAAATTATACAAGCCACAAGCTGCAACGTGTTAAGTATCCTTTATTATCAGACTGTAGGACAAGACTGGATAAACACCTTAAAAGACCCTGTTATACACAAAATATGTGATGCTCTGTACTTCTGCATGAAAAGCTAGACTGTAAGTTTAGATCTAGCATTTCTATGCCAGTTGTTGACTTTTTTAATATGTGACATCCTGTTCAACAATACTGTTCCCTCAACCTTGAAGGTTAATTTCAGGGTACACACTGGGCTAATCACGAAACCAGTTGTTTTGGGTGGCCATATTTTCACACATGCTCTTTTTACAGGCTTATTCACGAGACATCATTGCAGGAAAAGGATTTAAAGTCAATGTGACTCTTTAAGGAGTGAACAGACCACTGGTTTAACATAGAGGAAGTCTGCAGATGTGAGATGCATTGAGGTTTGTGACAGGCCCATCACAATAACATCGTCCCGCTCATTCTGCAGCGAACAGCTCAGGACTCTCAACTGCCCTGCTGCTCTTTGTGTTGTACGAGACCCTTGGCAATGAGATCTGGCACTTCTACGGCCAGCCAAGGTCCAAGCTGCAAAAAGAGGAAATGGCTCACAATTGTAGCATTTGCTATTTATCTACTACCATATATTGTACGGCAAGCCACATACCCCTAGAGCCATCAGATGAGCAAGCCCAAACTTGGGCACATTTCTTGCCCAGAGTGGCTTGAAGTGGTCCGTCAGACAAATCTTCCCTCCTCTACCATAATAAAAGCAGTGCAAGTTAAAGCTGTACTACAATTAATCAAAAGTGAATATACTGTTTATCTAAATCGGTCTTATGTATGTAGGCATTGGTACAAAGAGGCTGATGTTTTACCCAATTTAAGATTAGCAGCCAATATTAATAATCATACCTACCTGTACATTTTGGCAGTCTTCCCATCAAGCTCAGGAATAGCAACTTCCGGAGCCGTAGCGGGATATGTCACAGGGATCTGAGCACAGAACAGATCCAGATTCAGTCATGTAAACTATATTTACAGAGCTACAAACACAAACCCTGCCTCAATTAACTCACATCAAACTCCACGTCAAACTCATACTTCAGTAGATCATGAATATACCAGCATTTTCCAAACCACCTGAAATGAAGACAGCACTGGTTAAGGAGTAATAATACTTGATTCGAATGCACATGTGATACACAAGAATATAAATGACCATGAGTACCTAGTGCCCTCTTTGTTGGACTCCAGACGGAACCAGTCGTTGTCTGCTTTCTTGTTATTTTCCACATACTAAACGAAATAGGATGAAACTATAAATGGGAATCGCCACTTAAAACTGTATCTACAAGCCGTCTTCCTCATGCGATGCCCATATATTGCCGTTACCCCGTCATTTCTGTACAGCACAGTCCTACAATAAACTAATCAAACGTGCTAGCTGTTGAGGATTAATAATTAACTATTGTTAGTGATGCTAACACGACAAAATTGGTTGTTCTTCATGAACACTAATACATTACAAAACTGCATTTCTTCGTCCTGTTGTTAAACAAAAATGCAGAACCACGAAAGTTTTATGATGTTGCTTTCTCATTTGGTGTATTATCCATTCCATGCATCTAGATGGAAACATCTCTAAACACCTGGTAGAGTAAAATGAGGTTTACCACCATGACACGGCATCCCGCACTAATAACGTACTTTGATTAAGGCTAGATACTCTTCTTTAAGTCTCTGCACCCACAGTTCTTTATCGCGGGGCCCAGAGTTCGTTTTTAAAAGCGGTATTTCCGAAACAGCTTTTCTTGTCGCCTCATCTGCCATCTTGCCGGTGGAAAAGAGGAATTTCAGGAAATACGTCACTGCCTCGTCAGCTAACCACTACCATCACTAAAAGTTTAGCAGGTGACCAGGAAGAACTAAGAAACTTTGTTATGGGCAGGACATTTTCAAAATCTCATTAGAAACTATTTCAACGTAGACGCAAGTGTATTACGTCATAAAATAAAACAAAAGTACCCAAATGAAAACCTCCGGAACAACATGTTCCGTACCGAATTTATAGGGGGACTAATTTCTTTGTTGCTCGTAAACGGAGTGAAGTCGTGTTGCACATATGATTAGCCATTTCCGTAACCTTATTGTGTAAGTGTCTCATTCATTTTGTATTTGCGTTAGTGGCACGCCAATGTCTTCAGCATCTTCTCTGGGCATCGATGCTACAGATATTTTTTAATTTTTTTCAAATGAGATTAAACGTAAGTAGCATTCGTTTCATTTTTCTATGCATTGAAGTCGACATTTCATAAATCTCTTTGCAGCCGACATTGCCCGTGTCATCGGAAGCCTACTGTTATCGTTACGAAATGCGCTGAGTAGAGCAGTAAATTTTAGAAAAGTAAGACAATAAAACGCATCATATTTTAAAATAGGATGCTACATTGTTTCCACGATAGGTGGTATAATATACTTGTATTATTAATGGTTCCCTTCTCTCTCAAGTTCAGCAATGCCGACATCAAGTCAACAATTTCATATTCTAACGAACATTTTAATACTCATTTTTAATTAAATGTCCCATTTGTCGCATAGTTACTGATCGGAACCGTTCAAAATATTGTCAAAGTGATATAATTTAATGTTTTGTAGTGAGTCACCGAAATGTTAAGTGCAATAACGTAAACTATGCACCCACACTGTACAATAAGTAGGCGTGTGCTTGTATTTCACTGTGCAGTACTGCCGGCAGAAAGTGCGACTGTCTCCTCGAACCCCTGTCGGTTCCCATGGGAAGTGTCCTGGCCTTGTCCTCTCGCCCGGGGCGTCAGAACTCCCCCTTCCCACACGACAGGCCACTCTCGCGATGGGACCGGAGGGACGGTCGTCTTTCCAACCCCGGTAGCTTTGACGGGCTACATCGCAGCTGCAAAGGTATCCAGCCTTCTATTTTTCCACATTGGGCCTATTGATCGCATCTGGCCGCTAATCACGTTTAAGTCTAAGAAATTTGATTTTATGTCTGCAGATGTGTTTCCACAACAAACTGAAGGAGTTAAACTGGTTGTCAATAAGATTCTCAGCAGTTTCTTTAAGGTGACCATTTTTTTCCCGTTCAAGAAATGTCATTTTGAAAAAGAACAAATGCTAAAAATCAGATTACACAACGGTGTAGTGACTTGGATGTTGCGTTTTAATTAAGGTTAGCCACACTTTACATCTCAGCGCTGTGGGCCCCTCATGTTACCGTTTCCATGCTTCGTACCTGCAGTCGGATACTGACAGCAAGGAAGAGGTATGGTGTTCTTCGTATATTTTTTTAAAAAAGTGCAATCTTGAGTATTACTTTGAAAATCTGGTATCCCTGTTTATGCTCCATAATTTCCCCCAGTACTCCCCCATGCTGATTGGCGAAATGGACTCCTCCGGAAGTTTGAATGCCCACTCCCTGCTCCATTTAAGCGAGAAAATCCGAACTAAGGCTGTATTCCAGGTTAGAGTATCTCCAGAATCTGTCTGTGGATGTGTCTGTCCGTCTGTCTGCCTGCGTTCTGTCTTCTGTCTGTCAAAATGCTGTATATCATGAAAATCATTATTGCATTTTGTGTATACAGGGCAGCTATGGTTACAACACAGTATGAGAATGACTGGCCCCTTAGTTATCTGGATTCGCTGAGCTGTCTGTGACGGGGACGGGCCGAGATAGCAAGCAGCCTTGCATTTTGTCAGGCCGGTTAAGCAGCTGGGTCCCCTCCCGGTTCCTTCTCTACAGGATCGTGGGTAAAATCTCATAAAAAGCACTGTCACATCACATCAATGGGCGAGGTTCGTAAAGCACAAAGTAGCGGGTAGTGGATGGCACAGACATTGAGGGCGTGTCTGCTGATCGTCATCCCTCATGCCATGGGTGCTATGGGGCAAGGTGTGGATCGGCAGTTTAGGAAGCTGTGCTTGTGATCGGAAAGCTGCGAGTCCAAATTCCAGGGTCAGTAGAGTCACCATTTGGCCACTAAGCAAGAGCCCTTAACCCCATTTGCTCAGGCGATTGTCTGACCCTGCTTTTGAGAAATTTGACCCCTGCTCAATAAATAACGTGTAAAAAATGTAAGATCAAAGTACCATGGCTCAAGACTTCAGGAGGATTGAATTAATTTGCTGCAGTCAGGTTTGTAAATCGGTAGTTGTGTGATAACTCGCATAAGATGAATTCTAACACGATTAAACAACAAACATTAAAACGTATTAAGCAACAAAGTATCTGCATCAAACATGTTGAGCGAACTGCACTGTGACGTGTTTCTGCTGTGAGCCTTGTTGAAGTCTTCGCCTGCTGTGTTTCTGTGTCAGACTCTGCGGTCTCAGTTCCTCACATGGCAGTTTGAGATGGAGTTCAGGGGGAGTGACTTCACCGCGGCCGTGACCTTGGCCAACCCAGACATTCTCAGGGAGTCAGGTGAGGCGGCGCCCGTGGACGACGTGTGTGCGCACGACTGACGTGGAGCGAAAGTGTGGAAAAAGTGTGTCGTCTTAATCACGAACGCAGTTTAGATTCCATTCTGGTGACGTTCTAACGGCCTTCTGGAGTATGTGCCGGTGTCCGCGATCCAGTCTTCCTGCTGTCGATTGATCCTTTTTCTATTTCATGGTGTGTGTCTGTGTTTCCATGGGAACAGTGATCATGGTGGCACACTTTCTACAGAGTGTCTCCTCACAGTTGGTACTAGGAGGGGAGCTTGTGTACCACCGAAGTCGGGCAGAAGAGGGTGGCATCCTCACTTTAGCGGGCCAGTATTCAGGTGCGGGAAGTAGGCGTATGCCTTTAATTTAACCACCACACACACATTCCAGTTGTACTGAGTCACAAAACAGACAGTAAAATGGATCACACTATGTTTATGTTTCAAAGCATGTTGAAAATGCCTTGTTTTTTTTACTTGGATTTATATCACTTTGTGTCAGATATAAATAACTTTGTCTGTGATCTATTTTAAGTTTAAGCTTAAGTGCTCCTTTTTTTCCGCCTTTTCTCTTGTCTAGGGCCAAACTGGGTGGCAACATTAAATGCAGGCAAAGGAGGTGCCCACGCAAGCTACTACCACAAAGCCAACAAGCAGGTGAAGGAGATATGGATCTAGCAGAACGATAAGAGCAGTATGCAGCTTTGATCAGTAGTTTATACATGCATGTGTGAATGAAACTCTATTGCTATTTGTCGGAAAAGCGGTGTTGCTTTATGGCTCCTTGGTCATTTTCCTAGGACGTGATTGATGCTTGAGGTAGCAAGTTTGCGAGCCACTTGGGGTGGTAACTGAAGAGTGTGTGTATCTACTACAGATTCAGGTGGGGGTGGAGTTTGAGGCTAGCACTCGCACGCAGGAGACCACCTTCTCCTTTGGCTACCAAATGGACCTTCCTGAAGCAAACATGGTCTTCAGAGGTGGGTTAAATGATTTTGACTAAACAACAGACTAGGTCAACAAGTAGAGCATTGTGCTAATAATGTAAAGAGTATGGGTTTAAATCCCATGGAGCACAGATAAATTGTCACCTTTCCCTCTTCTGTAAGTCACTTTGGGTAAAAGCATCAGGCAAATGTAATTAATAACCTTTAGGTCCGAGTAATTATTTTGGCTAAAGAATAATGTGCATCCAGCAAAGCATCCAGTAGGGTCAAGAAAACTCTAGGACAGGGGTAGCAAACCTATTCCTTAGAGAGGCGTGTGTGTGGGTTTTTGGGATGACCTCACAATCAGCCAATAATAAAGCAAGGGTTCCTAACTTCAGTCTTTGGACCCACTGCTATTGGCTGATTGAGAGGCCATCCCACACCCACACCGGCCCTCCATGAATCAGGTTCACTACCCCTGATCTAGGACTTTGGAGCCCAACATGGAGTCCTGGTAGCTCCTCCAAGTCTCAGTAATTTTCCTTCCTGGTCAGGGTTGTGGTAGCGGAGGGGCCTGTTGTGTATCCCAGAAAACACAGTGCGCTATACAGACATAAGATCTCCATGGTTCACGTCTCTGGAGTCCATGATAATTTTGCTGCGTTGAAAAATTAACTCGTGTTACTTTTGTGTTACTGTAAACGCAGTCTGCTCTTGATGTCCTTGGTTGGCGATCGTTGTCGTCTCTTGCAGGCATGGTGGACAGCCGATGCATCATCGGCGCCGTACTGGAGAAGCGGCTGTCACCCCTGCCCGCCACCCTTATCATGGGGGCCTTCGTCAACCACCGTGGGGACAAGCTGCAGTGTGGCTTGGGGGTGAACGTTGGATAGATGGCTGTCCTCGAGGTTCCAGTGCCTAGATACAGTGTGGCAGGCCAAAGCGGTGGGGTTGCGGTGGCTGTAACTCGCCCCCAGCACTCTGGCCCGTGCATATATTATAAAATGGGGGGGTTGACCTTCGACCGATCAGATCTAAACTCCCAAATCTGGCAAGTCAAAGGGGAATTCCCCCTTTTTATACCAATTCCACAGACTGAGTTTCGACCTGCGCCTTCTGGACTCTCGCTGCCCCTAGACTTCACGCCGGCTCCTGTGCCACCATGCCATGTGCTGCCTGGGCAGGCGCCAGGGTACAGCGCAGTACAGAAACCCAGCTAAAAAAGATGTGTGGCATCTAGTCTCTCAGCCTGAAGAATGCCCGAGGTGTTTTCTTTTGGCTTTTAAAACCTACTGCCCTGCAACAGACTGTTCCGAAACTGCCCTGTTGTAAAGTTTGACCAAAAAAAAACAAAAAACAAAAAAACATCCAAAACATACCTAGCATCCTTTGCTTCTCAGTACTTAACAGAATTTAATAACAATTCCGTTAGTATGAATTAATGGACAGGCAAAGAACAGCTTCTGGCTTTCTATGTCATTTCAAGTAAAATTACTGACTGATTGATAGCATGTCCGGCATCCACTGTTAATAACAATTCTGCGGGCAGCTGTGGCAGCCTAGAAAAAGTGTGGGGTTGTATGTTTATGGTGCTTATCAAACCTCTAAACAGAGCAGCTGGTTTGGGGCTGCTCATTGTTCCTGTCATTACAGTGCAGTGTCACTTAAAGTCTGTTACTTCGCGGGTAACATCTTAGGTGGTCTTAGAGTTGATTTTGTAGGTTTGTGTCTTTGAAAACACTGGGAATATTGAGTATCGCAGATGATTAGGAAAAATCGGACTTCAGAGGAAACTTAATTGCTCGACTTTAATTGCTCATGATTTAATTGAATGATTTTTTTCTCCAAACAAAATGTCATATTAATACTTTATTTGAGAGTTTTCTTAAAGATCTAAGAATAGTGGTTTTGGGTGGTGTCAGCGATACTCAGTCTTTCCATTCTGAGAACTAGGCTTTTATTTCTGGATCAGTAGATCTGTGTGTCCAGGTCTCCACCCTGTTAGAACCCAGAAATGGGATGCAGCCCTTCGCTGTGACCAGTATGATTTTAGGGGGAGCAGAGTTGTTTCCCAAAAGCTCAGTGGGAGAGGTAGGTCAGGCTTGGTGATCAAACAGTGACCATAAAGGAGGTTGCTGGTTTGAATTGCAAGATAAACCTAAGGATGTGGCTCTTTCTAAAATGTCTGTACACATGGATCTTGTGTAATTATCGCAACATGCTCTGAATAGGGCAATTTGTTATGCATATGACATCATTTGAAGTTTTTCCTAATATTTGAGGCTTTTGTGACATATTATACTTTGCCCCGTTTTAATTTCTTACACTCCACAGTAGAGCTATTTGCAAAATATTCAGGGTAACATTCCATTCATGCAAAAAAACAGGAATTGTATCATAACTAAAAAAAAAACTGAATAATAGTTTTCAGGTGGCCCCTGTGGGCAGATTTAATGTTTTAACCTTTAAAGGTACCGTAATGCATACCTGCATCAGTTAATTTCCGTTAAAACATTAAGTAGTATGTGAGAAATGTTTTATTGCTTACTTGTCGCATTGGCCAGCATTTCCATTCCTGTTCATTCCCAGTGCAACTAGGCTCAAGATGTAATACACTTTTTAACAAGTTGATATGTATTTTGAATCTAATAAAGCTGAAACTACTGGTGTCAGGCTTTCACTCGTCACTGAGATGGACCTATGATTCCTGACTAACAGAGAAAAGTGTCTTAAGGACAGCTGGGCAGTGTGACATTCGCACATGTATGAAAATGGGGGGAAAAATGGCAGTCTGTGTAATTTGGAAAAAGTATAGGTATTAAACTGTGACCCATGCTTCAAAGGATCTGTAAAGGTTACAAATACATTTTCTCTGCATCGATTGGCAGAGAAAAAACACTGGTAATTGCCCATATGGGTATACTGTACTCTAGGAAAGCAGTGTTGCATGGCAACCAGACAAGGAAGAAGAAAAAACCCTCGGCACATGAGGTAGGGTCTTGTCTGGTTAGTTTCTGTGAAAGAAGTAGAGCTCAACTGACAGGGGGTTTGTCGGCTGAAAAACTTGAAGATCAGTTAAGTGGACAATGGCTTTCAAATACCTTTTCAATGTTTAGAGTAGTTGATCTTGAGCAGATTACAAGTTTGCGGTTCTGGGAACTCTATCGGAATAAAAATCCTGTTTTTGGTAATTACAAGCAATATGAGGAATCTGTTTTGACGTAGATGGTGTAAGGTATATGATTACGAATGCATTAAAGGCGATTACGAAATGAGTACAAGTAAAAATCGAAATGTGCAAAATAAATAAATGAACGAAGACATAGAAGTAAGGGTGTACTCACACTAGGCAATTCGAACCGCGCCCGAGTGCGTTTGACCACCAAAGCGCGGTTCGTTTGACTA
>JABFDZ020000042.1:19081123-19106773 GCA_019775955.2 Pollimyrus isidori
GTGAGGGAGGGAAGACTGCTGGGCCGGTGAGGGAGGGAAGACTGCTGGGCCGGTGAGGGAGGGAAGACTGCTGGGCCAGTGAGGGAGGGAAGACTGCTGGGCCAGTACTCGAGCCAAAAGTGGCACGCGCTTCCGTCGGGAGGACAGTGCGGAGCGCTTACCTGCCAGGCCTCCACTTCTTGTGAGAGCATGACCTTGTGCTTGATGGTGCTGTGCAGCTGCTGGCTCAGTGAGTCGCGCTCTCGATGCATCACGGCCAGCTCCGACTCCAGAGTGCTATGCCAACGGTGACAGAGAACGCTCAGGGGCGCTGGGTCTGAGCCTGTCAGTGTGAGCTGACAGACTAGGAAATCAGATCTAATCACGTGCAGTTATAGACCCTATTTAGGGGGCGTAAGCTCCTCTATTTTTTGGAGTCCTCACCTGTAACTCATCTTGCCGGGAGATTGCCTGAAAGGCTGCAGCTCCTCTTTAAGAGATTCCAGTTCTTTATCTTTGGACAGCACCTGCAAGAAGTTTACAAGCACAGCCATCAGCTAAAAATATCCCCTTCTAGGGCTACTGGGGTCCCTGGTTCGACGCAGGTGAGGTTATGATCTATGGCAGGCAGGTAGGATATAAAGGGGATTTCTGATACAACCGATGTCTGTACTGTACAAGGGGCTCAACAAAAGGGAGACACTCTGAAACCAGACCTCGGATTTCAGCTTCTGGATTTCGTTCTCTTTCTCTTGCAGGATTTCAGAATGAACTTGAATAGCCTCTTTGGCCTAGAATGATAAACAGACCACTAATAAAAATCGCAGTCACAGATCATTAACTGTTACCACATTAGATGTCGTCATTAACACGCCGTGCAGCGTAATCGGAAATAGGGGTGAAAGGCGCACAGATATAGACGCATTTGCATGCATGAAGGCTAGAAAATTGGATTTAGCCATTTATCGTTTTTGTGAGCAGCACAAAGCAAGGGGCCGTACCTGGGACTGCTGAATCTCACACTGCAAGGATAGGGGGAAAATGGCAGCCCCCCCAGGGGTGACCTCACCCCCAAGGTCCTGTATCCTCTGCTGCAGCGTGTGGTTCTGCGTGCGTAACTGGAAGGACGAACTGCGCTCCTGGTCGAGCTGCAGAGGGCAACACACGTGTGGTTCACTGGTGGCGGGATGCCGTTTTCGCGGCCCCTTCCCCACCCCGAGATCACATGACAGTAGCTCTGTCTCCATCTGTCCCTAACTCTGCCTGAAGTTCCACTCCTCACGCCTCTTGGCTTCCCGTTGCTAGGAAACCCTCTGCCCGTGGGGTCCAAACACCCCCCAAGTTAGTTATCCGTCCACTTCACATGCTCACCTCCCCGTCCTTCTCGCTTAGTGTGGCCTGCAGCTCCGCCACCCGCCCCCTCAGCCCGTCCCGCTCTGCCCGCAACCTGCTGTTGTCCTCTTGCATGGACCTCAGTCGCTCCTCCGCATTGACTTTACGCTCCTGAAGGACCCTGTTCTGTGGAGAACACAGAGGCACACACATCTCAAAAAAAGTGGCTCTGCATATGATGTTACATGTAGCTGCTTGTTTTGCACATTTCTGCTCTCCCCAAACCGTCATGCAATTTTATCCTCTTATGTAGTTGTCTTTATCAAAGTTGTCCCACTGAAGCGATTGGTCATGGATGTTAAAACTCTTCTGGAGGCGTGACCTTGAGGCCTTAGCTGCTATGGTAAATACTGCCCTATAGCTCAGCTGGGAATTAACTGAAGTCAACAGCTTGGAATGTCGCTCTGACAGCTGCTGTATCGCGCGCGCGTGTGTGTGTGTGTGTGTGTGTGTAAGTCCGTGCCTGTGCACGTGTTGGCCCCTAATCCTGAAAAACACACTTTGTGGGAAAGCCCCACCTTCTAAAAGTTGATCTCCGTGGTTCCCCCCCGAAAGTGCTACGGGTCGTTATCAGCTAGTGTGTGGGGGTTCCGTCGCCATGGAGACGATGACGCGCCTCGCGTGAATTGCACGGCGACTGGCGCGGACCTCGGCCTGTAGGCTGTCCAGCCTGGCGGAGCTGATGGAGCGGCTCAGGCTCCCGTCCTCCATCTCTTCCCGCAGGGAGCGCAGCTCCGAACGCAGGCTGTGCTCCACCGACACCGCCTGCCGGGGGGGGAGCAGAAGGTGGGAGGTGGTGAGCGGCAGGTGGGGGAGAAGCAGCGCAGCGATGGCATGCTCTGCGCCTGACAGTCATGAGAGACAGAACCTGCTGGTCCTCATTCCAAACCAGAAGGAAGCATAAAAAAGAAACAGCTGCTATTCCTGAGTGCTGGGCCTATTATTCAGGTATTTAGAAGATGTTGATGTGCAAATCACTATCAGTACCTGATACTCATAGACCCATACATCTCTACGACTTGCCCAACTGAGTTGTGATGAAAGTACTCAAAGCCTAAACACCACAATGAGGGTTACAAAAACAAACCACTTCCTGTCACTTAAATCTGGGGCGTTTTATTCACAAAACAGGCTGTTCTTTCCAGGTGTAACAAAGTGACTTTTAAGTATATTGTCCCACTGGTTGATAATATATTCTTAAAACTGGAAGTGGGTTGTTGATTGTTAGCATTTGCTAACAGAGGCAGTCGACTGACCTTCAGCTTGGGTTCCGGGCTCCAGGGTTTTTTTTTTTCTTGTCCTACATAAAACTACGGAGTTTTGCTTCCTGTTCCCTGTTGTCTTCTGGCTGTTATTTATTATTCACTTATATGATTGTTGCTCTAAAATGTCAGTAAGTGCCACTTTGTTTGTTGATACTTTATGAAGTGCTTTGGAGAAGCTGTGTTAGTAAAAGAACTATGTAGGGGTAGAAGAACTAGGGGTGCATGGTGGATGTGTCCCCCCCCCCAATAATTAATTTGGCTTCATTTGCCCCCCTTAAATAAAATGTTGAATTTAACTGAATTGAAAATTGGACCTTGTTTTGCGTTGACTTCCTCCCCCCCAGCTCATGGGAGTTTTACTTTCACAAAATTGTTGAGGGCAGAAGGAAAAATGATTGGCTCAGAGAGATAACTAATTACATTGTAGAGGAGGTAGGACACCAACCAATCAGATATCTTGGACTCTGCCACTTACAGTTGTTTGGAACTACCTCCTCTACAATCTGATTGGTTCTGCCCTCAAAATATTTTGTGTATGTAAAATTCCCATGAGCCCTTTGCTGCTGTGGGGATGTCACAGGGGCATAGTGCCCCGATTCGCTCTGATTGGTCACCTCTGCCAGCTGCTCCACTAGCCGCTGGTTGTGACTGGATAGCTGCTTGAGCTGCTCACTCTCCTCCTGCCGACGGTCCTTGGCCTGCCTGAGCTGCCAGTCCAGCTGCTCGCGGAGGGCGGCGATGTCCGCCTGCTGCTCGGCCTCCCTCTGGCTCCCTTCCAGCCCCAGGACGTCTAGTCGCTGTTGCAGCTCAAACTTTTCCTGCTGTAGCGCCTGTGATGTGGCCATGCAAACACACACACACCTTCCAGCATTACGTTCCAGCGAGACATACACACACCCTATGCAGGCCTTCCACAGGTGCCGATACAGGTGCGGCTTTTTCTGCAGTACATAAATATGATGTCATCTCTTACCAGTATTCCTTGTTTTTGCTCTCACACTCTGCTAAAAACCTTTCAGCTGCTTCACAGGGACCTTGAAGGCTAATAGTGAAGCTAGATTGTCAAGAGCTGATCTACCTATGCATTTTGGATGGCCCAGGATCACAGGGCACACACTTACCATTCGCACACTTACCATTGACACCAATGGACAATTTGGCAACTATAATTCACTTCAGCATGTTTTTATACTAAGGGGGACAACATGCAAACTCCACACACAGGTATACAGACAGATTTGAAAAATTCCAGTCCCAGAAGTGTGAGGCAACAGTGATAACCACTGTACCACCATACTGCCCTCGAGGTCTATCCATGAAATTGATAATATAGGGTAGGATGGGGTCATTGTATCCCCCTTTTCAATATGTATATGTATATTCTAAGAAATAACTAATTGAAACACAAGTACTGCCACCTAGGAGCAGAATAACACAAACTCTGTGATTGATATCGTTTATATAGATAAATCGATAACCAATATAGATATTGTTCATGAGCTATAGGCAAAATAAAATTGGTGATCGGCAGTAGAAATACTATTCAGCGTTGCCAGCTCTCACACATCTGACGTGGCACTCACGCTTTCTGACTATCACACTCACGCTACAAATCTTCCTACAAATTTATATTGTTTCATTATAAAGCTAAAATCAGTTTTCAAACTCTGCAGACTATGAGGCAGTTTTCAAACTCTGCAGACTATGTACAATAAATAATAATAAAACTGTTATAGACATGAAAATATGTGTGTGCAGACTTTTCCTGAACTGAAAATCTCACTCCAGCCAGCTGACCAGAGTTGGTGATTGACTGCCCGATCTTACCCTACTATGTTAATGTTCGATTTCACACATCTGCTGTCATTGTTAGTCCATCATGTGCTACTACTCCACTAGGGAGAATCTCTGTAACACAAGACTCAGTAGATAAACAGGGAAATAATTCCTGTAGGCGGATTCTCTTTGATATGTAAATTTCATGAGATTAAAAGCACAACCCCCACCTCAAGCGCCTTCTCCTTTTGTTCCAGCTGAGCTGCCAGATCCTCGTTCCTTTCCAGCAGAGCCTGACCTAGCTCTGCTGCGAGCCTCAGGTCCCTCTCCAGGAGCAGGGGGTTACTGTCCTCGCGGAGTGGAGCCGACCGCTCCACCTCAGGCTCGGGGACGGGTCCATATCCATATCCGTGCACAGATGCGGGGTGGATCACAGATCCTGTGTTTTGGGATGATGATGAGAAAGGAAAGAAGGAATCCTCCAGGTTTGATGAGGCCATCCTGTCTCTCCTGGAAGAGTCGCTACTCTGTGACAATGACGACATGACGCCGACTGCTATGATGTCACAGGAAGGCTGCCATCATCATCAGCTTTGTGGTTTCTGTCGTTCAGTGAGTCCCGACGCCTCACTGTCGGCTTCGCTCTGGCCTTGACCAACACCCCCGTACCTTCCTGATGCGCTCAGTTCCTGGTCAGCACTTGTAGAGCACACTCCCAATGCATCAGGCCATCAGGAACTTCCTTGTGACGTGGCGACCCAATGAGCCCCCAAATGAAGACTGGTATGTGATATCACAGTTTACAGCCAGCTACTTCCTGTCGGTGAGACAAACCGCGGGTTAATATCCAAGTGTGGAAAAGGTTTCTCCTTTTCCATGTTTCAGACTCCCTGTTCCTCCATTCCTGTTCCACCTGCTCCTAGGTCTGTTTCTCTTCCCACCCAGCTGATCCCGCAACACAGGCCGCCGTCTTAAAATAGAAGATCACACACGTCAAATGACCAGGCAAAACACCCTCCGTGTTACGTAAAAATGCTCAAAAAAACTGGCAAAGCTAATGTCATCTGATCGAGCCCGGAGATCGTGTTCTTTGGCGGCTTTTGTGCCTCTTCTCCGTGCGTGGCTGGAGTGAGGTTTCGTGAATTCCAGCAGTCTTCGGCTCTCCTTACCACTCCACCCCTCATTGTCTGCTGGACAGGTTTTCGTATTAAACGCCCTGTTCCCCAGGTGCTAAATTGTCACATAATATTCCCAATAGTCTCATCAGCCTGTTACTGAGACTCTAGGCAGATGGGGAGACAGACTCTTCTGACCATTAGCCGCCTCCTATTTCAAGTTCAGCATCACCAGAGCCCTATTCCTTGTCTTTGCCTTAGCGTGCCCCTGTCAGGCCATGAAGACAGGTGTTTCCTTTCACCAATTCCATGTTAAAACACCTCTCGCCCATCACCTTTTCAACCATCACCAAAGCCAATACACAAACTCTGAGACACTACCACATAATGAATATTTAGAGCTGTTTTTAGCTAATCCTCTGATTTGCGTACGTGCCTCCGTTACCCTGGCTCCTCACGTGCTACGCATTTCTTACCTGGGTACAGTTCAAACAGCCAGCTGTCTCTACCTCGGTGCCGACCCGGTATCTCGCCGCGAAGAGTCCGTCCCCCAGCCTGTTTCCCAAGTCCACCCCCATGTGGGTGGCGACTTCTCCCACCCCTAAAGGGAGGCGAGAGGTGCCCGAGTCACACAGGTGAGCTCGCTCAGCCTGGGGGCGGTCAATCAGCATAACTATGACGAAAGCACAGCCAGCAATATCTCCCGTCACCCAGGTAGCGGTAATGCAGACAGTGGGGGAAGGAGGTGGTCATAGATACCTAGACACAGAGGGAGGAGAGAACATGAAGCCAGGAGAAGAAGGAAGACAATATTTTTACAGCACCTGCTTCCTGGATGTTGGCTTTCCTGGTCATGTGCTCCATGTTGCCACCCAGTGGTTGCGGCAGAAAATAGCATGCAAAAATGAGGAAGTGTCCAGTGTGACCTCAGCCAAGATGCACAATGTAAAAGCTGGACATGCTGTCTTATGTTCAATGTGAACATCTAATAAAAAACACAGTAAAAATCTAATGAAGGGAAACATTAACAACTCGTAATTAACAGTTTAAAAAAGTAAGTGCATATACTTGTTTTTTATATGTGCCACAGCCTAATAATATTGACTTTTAAGTTCATATGCTTCATGTCCATTTTCGTAAACTTAGTCCATTAGGACCATGGGATTTCACTGAGGAATTCTGAAGATTCCAAACAGCAAGAAAAGAAAAATCGTTGGTGAATTTTTCAGGAAGAGAACTGAAAGGATTTAGACAATGATACAATGAGTCAATGACATGTGCAACAAAGGCTGACATAAAGTCCACTTAAGAGGAACATCTTGTACGGCTGCAGGGCTGGGTGTGCAGAGCCAATACAGAAAGCTTCCACAACGTTTCATGTTGTTGGAATGTAAATCCATAATTTACAAAAAATACAAAATATATATATGTGTGTGTGTGTGTGTGTGTGTGTGTGTGTGTGTGTGTGAGGCCTAGGTATACCTTACCTTGTGGGGACCAAATGTCCCCACATCATGATGAATACCCTTTTTTTACCATATGCGGACCAGTTTCCTGGTCTCCTTATGGGGAAAATCTATTTTATAAAAAATCCATGACTGCAATGACAAACCAAAAATGCAAAAAACTCTTGTATCTTGTTTGGTTATGGTTAGGGCTGGGTAGGGGTTTATGTTGTCATAGTTAGCATTAGCATTTTTCCCATAAAAATGAATGAACAGGCCACAAAAACAATATTATATATATAAACCATACTTATCTAGCGCATACTTTTACCCAAAAGCGATGTCCAGTTGAGGAAGCACGGCCAACCAGCCCCTGGAGGAACTGGGAGTTAGGGGCCCTGCCCAAAAATCGAGTGATGAAACCATTCTGCTAACTTAGGATTTGAACCAGCCTCACTAGCCAGTTTTTGTTCTGGAACCATTTACCGAATGTTACAATTAAGGTATGGAAATGTTGAAAGTGTCCAGTTTTCCTGATGTTGACACTGACAAAACCTTGGTTAAAATGTAAAACATAGAAATAACGGTCCATTATTGTTACAGGGAGAACGTTCTCTGCAACTTTGAGAAGACTTCCGCATGACACTGGCTAAAGTCCTGGAAAGATCCCTGTTAGCTGGGAGTGACCTTCCAATCATAGGTGCCGACGGCCAACCCCCCGAGCCACATACCACGCCCCCAAGGCTACAGAATTCAACGTAACATGTATGATCAACCAACTGAGCTGGATATCTAAGAGGAAAACAATTACAGAATTAGTATGGTAAATATCTGAATCCGAAAGATTCCCATGTTACTTAAAGTAGCTTGGCCTATGTCACGAGGAAGATTGGAAATTTTCAATGTTGTAAAATTGCAAAGTTTCAAAATTCAGGAGTACAAAGCTGATAGGGACTGATTCACATAGATTTACTGCTGCAGTAAATGCGAAATGTGCTTCCACAAAGTCTCAGTTGGGTGGGGATTTGCAGGCTTGTGCAATCAGGGTGTTGTCAGTGTTTTTAACCGGAAAGCAGAGCAAACTGTGTTCTGGCTGGGTCCGGCTCAGCGAGACAGAGGGTGGAGTGTGACTGGCCGGGGAGGTAAATTTGGGTCAGCACAGCAGGTGAAGGGCAGGAGGGGGGAGGGTAAAATTCAAACAAACAGGAGACTGTGAGTGAATCGTCCCCCCCCACCCTCCTGTTAATCGCATGTTATGTTTTGCCTCTTGGTCTTGACTGAATGGGCCCATTTGAAACATAAAGGGGGTGGAGGGGTGGGTCACACTTTTTGCATCTAACCCTTCCCTGTTCCTCTGTGTTCCAGATTTAACAGACCTATATTGGAGGGGTTCCCTCAGGCCTTAAAGACCTATGGCGGTTGGCCTTAAATACCATCCAGGGCCCTCTGAACCCCAGCTGGGTTGTTACTGATGAAAAATGCAACAAGAGTGTCTGTCCAAACTCTACTGATGAGGGAGGGACCTGAAGACCCTGAGGACGATGGGGGGATGACGAGGTGTGGCTATGGGCGGAGTCAGCCAGCTGATTGGATGGTCTGTCTGTGTGCCCCTCTCTGCAGACAGAGCACCCTGGACTCTGAAGATGGCACGCGGGGAGATCTGCTGGACCCTGCTGACTTTGCTGTGCTGTGTAGCACTCAGGGTCGTGTGCGCCGGCAGGCAGATGCCCAAGCTCTCGGACAGGAAGCTGTGCGCAGATTCGGAATGCAGCCGTGAGTATGCGCTCCAGAATGCTCGCAGACGCTTCGGGAAATCACACCACGCTCTTACACCAACACGTGTAAAAAAAATGGATCCTCATTTTCCTTTCCCTAGAGACAATCCTCTCAATCCAGGTTCGTTATGAGTAACTTAAACAACAGCTTGTGGGTCAGTTCTGTCTGACTGATGTTGTATTCTAGAGAACCCATATAACATTATTGCTGTGCAGGTGGGTAAAAAAAATATCCATGAATCACATACTCGTCTATGGTCAGATCCCGTACTCGTCTATGGTCAGATCCCATACTCGTTTGTGTTCAGATCCCATACTCGTCTGTGTTCAGATCCTATACTCGTCTGTGTTCAGATCCCATACTCGTCTGTGTTCAGATCCCATACTCGTCTGTGCTCAGATCCCATACTCGTCTGTGTTCAGATCCCATACTCGTCTATGCTCAGATCCCATACTCGTCTATGCTCAGATCCCATACTCATGGCCCGTGCCCTGGAGGACTTCTACCCCCAGGACTGCCGCTTCATCCCCATCCGACAAGGCCAGGTTGTCTACGTGTTCGCCATGCTTAAGGACAGTGGGAATCTCTTCTGGGCAGGAAGCGTGAGTTTCTCCGTTAGGGACACCAGAGTGGAATCACAGGAGGAAGGGGGTGTCAAGCTAAGGATGAAGAGTAATAAAACTACACAAAAAGTATTGCGCAAAAGTCTTAGGCAGTCAAAACAGGTGTTTATAGCCATTTATCTGGGTAGCAGATGAACTTTTGCTCATAACAAAAGATAATTTAGCATTAGAACATATGCAAATTAAGGGAATACAATGAAAACTAGCAAAAATTTCTCCCCTTCTCCAAGAAGTCATTGATATCTAGTTGAACGGCTAGATGAACACAGCTCCCCTCAGCGGCTGCTCAGCAATTCCATGTAATTATTAAATTTTAACTTAATTAATTAGCTTAATTAGTTAAAAAAAAAAGTTAATGTGATATTGATAGGCTATATGAGGTGTGCTAGTGATCCAGTCAAAAAATACATGTGTATACTGGATGGCTGCAGTATGGAAGAGGATTAGGGCCACCATGGAAGTATTATTTGAATTCTGACTTTAATGTCAGAAATCTGACTTTTTTCTCAGAATTCTGACTTTTTCCACTTAGTTTTACATCAACATGAAGATCATTTAAAGGGCCTTTTCATTGGCTGCCTATGACTTTTGCGCAGTAGAGTATATTGTTTGCATATTTATGTCGTTAATATTTTAGTCGCTCAATAGTTATTTACTTGAACCTCCGTGTTTGTTTTTAATATTTGAAATGTTTTACAAGCTAAACCTATCGGGAAAAAATCCCAACAAATATCTTGTTTGTTTACATGGCGGCAAAGGGGGGAGCTTAATTTTCCATTTTCTTTGTCACCCTCCAGGTTCAGGGGTCGTACTACGGAGAACAGGAGGCTCGGATCGGACATTTCCCCAGCAGCGTCGTGCAGGAGACCCAAGCGCTGATGCCGGCCAAGGTGGAGGTCGAGACGGACGTAGGTGTTTCGCTGTGCCGCTTCACCTGCCATAATTTGAAATGTTATTTTCTGTCCGCAAAAACCACACGATCGCATTTTCGTCCTTTTAACAGAAATGGGACTTTTACTGCTCATGAGAGAAACTGGCGGCCGTTTTCAGACTGAAGTCATCCGCGGCGATCCTGCACACCTATATCCACGTTTACAATATGCACGATGCTTGTTAGATTAGCTCATTTATGCGCTGTAGCTATGTGATTTAGAAAAAGGCATAATTATGCTTAATATGCCAAGTTTAATAGAATCTTTATTTTACATTATTATCTTGTAATATCTTTCATAAATATCAGATCATCGCATTTATTAATTTAATAAATACGCTGCTCTCAAGTAGTGTCTTGTTTGTGTAAATTTTACACGTCTCTCTCAGGACTGCCTAGGCTTATGCCATGCAGCCATCGTCGGATGGAAAATTCATGTGTGATTAGAGATTTATATGCAAGGCAATTAAAGATAAAAAATTATTTTGGGTTTTTGAGAAGGTTTTTTCAGTTTCGAAAAAACGCATATGAGATTTTGCGCGTTTGTGATGTGGACTGTAGGGCTCTGTATCCATGGCAACGTGACAACAATATATATATACTAGTAGTATCGCTGGGATAGCAGGTATTACAAGGTAAGGGTTTATTTACTGCGAAGGTGTCTTCATCAGCTCGGTCATATCTACCATTTTACGAGCATTTTTTCTAGATTATTATTATTCATCTTATTTTATATCTGCCTATTCAAAGATATACGATCGGTATATAACATCCGAATGGCAGCGGTGTTCTTATAATATAACTGGTAATACCAAAAACAGTTAATCTAATTTGACTTTTACCGAAGCGTTTAAGGCATTTTTAAAAGTTACAAGACTTCAACGTAGACACTCCAGGGATGCAGAACGGCACCCCGTTCTACTATATGCTCCGTGCCTCTGGTCACGGAGAAGTGTGGCGGGATTTAGGAGAAGACGACAAATTTGGCCAGTACGGCTGGCGCTGCTCTACCAGTGAAGATGCGTACTCTAACTGCACCCTTACTGGCAACTGGTGTGAGGAACGCTTCGACATCCGCCGTTTAGTTCAACGGCGCCCTCTGCCGTCACAGGTGAGAACTAATGGCTAATCATGGCGGTACCAGTTTCTTCAAACATCTTTGCAGATAATTTCTGCGAATTTCGTATGGCTTATTAATTTCTATTATTTACATATGTGTATTAACTATTTGTAACTTTTTATAGTTTGCCCATTACTTTGAAACGGCATACTCAGCAAGCTACAACAAAGAGAGGAACCATTGTACCTCTGGTAAGATGTTTTAGGATTTTTGTTAACTCCTTGGTCACACGTCTTATATATGAGGATCAGCCACAGATTTGTGATACAATGCATAGCAGTGGTGACACTCGTGTTGGTTAAATCCGGCAGATATCTTGTCTGCCTCTGCTGAATGATGTTTTCCACATTTTTAGGTTTGAAGAGTGAGGTTCACAGCTTTCCGGGTCACCAGCCTGAACTAGACCCTCCGCGTGTGAAGTGTATTCCCATCTCCATTTACAGAGAAGACTTCCGGGATCCCCGGCACCATCGGAACAGAACCAAGACCAGGACCAGACCTGCTCAGCCGGTTGAGCCTGCAGCTGTTCCCTCATCCCCCCAGGAAGGTTAATTCTTCATGTGGCCTGCAGTGGTGCGATAATCATCAACCTACCTTGATCAAACCCCCAACCAGTGGAAAAGGCAGTCGCCTTTGTGACCAAATCTGGATTATCAGAGGTTTAACTTTTCCTTAGCATTTTGACCTGCTCGCGTATGTGCATTTCCCAGCATACATAATTTATGCTGCGGGAAAAACTGCTGAATAACTGTGAGGGTCAATAACAGAAAGGACCCCTAACAGTTTTAGAGGCTGGAGCTTGTGGATATTTGAGTTTACGTCTATGGATACAGACCCAGAGTTTAAGTCAAACTCATTTTGTCTAGAGCAGGATTCTTCAAATCTGGACCTTGATTCTAAATCCAGGCCTTGTTTTCGGTTCTCCCAGGCAGTTGTTTAATAATTACTGATTCTGATTGGTCAGAAGCTTCACACCTGACTGACAGGTAAAGGAAGGCTGGAAAACCAGTAGCGCTCAGACCTCGAGGACCATGATTTGAATACCCTGGTCTAGAGGTTATGGACTCAATGTTGTATGTTTCATTATTTAGGTTAATTAAACCAAAGAATTTCAGTTTTGAAAAAGAAAATGTTGTGAATCCCTTGAATAAGAGCAATATTCCATTGGTTAGTTTTCTTGAAGCAATATGAAGTTCTTTCTTCCCATTTGTAACATAAAAAATGGAGTCGTGATTACACAAAGTGGTGAGGCATGTTAGCTGAGAAAAAATATTGCTTTGAAATTAAATTATATCATTTGAAAAGGCTGCTCACAGAACAGGACAGTCTTTAACGTGGCTGTGCAGTTTGCACTTGCATTTTTATGGTTGTTACATATCTACAGTGATTCACCTAAAGGTGACAGATGGCTGATCCAGTATCCAATGAAGAAGTCACAGTGAATTTGTCATTTTTGAACCAATTTTCTTTATTTTCTCTGTTATTGTCACAAATTAATAAAGCTATTGTGTTAATAGGGATTGTGAGGATTGTTTGGTTATGAAGCGATGGAAATGGCAGAGGAATGGTAATTAATGGGAAACCCAGTTCACCTCAGTCATCTGGCACTGCTATCTTCATAGCCTATGCAAGGTTCAGAGACTGACCTGTGAATGGGAAGGGGTGGGGTCACTATCCTATGAGAATTTACCTTGGTCCCTCAACATTTTCCCATCGTGACCTCAACAAAAACGCCACCTGCTGTTCTTAGTGTGTTGCACACCTTGTTGTCATTAACCAAAACCGAAGTTGTCACCGAGTTCTGTAAGAAAAGCTTCAGATAGGACGTGTTTAGATAAACTGGAGGAACCAAATGTCCAACACAGAGTACGTCAATCCAATTGAGCCCTTTGCAGAAACATAAAAAGGATGCAGAATAGCCTGAAAATCATCAGCGAACCTGGGCTGCTGGCTATGGGGGATTTTTCACATCCTCATGAACGATAAACCAAATGCCTGCCCTATACGCCTTCTCCTCCAAGGCTTCCAACGACACAGCATCCAATCATGTTTCCATGCTTGGATCAGCTACCCCTCCTCAGCCAATCAGCAGCCATTTGTCTGTTACTGACAGAGGGTGAAACATCCTTATCTCTGTTCTTGTTTTGCAGGAGTTACAGTAAAGACGTGTGAAAATGTGTCTTCCTTGTATTTGTATCTGGTCCCACTGGAAATACCAAATGTCGGCCTCATTTAAATGCAGACTTCCTGATCTTATGCCACTTAAACACATAGCTCAGTAGTTTCACTGGACCTAACTCATTGCACTTGGAATGTGCAAACAACACTTCTGATATTTTAGGTAACCTCACACCTCAGAAAGGCATGTTGGCCCGAACTCACAGTGTTTATCACGATGATCACGTCTCATCCAATAGTTAACACCCAGCCAGGAACTCAGATTTTACAAAGATTTTACACTTTGAAGTCAACACTAGTCCAATACATATTACAACTGGACTAACAGAATTACACAATCTCGTCAGAAGTGGGGTAGACACATGGCCATCATGCTCATGCACATCAAACCATTTTCTCTGTACCACATGGTCCTTTGTAACCAACATTCCAGTCAAAACCATCATCCGTGAGACCAGCCCGATTTATAACCAAACACCCATATCGCAGAATCTGTGACTGGAGCATAGTTACTCATAACTTAAGATCTGTCAGGTTGAGTTAGCATTTTAAACTGAAGAGTAATTAACCATTAGCAGTAGAATCCACTGTTTTGCTTTATTACTTTATGATCTCATAGCTCATTTATATGTTCTAGCTCGACTTTTATGTTCCCCCCACAAATCACATGGGATGTAAACCAGTTCTGTTTCATGCATTTGTGACCATCTCTTCTTTTCAGTGGGCATGGACACCTATTGATGTCACATGTGGGAAATTTGGTGTCGGGTATTGCAGTCACACTTAATCAGCAGATACAATTGGTCTTTGGCATAATTTTGAACTGTCAGTTATTTGATGAAAACATCCACACATGCATAGGCATACAACCACAGGTTTACATGCATTTCATTATATCGAAAATCCCATCAAGAACAGGTTGGTCATGTGACAGGAAGTCAGGAGGCACTATTACAGACCCCATCACGAACAGGCTGGTCATGTGACAGGAAGTCAGGAGGCACATTTGTGAAGCGATGACCCTTAAGAAGAGTGGGTGTGGGTTGGAAACTCAGGCAGAGGGGTGGGGGGATGAGGGGCAGGTGGGGGTGTTTTGGCGGGGAGACACCAGCCACTCTACTTCTTCTGTGATGAGGCCACCGTGGGCTTGTCGTCTCGGGTGATAGGGATGTTGCGCTCCGGGACGTCGTGCAGCTTGCGGGGCACCGTGATGGTCAGCACACCGTCAGGGGACAGCGAGGAGGTGACCACGCTCGGCAGCACTCCCGCCGGCAGCTTGTATTTCCGGACGAACTCCCGCGACACAAAGCCGTGGTCGTCCTGGCCGGAGGGGAGACACACTAGCTTGTAGGCCACCTTTCATGGGGTGACCTTGCTAATGACAGCCTCCTGCCAAGTTTGTTTTTTTTTCCTCTTCCTCCTCCTCAGCTTATAGGAGTTTTAAATTACCTTCCAACATTATCTTCTGACTTTATTGTTTTATTTCAGTGTAGCATCACAGTTTAAGGCCAGGGAATCCCCTGCACAAGGGATTCTCCTGCACAGGATTCCAGAATTATATGGCATCAGATGTTGATGTATGCACCTGTTGTGAGGCTCTTCATTCAGTTGGTTTAAATGTATGTATAATTTTCTGACTAAATCATTAATTTTCTTTCTCGTTCCCTGCTTTATATATTTCTCACAAGTACCCCAAGATGAAAGCCACATTTTATCAGCTTGAGGCATGAACATGTGCAATCGGGACGACAAGCCCCCCCAGGGGGCCACTTGCCTGGCGTTCTTCATGCTTCCCTCGGACCGCGATGAACTCGCCATTGACCTTGACTGACAGCTCCTCTGGGGAAAAGTGCTTGACGTCCAGATTAATCACGAAGCCATCCCTGTCCATGCGCATCTGCAAAGAGGTGAAGGAGGTCTGTGAGACAGGGGTAGAATAGTTTGGCTCCTTTCACTATACTGCAACCAGAGCGATCCAGCCATATGCAATTCAGTGAAATAACTCATACAATAACACAGTATTTATTAGTTTGCAACTGATAGTACTTTGTTTGTATGGCTGTGTTATCCATCCATTAATGCAGTGCTTCCCAACCCACTCCATGCCGACTCTGAGACAGTCTGAGACTGTGCTGAGCATAGAGCTGAGCGCGGAGCTGAGCTGGTCGGTTACCTGATGTAGTGTGAGTGTACGCTGGGGCTGCCTGTGGAGCGGAACTGCATTATCTATATCTCTGACATTTCAACTTCCCAATTGTGCGATAGTGCAGTTGTCATCAAATTTTGAATTTTGATCTGCTTCTGGTTAGCGATGTGCCATGCGATACTGATGCATGGCGATGGCAGCATCTATGTAGTCATGTGCCTGCATGCCTGCAGTCGCCGTAGCAATCCTGAGCAGCTCATAGCGCGAATGCCGCGGTGGTAGCAGCCACCATTGTTCTCACTTTGACTGTGGGCAGATGTTCTTGGATCCCTTGCGAGAGGCAACATTGTATCACCACCCACCAGGTCGAGGAAGAAGCTGTGAGTCTTCTGAGCCCGTAGACTACCTCATTGCAGTGACTCGCATTTTCACATGGCTGGTTAACCGGGGTTCATTTATCAGGAGTTGCGCTGCATTTAGCATGAAGTAGCAATAAGGCTAGGTGGCCAGAGAATGTTCACCGTTCTCCAGGAAAGTTACTGCACCTGCAGCTCAGTGCTGAGCTGAAAAGCCATAACAACGTCATTAATGATTTAAGGTTTTTTCTGGGCCTGGATTATCACTATGGAAAGTAGTATGTCAATGCACTTTTTAAAAATAGCCTCTATTACATAACATGTGGGTAGCATAGGGTCACTGTGTGGGTCAGTGTGTAGCTCAGTGGGCTTAGGCTCTAGGCATGTGATCAGAAGAGTGCTGGTTCAAGCCCAGCCTCAGCACATCTATAGGGCATTGCGTGAAACCCTTAAACCTACCCCCAAAACAGATGGCTGCCCTTTCCAACCAGCTTGCTCACCCTTAGAGTTGGAGGAGAGAATTTCCCCATGGTGAGCAAAAAAAAGTATCAGCTGTGTCATTCACTCATTAATCTGACACTTTTATACAAAGTACACTTTGTGTACTTACAGTAGAGGGGTTGCAATTTATGCACGCTCCCTGGGATTTGAACACACAGCCTTTGCATTGTCAGCATGATGCTCTAACGTTGAGCTACAGTAAAATGTGACTCAATAAATGACTCCAGTACCTACTCCACTTTCATCTGGTCTAAAATACTCGCTACCCTGAGTGCCATGCTGTTGATGTCCTTACCACCTGACAGTACCATTGGCTTAGGAGGTGGTCGATTTTTACTATAACTTTAGAAGTAGTTTGAGTCATCATTGCTCAAGAGAAACGTAACATCAGTCGAAAACACTGTTTGGCACCAATGCCAGTCAAAGTCCATGCGGGGTGCTGGGCAGGCTTCCTCCAGCTCCATCGCTAACCCCACCCTGGCAAACATCATCTCCCAATTTTACTTAATCTCAGTTTTTACATGCTCCTTGTGTCACCCAAGGGGGCCGCCTATCTCGCCTAATGAGTTGACTGGCGTGGGTTAGTACTGGTGCCATCACGCCACCTCTGGCATCCTCCACACACTCACCTCCGAAAGGCCGCTGTCGCCCCAGTTCAGGAGGCGCAGGAACCAGGGCCTGGAGTAGTACAGCGGGGGGAACGGCAGCTCTGACTCCGGCACCGGTTCCCCGAAATGCTGGTCGAAGATCCGGCTGGGTAAGAACGAGGAGAAGAATGAGCGGCGCGGCCAGGGCTGGTGGATGGCGATGTCCATCTTGTCTGTGGGTGGCACGGCTATTCTGTGCACCAACTTCAGTGCCCAGTTCTCCCTGCCCGCTTTTATATACCCACAGCCACCAGCCGGTGCCAGCCGGACAGCCTCCCCCTGATCTTTCTCGAACAGTGATGTAAACAGTTCTTTGGCCTCCCTCCCAAATGACTAGCCTCTGTCTGTCTCTCTCTCCCTCCCTCTTCCGTGCCATTCACCACATATTTATTTAGGCCAGTGATCTGATCTCATTCAGTCAGACTCCAGCAATTTTTGTGTGTGTTTGGCGTGGGCGTTGGGGCGGGGGGGGGGCGTAGGGTTTGCCTCATGCTGATTCCTTCAGGATGACATCGTTGGAATGACTTTCTGTGTGCATGTCGGCACCAACTCCTGGCCCAGGACATTTCACCCCCGGGATTTTGAAACTTGGCCCCCGTTCAGGGCGCCCCCATGTGCCAGGAGGGATTAACTCTGCCACGCTCTGCTGAACCTGTTCTCCACCAGTTCTGGTCTCTGCCCTTCCATGCATTGTCCCCTGAGACCCAGGCGATGAGTCTGTAATTATATGAGAGGCGAGGACTGGTGTTGTACTGCGAGACTCTGCTCGGGTGAGCTCTATACAGAGCTAATCCCCATGAAAAACACCAGGGCACATTGCTGTCAGCGCATAGTCCACAGGGTGGCCCCGCCCTCGGGTCTTGGAGTGTGTCCAGGGCCTGGGGGGAACTGCTGAGAGTCACCTAATCATTCCCTAGATATCCTTTAGATGGCAATATTCACTGCCTGTTCAAATAAGTCAGTCACTTTGAATTTAAATCAGCCAGAACTTAGGAGCAAATGATTGGATCATTATTACAGCTCAGCAACGTTATGCAGCAATAGAGTGTAGTCAGCTGAATACCTGAATCTCCTGAATGGCAGGTTATCCCATCAATGGATTTTTCATGGACATATTCCAGGACAATAATGCCAAGATTCATCGGGCTTGATTAACAAAGTTATTCAGGGAGAATGAGGAATCATTTTCAGACATGAATTGGCCACCACAGAGTCTTGACCTTGACCCCATTAGAAGTCTGGGATGTGCTGAAGAAGACTTCACATAGTGGGTCAACTCACCAACCATCAATACAAGATCTTGATGATAAATAAATGCAAATCTGGATGAAGGAAATGTTGAGATGTTGCAACCGCATGTAGAAACAATGCATGCACCATAATCAGAGCTAAGGGCAAGTCCAACAAAATATCAAAGTGTGTGACTATTTTTTTCTAAGAAAAAGTGCAGCCATACACAATAATCATATATTTGATTAGAAAGGTAGTTTGGTGGTTCTGTGCCAAGCAGTGGTTCCTCACAGCTGTGGGTTTGAGTCTAGCTCTTTGTCATCAGTGAATGACATTCCAGTGTTCTCTTCATGTCTGCATCTTTTCTCCCGCAGTCCAAAAAACACCCAGTTAGGTGAACTGGTGACTCTAACTTGCCCTTAGTGTATATGACTGTGTTCCCTCTGCTTCCTCCCATGGGCTTCAGACTCACCAAGATCCTGTGCTAGATGAGAGGTTCTCCAAGGTTGGATACATAAGATTACAGATGAGTGGATATGGTATGTTTACTATGTTAATTCATCCATCCATGCATCCACACATTTTCTGTACCTACTTGTCCTATGCAGGATCATGGGGGTCTGGAGCCTACCCTGGAAGCTATGGGTGCAAGGCATGGAACAACCCGGGACAGAGTGCCAACCCATCATAGGGCTAATTTGATTCACTGCTGGGGTTTGTAGAACATCAATGACCCCATGATCATTGTTTTACTGGATCATAACTATTGGCTATAATACAAATATGTCAGATTTAGAACACTTGCAATCAATTGTGTACCTCTAATGATTAATCAACAGATAAATAAAATCAACATTAAAGTTAATTAAGAGTATCTAACTTTCAAACTAAGAATGGGGGAGTTGTTTTTTTTTAACGGTGCCTGTGACAACGGTGGTCCCCGATTGGTCAGTCATCACAAAGGAAGTAAAAGCACAAACCCATGTCTCATTCTGACCCAGCTATTAAGGTTTTTTTTACGTTTTGATGACGACTCGTAATCTCACTGGAGGCAGACAGAGAGCATGTCCTCAGCCAGAGGCGCAGCCATCGAGGCAACGGAGACTAATTCCTAACTCGCTTGTGCATTTCAGTGTTTTTGTGAAATTCAACCCTCACTCGACACGGTGCTTTTCCGGAGATGTAGTCCGACACATTTTGGACCTTTTTCCCCATCAGTGTAGTGCTGGAGACATCAGCCGCTCGCTTGCCTGTCATTGGGGGCTGATCAGGCTGCCTGAATGCCCTAGCGGCGTACCCCGTTATGTAAACGTCGTTGCTGGGGGGGTCTCCATGCCGGCATGCCTGACAGGAGCTATTCCTGGTAGCATTTTATTACCCTTCTCTCACAGAAACAAGCTCAGTCCTTCTTTCACAGCTCCAGCTCCTTTTATTTACTTCTCCGTTTCCCTCCGGCTTTGCGGATTGTTTTCTTCCCCCCTCCTTCTCTCTCCTCAGGGTCGTTCCCCGTGTCTGGGTCAGCATGGCTGAGCGCACCGTACCCCACGCCTACCCGATGAGCACCGAGTATGAGATGGCTTCCCCCAGTCGCATCTACGACCAGAATTTTGGGGAGGGTAAGGGAATTATTTATTTTTTTCCCCCCAGCGTTCTCAGGAAACATTGCCACAGCTCCGCATACTAAAGAACGGGAAAGGCATTGCACTTTGTAGAACTTTGTAGACTATTGTGCTGACACGGGATGGAGGGCATCATGTTTACACAAATGATGGTATTGGAATCAGCCCGGGTGACTTTTTGGCTGCTGCTCTTACAAGTCGCACACAATTATCTGATGACATCGTTTGAACAAGCGAAACGTACCTCTATTAGCTCAAATTTCACGTGGAATTAAGGACCACCCAGCAAAAGTTCAGAGTTCATTTCAGGACTTCTGCCTGAATGAATGATCCGTCTAGGCCTCCTGTTTTCGTAAACATGGTGCCCCCCCCAGATTAGTGGGCTAGAAGCCTGGTTACTGTACCAAGTCCCTCCACATCAATTTTTAATCAGAGGGCACAGGATCAGCACACGGTACATTGAAAACAGAGAAACCAGCAGTCTTGTTAAAGTGAATTCGGATTGGAATGGGCCATAATTCTCCATGAGAGGACTTCGACACATTAAGCATTTTCCCTGTAACGCAGCTCAGCTCTTAGCTGCGGGGATGAGTTTCATTAGCGCTAACGTAACTGAAAGAGAATCCCCAACTCTGATCCAAAAATAAACAGCCACTTCACCTCTTCGGAGATGGAACAAACCCAAGGCCAGTCAATCTGAACTATTAAAAGACTTAACAAGCATCACCTTATGAAAATAGATCCAAGTCATGACAACACCAACATCATTTTTTCTGGGGATACTAATCGTTAATTAATTGTATTTAAGCTTTACTTTTAGATTCTTGTTTTCACATAAATTGATAATGCAATGCCAGTGTTCACATTCATATGCAATATATATTTTTTTTCAGGAAGCCAGTTTTCACACAATATTGAAAGTATTTAATTGTTCCAGGGAGAAAATATATGGCAACAGGGGAATTTAAATAAGATTCTCTGCTGCTACAGTTCCTGTAGTAGGCCTCCTTATTAGGCTACTTGCACTTACAGCTACAAGCACTTGAATTCTGGCTCAATACTTACAGTTTTTTTTTTTTGCTTTGATTAAGAACTGTTACGTGTAGACATGGAGGAGCTGTTTCTCATATGCAATCTCCAAATAATCTGATTTGTTTCCTTTACTACGAAACGAAGTTACTGGTTTATCGGGGTAACTTGGGGATTTAAGGTAACAGTTATAAATGGATTATCATATTTGCTCATTCATATTTTGTTTAAAGTTACCCCAAAAAGCTAGAATATAGGCCACTGGTGTATATAAACATTTAACTCTTTGTTTTTTGTCTTAACACAAGTGTGTGTAATTTTTCTGTTTATAGCATTATTTTAGAGTATTCAGTATAAAAGTCATTCCTAAAATAGTTAATGACAAAGGAGCTCCATTACGTTACATTGCTGTTCTTTCGTGGTTTAACGTAAAAACAAACTAAATGTTCATCTTCCCCACAATACACCACTATCCCAGCTTTGAGTCCTCAGGACCTATTGGCGCCCACGCTATATCACGGATACTACATCCGTCCCCGGATCAACAAGCAGCTGGAGCGGGGCTTCTCGCAGGTGGAGTGCGAAGAGGACTGGTTCCGAGTCCTGTTGGACGTGTGCCAGTTCACGCCGGACGAGCTGAGCGTGCGCACCGTGGACAATCTGCTGGAGGTGACGGGGCACCACGGTCAGAGGCTGGACCAGCACGGCTTCGTCAGCCGTGAGTTCACGCGCACTTACATTGTGCCGCTGGGCGTGGACCCCCTGTTAATGAAAGCCACGCTTTCTCACGATGGCATCCTCTGCTTGGAAGCACCGCGTAGGAGTGACGACCTCCAGCCGGTCATCAACGACGTAAAGATCAATGTGGCTAAGAAAGCAGAAAAGACATCTTGATTGAAAATATTATGTTGGAGCAATACGAATATTACTTTTAATTAAAAAATGTTTGCTACTTACATTTTGTGCCGGTTATGAGTATTAGCAGGTTTATGAGATGTGAATTCATGAATAAAGTCTGCAATAAAATCAAAAGGACTGCACAGTCCCTTCTTTGGTCACAGAAGAAACATTCACCTGTTATTGTTGTTATTGTATACTGTGGGAACAGATCTTATAAAGGATATTACTAACACCTGCACTTAGGAGAATATAACCAACACATATCTTATAAAGAATATATCTTAGACACTTAGGAGAATATAACTAACACATATTATATAAAGAATATATCTTATAGAATATCACTAACACCTGCACTTAGAGGAATGTAACCAACACATAGTAGAATATATAGACAATCAACAGAAGGTCCTGCAGGAGCCTAAGGGCCCTTCAGGCCTCGAAGGCCTTCAAGGCCGCAGGCAACTAACAAAATGAGGAAAAAACATTTATAAGACTGAAACTAATCAAAAATAGAGGAGGGGGGCCAAGCCCAAATGGGCTATAAGGAGGAAGGCCGGACAGGTATACTTTGAACATCTTGATGTACATGCTGAAATAGTAGGTCTGACAGTTGCTCCCTGATCAGCTGGCAGTAAATAAACACCATGTGACCTGCAACACCTCCAGCGACTCTAAGCGTGAATCTCTTCTCATCAACGGACCCGGCGGAGTTTACTCAGGCTCAGACTCCAACAATACCCAAGATGTTTGACTATATTCGACCCATAAATGTGCCATAAATTTAGTTTATTCGTTTTGTACTACGTGTAGCTCGGCAAAATACTTCAGAAGCACAAGAAGAGGAACCGTACCTTAGGTTTGCATGAGGTTTCATCATTTAACCAACCGTTTTCCACGGAGAAATTTGGGTTTCTGGCCAGAAAGAGGCGCTATATACCCAGCATTCCGATTTTCCCCTTCGATCTTCATCCGGTATATCCTTTCGAGGGTGAAACCAGGAGCACTTATAGTAGGAAATAAATGTAATACTAGTGAGCCCTATCCGCATGAACCCGTTTGAATCCCACACAGATAGCGGCACACTGCATTTATTTATACGCACGCAGACCAGTTTGCGTGCTCGTAAATCAATTTCAAAACAAGTAATTATTTATCTAGGCCTACTACAATTTCTGGTTTTGGCTTTTTCTAGTAAAAGTAATACCTAATAACTGAACTATAATGTTGAGATCCACAGGATGGACAGTACAAGTTAATTGACATTCAAGGAGTAGCCTAATTCATAACACTAAGTAGGATATATCATGATGTAAGATCAAAACGCGTGGGCAAGAAATACGACTGTCACTATATTTTACTACAGACTTATCTAACCATTTTTTACGTATTTACATTAATATTGGAACTTGTTTCACATGCGACGCATGGGCTGAGTCTCTGCCAGCTTACTGTACCACATGCGCTTCCGTTGCCGTGGCCCAGAAACAAGGAAATAATATTTTACACCGTGCAGTCTCTTCATTTATTAACGTTTTACTCGGCGAACCAAGTTCATTTTCTTCTGGGAAGGAGGAAACCGCGCGCGGTAGGCGAACATGCTTTGCCATGGGAAGCTACTTCTCTAAGACAATTGACGGGTAAGTCAAGTTTGGCAAGAAAACTACCAGAACACATTGATAAGGTGCCTAAAAGGGGATGATTTAAAATGTATTTTCGAAACGTATCAAACTTATTAAATGAAAGTTATTAAACTGATCTTCAGATAGCCTGTACATATTCCGATAGTATTCTCCATAGTTAATTGGGATGAAGTTTATCAGCGTTCAGGGTAAGTCAAAAAAGTACTGAAAGCTTTTTACAACTTTGCTCATCTTGTGAATTTGATCAGTTTCTTACCATATTTGCGGAGTATTTTGTCATTTTTTAAGGTTCCAAATCCATTAAAGTAGTTCACCTTACAATGAGAATTCCGAAAACTCTTCAATGAGAAAACATTTCTCTACCATTGAATAACTTTCCATGTTAATTATTAACCATCCAAAGTAGACTCGAAACTGTCTTTAATTAAAGACAGGCAAAAATGTTACGGTCAGACAGTGGAGGGTTTTTATAACTAGGCAGAAACCAACACAGATGCCGAACCGGAGAATAAAGCCGAGATCGAGACAAGCAGGGCAGAAAATCAGTTGAGGGACAGAAAAACAGATAGTAAAGCTCAAAAACATTGCGCAAACATTGAGACTGAACTGGACAATTATGCAACAGGGTTCAGTAAACGGGTTGCTAAAATAGGGAGGGCAAACTGCCAAGAAGATTGGCAGCCGGGAGGTGGCGTAGCTATAGGCACGATAAAACACCGGAAAGTAGAGAAGCCCTCTGGGATATCGATCCGACTGGTTCTTCAGTAATGCAATCCTAGTAAGGATGGGCCAAATTGCTTCTTTGGGATACAGTTCGTTTGATTACGTTCATGCAAAACGTTGGGTGTTTCCCAAACCAGTTCTTGGGGCACATTTTTGTTAGTTCCCAGAATGCCTGACCCAAACTCTAAATACCTTACATGCATGCCAGGAATTGGGACAAAACAAAAATGTGGATCCATCCAGTGTGCCCTGGAAGAACATGGCAAACACTGACATAAAAGATTTGTTCTGATCCATTCCACTTTGCATAAAATTGATCTGAAACACTTGTGTTTGGATATGTCAAAAACAGTCAATTATTTAGGCAGAATAGTGCTATGGATTATGCTAAATGTCATGGTAGAAAATATTTGTTACTGAATTATATATGTCTTGGCCGCATTGTATCGTAGCTTTTCACGTTCGTTAAAAACGTGAACTTAACAGCTCATCAAATACTCAGCTAATGTTAAGCACTAATGAACCTTGGTTAATATTTCAGTTCTAAACTGTGAAAATGTTCCATCTCTAAAATCCAGTTGCAGCATAAGTAAAGTCGCTGCACATTATCTGATACACCACAGAATCCTGATGACCTATCAATTCGGTATAGCTATAATGGTTAAAGACAGATTTTTGAAATCTCACAGTACTGCTGAACAGTACCAACAGTATACAGACCAAACACCATTTAAGAAATATTTCTATACAGCAATATAATGAAATCAATACATTGATTTCTCTGTCCTCTGGTTTTACGTTGTATTTAAACTCTGCATGTTGGAAGTCCCTGTTAAAAAGACCAACACAAAATAAAGAGGTGTTACAGTGGAGAATCATGAAAGAGAGACGATCCGCATAGCGGCTCCTACAAAACAGATTTAACAAAACAGAACACAAAGGGAGAAACTGAAAATAAAGATACAATGAGGGGGTCAAAACAAAACGGGTAAAACAAGGACTAACAAAACTAAGCACAAGGTAACTCAACTGAATACAAAGAAAACTAACATTAGAAATATCACCAACAACAAATGTGGGAACCGAACAATGAGAAGAACACTAAGAACACAGGAACTAACACACAGTAACAACTACAATGACCAAATGAGGAAAAAAGGAAAGGGCAGGTGCATGAGTACACATATGGCGCTTTTCCACTGCATAGTACGGTACGGTACGGTTCAGTACGGCTCACTTTTGGGGGGCTTTCCACT
>JABFDZ020000042.1:19118738-19129257 GCA_019775955.2 Pollimyrus isidori
CCCCCCCCCCGCCCCCCGCCCCCCCCCCCCCCCCCCCCCCCCCCCCCCCCCCCCCCCCCCCCCCCCCCCCCCAGCCGGCTTAGCAGACAGCGGCCCCATTCATCGCAGTCCGCCGCTCAGCTGCGGTTCTGGCTCCCAGCGGGGATGCTGACTGGGTCTGCCTGTGTTCCGTGGCCTCGGCGGGGCTTGGTGTCGGCGTGCCGCTTCTGTGGAGCCTGGATTCACCCCCGGAATGGTGCCGGTGTGGAGGGGGTGGGGGGGCTCCTTTGTTCCTTTGCATGGCTGTCTGATAAACTCTGGATATTAATCTCCTCCCATAATTAAGTCCTGTAGATAACTCGAAACGGGGCCTGCATTTCCTATGACTGGCTCGGGGGGTGGGGATGCAAACAGATTGAAGGTTATATAATGAGGGACGTCGCATGTGCTGCAGCGTCAGCCATCGAGGGGTCTGTCACCCCAGGTGAAATGTCACCAGCAGAGGCGGCGCGTATGTACCAGCGCGGGGACACAGGTATCCGTGCAGCCGCTGTGAATCAGCACTGGGGGAGCTGAGCGCTAAGGCCGCGTCCGGAAGCTTCTCTTTTACTATGTTGTGAGCGACTTGAGCCTCTTTCCCGGTGGACTGGTGCTCTTTTGTATGTGTATGTTTCGTTAGTGATATGGACATGGTTGTAGGGACAGTGGTGTGAAGAAGTGCCAGTATGGAGAGAGTGTGTGTGTGTGCGTGTGTGTGTGTGTGTGCGTGTGTGGATGCATGCAAATGTCAGGATGGGGCTGTGAGGCACCCCAGGGTGATGGCGTCGGGAAAGTGTGATTCCGGACTAATCGGAGTCCAGGATCTGTGTGGCGGGGGGCTTTCACACTGCCTGGTCCCTGCCAGGTTTGGGCTGATTGGACGGGCTTAGCCATGATCAGCAAAGCTTTTCTGGCAGCTGCTTGCGCAGCAGGAATCTGGACCGACCTGGCAAATCAGATCTGGGTGGGGGATTGCCCCCCCGACATTGGATTTCTCATCCGGTGCTGGGGGGGAGATAAAATGGACGGTTGCGGGATTAATCTGACACCACATTTCCCTTCACCATTCCTCCTCCCCAGCATATGACCTCCGCCCTCTCTTTCATGTCAGGCCTCACCAGGGACAAGCCAAAGTAAACCGATATATTAACATGCACTTCCACAAGCCCGCTGTCCATGAGGCTAGTCTCGTGGCGTCTGTGTTTTGCAGCAACAGCTGGCTGCATATGTGTCCTGGGTGAACGCGCAGCTCAGGAAGAAGCCGGGATTGAAGCCCGTCCAGGACCTGAGGCAGGACCTCCGAGACGGGGTGGTCCTGCTGCACCTCATCGAGATCGTGGGTGAGTCTTTAGCGCTAGCTTAGCATCAGGCTGCCAGAGGCAGAGGGTTGCACCTCCAGTTGAAGGTCCACGCTGCCTTCGAAGCATGTAAGTTTTTAATGTGATATTTAAGGCAATGTTGAGATTTTCCACCTTTTATAGTTCATGTTGGTGGTCTGAGTTTTGTTAAGAAGGTCACCGCTCCTGAATGTGTTGGCGAAAGGGGGGTTTTGATGTTCTGGTACAGGGAGGCTGCATGGAGGTTTCTGAAGGATTTCCTGGCATGCCGCCGTGTCCTCCTACAGGGTGCTAACTGGGTACATCTTGTCCTGTCTCTTTGTAGCTGGAGAGTCGCTAGAGGATGTCCATTACTGTCCTCAGGATGAGCTGGAGAAGAGGGAGAACGTGGAGAAGGTGCTGCAGTTTGTCTCGTCCAAGCGGATTCGCATGCCGCAGACCTCACCCCGCGGTGAGTGAGTCCCGTCCCCCCCCCGCCCCCCCAATCCCGGGTGACTGTCTCACTCTGACCCCGTGTGCTGTCTGTCCGCAGACATCGTGGAGGGGAACCTCAAGTCGGCCATGCGGCTCATCTTGGCCTTAGCTGCCCACTTCAAGCCCTCCACCTCGGCCGGTCACAGGGTGGGCGGGGCCATGGGGCGTGGCCAGGCAGGGCCCTCGGCCAATCACAGGCCTAACTCTGCCATGGCCATGGCACAGAATGCAGTGGCCGCCCTGGCGGCAGCCCGAGAGGACGCCTCCCTCTCTGGGCGCAGTGTCCTTCAGCTGAGACAGGAGTGGCACTGGTAAGCCTGTCTGTTATTACATCTGTAAAAAAATAACCCTTAAAATTCTGTAAACTGAGCAATTAATGACAGCAAGTCGAAGCACAGGATCCCTGCTTTACATCATCTGCCTGTTTTGTTAAGGCTTTCCTAAAGAAGCTATCAATCCCAAACTGAAAATATAGCCCCCCCAAGCTGTCAGGTTTAGGGCTGATCAGATGATTACACTACAACGAGCCCTCCGACATTGGATGTCCCTGTCAGGGCTTTGGCGACCCCTAGTGGCGGAAGAGAATGGACTAATTCCATTGAAATTGGAATTGAAATGGTTGTTTCTTGTGTTATTACAATATCCTTCAGCTAATATATATTCACACACACACACACACACACACACACAAATGAACACAAGTGCTTTTTAAGAAATGAACTTTTTTGTGTTTTAGTTGAAAAGTTTTTTGTAGAGGTACAGAGAGAAACAGTTTGACATAGATATGTGCAGACATACATGCACAGCAGTAAGAGTCAGGCAGACCACAGCAGCATGAAAACAGAAAAACAGGAGAGCAGTATCAGGTACACATCAAAGCAGCTAACAGTGATAAGATGCAAAATGTTACCATGGTCAAAAAGATCTGTAGTGTTGTATGTAACTTGTTTGATTTATACAGTAACTTTAAATACAGTCTTACTAAAATGCAAACCATAAGAGCTGGAGGTTCCCATAGATTTCCGACAGTCCATGACCCCAACAGTGACACAGACTTCTGATCCGGCAGGGGGGGGTGTATGCCGCCCCTCCGCATCACCCGCACTATTGGGAACCCCTGATGTAATATATAGATCTTGGAATGGGAAGGCCGGGCCTCCTATCATTCCTCTCTGTGGCCTTGGCTCACTGCGATCGAAGCTCACTGCCCGCCTCCTGGCTGCCTCGCCCACAGCCGCGGCGTCAGTGTGGACGAGGAGATCGAGAGCCCATACTGGAGCGTCCGGGCGCTCGTGCAGCAGTACGAGGGCCAGCGGGGGGCGCCAGAGGAAGACGTGGAGACATCCAGGCCCTCCAGGTGAGGCTCCCCCTCTGCCTGATCACAAATAATGAATATAATAACATGCTTAATTCATGTGATATAACTTTATTTACTGTACCAAGGGCAAGGGCGAGAGGATCCACAGCCATATTTGGATAGGTTATTCCCTCTATGTGATGTGTTTTATTTCCTTTTTAAATTTGGGGGGGCGATCCAGCAGTGATTTGTTGCCGCGTGCCGTGTTGTGATGCCCTGTTGGAGCTGGGGGGCCGCGGCTCGGGTCTCCAGGACTGGCGTGATTGTCAGGTGCCCTGCACGCAGCCACAGCGCGAACCCGGCAGGTGGCCACGCTTCCCCCCATCCTTCAGATGTCACCAGGCACCCCCCCCCCCGCCCCGACCTCTGACAAACGGCTCCGTTGTCATCCCTCGCCGGCATGCCGCTTCAAAATGTCACCCCACCGCTTCCCACTCGGTCTTTAGCAACATCTTAGGGTACTGAATTCCCGGGCCTTAAATGCGAACGGTTTATTTTCTACTTTAAACCCGCAGTTCTTAATTATATATTAAGAACGAGCATGATAATTAATCCTTTAATTTTCTGCACCGACAGGGCCTGGTGGATTGACGATTAATTAATTAGGAGGTGTTAATTAAACGTTATTGTAACGCGAACATCCGTACACAGGAGTGCGCTCCCCTGTCGGGAACGAACAGCATCGTAGGTTTTAATTCTACTCCAATTAAGAAGCGTTGTCATGGAAGGCGAATCACGACAGCATGACACAGTGAGGAGGAGGAGGCTGCCAGGCACGGAAGTGGCCTGCTTCAGTCTTTAGCCGGACCCTCAGAAAGTGGCGGGATTTCTGTAGTATTAATTTCTCTTATAGCTCTGCCATTGCTTAACAATGCAAGAGTGGTTCCCCCCTATTTTGAATTGGGATGTGGCACGATCCAAATCTTTATGTTATTTCTGTTCTACGTGGGTGAGTCCAATGACAAGAAGTTTAGGTGGGCCTTCTTCAGAGTGATAGGGTTTCCTGCCTTGTGCCCGGAATGCGTTCACATGCCTGGCTTCTTCTAGAGGTTGTCATGTGGGCTCTGGGTGCATGTAATAGTCTATTCTTCTCAGTATCAAGTTTACCATCAGAAGCAGGCGGGGTGGGGGTGGCGTATGTTATGTGTCTCCTGCCAGTGGCAGTTGCATAAGAGTTCTCCGTCTTGGTGATAATGTCAGAGAATATTCGTGGACTCCTCGTTTTGAAAGTTTGTGTGCATTTGACAAGCTGCGAGCCCAGTGACGTGCCATAGGGGGCACTGTACAGACTTGGCAGTCTGATCTTGGTGACGTTGAGCCTGTTTTAGAACCCAGCCATCCATCCATTTTCCAACCTGCTTATCCTACGGGGGGTCCAGAGCCTATCCCAGAAGCAATGGGCACAAAGCAGGGAAGAACCTTGGATGGGGGGCCAGCCCATCGCAGGGCACACTCACACACGCACACCTACGGACAATTTAGCAACCCCAATCAGCCTCAGCACCTCGGCCTCAGGCCTCAGTTTTTGGACTGTGGGGGAAAACTGGAGTACCCGGAGGAGACGACACGGGGAGAACATGCAAACTTCACACACTTGAAATCCAGGCAGAGACCAGAACCCGGGTCCCAGAGGCGTGAGGCAACAGTGCTAACCACTGCACCACCTGTCTGCATTCCTGCTGATGGTCATTGGGTCCGATCAGGCCACAGCTAAGATGGCCTTCATCTCCATACTGCTTCATGACATCAGAACCATTACTTTTTCGTTCATAAATGTGTTTAGTAAATCACCTGAAACAGTAATCTGAAAAATCTATTCTTTTTGGAAACCTATGTGTTAATTTGGCGGTAGCCAAGGACTTTAGTGGTGATTTCAGTCTGAATTAAAAATATTTATTATTCCTGTGCAGGATGATCTGCGATTGTTGTTTTTCATTTCGGTTCCGTATGGTAGCTGAGCCCTTTCAACCTGCTCTGATCCGTTTTTCTGCCCTGTCGGAGTGTAACATTGGCTGCTGCTTAGTCCCCTACCGGTTTACATTTCTGGGGGAGCGTCACGGAGGAGAAATGACAGCCCTGTGGGATGAAAGCTCCCAAATCTGCACAGATCCCCAGTAATCTGCACTCAGCTATCATCAGCTGACCACTCAGCTGCTCTCTGTCTCCATCAGCCGCCCTTTCTTCTTGGTCTCTTCACAACACTAAGTGCTCTCGGGGGCAGTGTGTGGCTCGGCAGGTTTGAACACTGTGCCTGTAATTAAGAGGTTGTTGGTACAAATCCCAGCATCGGCACAGCGATTTCACTATTCGTCCTGTGTGCAAAGACTATAATCCTTAATTGCTCCAGGGACTGTCTGACACATCCAAAATACATCTCTGCTAAATAAGTAAAATGTGTGTTTTGTAATTGTGCAGTGACTCTTCAGCTGATAGATCCTCGCAGTGTTTTGTAATGTGTTGTATGGCTTCTGCTACAACATTATCTGTCACTGATCCCTCTTTAAATCTCTGCATGGCTGAACTTGTACTTGTGTGGCTTCCTTGACATCACTATGGCTGCATGTCACTTCGGACAAAAGCATCAGCCAAATTAATGTAAACGACCAGCCAGTGGCTCACACTCTGTTTCTGTACTTTATGTATCTTATCTTCCCTCCATCTTTTTAATGGGAGATGTTTGTGTAGCAGGCTGTTTTTTGCATCGTAGGTTCCCCCCACCTTTTGTCTGAGAGCCGAAGAGTCTGTAGCCAAACACACCTCCGCGATATTCTGCTTTGTGCTGAGACTCTCCGAATTGAGCTTTCAGTGCACCCCCCCCCCCAAGAGGACCTGTTTGATAAGCAGACAACCCCTCCCTTTCCCCGCCGAATACAGATCCCTCTCCCCCGCAGTAGGAGGGAGGGAGGGAGGGAGGGAGGGAGAGAGAGAGAGAGAGAGAGAGGAGGCGTGGGTAAACAGTGGGGCCGAGCTATGTCTGACATCTCCACGCAGACAGGGAGAGAGTGTGAGAGAGGGAGCAGGAGAGAGAGAAAGAACGAGAGGAAGAGAGAGAGAAAGGGAGTCTGACAGATTTCCCTCAGAAGGAAGGAAAGGCTGGCAGCGGGAGGAAGGAAAACGCGAGCGGCATCGTCTAAGACGAAGGGAAACAATTAGCGGGATCTGTCTCACGCACGTGTGTGTGTGTGTGTGTGTGTGTGTGTGTTGAGGCACATCGCAGCCAAGCAGGACACAGCTGTAATGTGGGGGGCCCGGTCGGGGGCTATCTAGAGCAGCTCGTAGAATCGGGGAGGCCCCCCAGGGCTGCGCTGTGGCAATGGGGGCGATGCCTGGCGCCTGAGAGCCCCGCCGATCTGGGGAATCGCCGTGGCGACCGTCCTCTCGTCCGCATTCCTCTGCAATTTTTCTTTTCCCGGCTGGATATTCCGGACGTGGGATTGTGGCTCCGTGGGTGTGACTGGGACGATGGTGGTGAGCGAGCGACCGGTCGCGCCTCAAACCTGACGGGCAGCACCTCGGCGGGGGGGGTGGGTCACCGTCACAGGAAATGGGGGCAACGCAGATGAAATGGTAAGAGCAGCGAGAGCGACTCCACCTTCCCCACGTCAGTCAGTCTCTGTCTCTGTCTCAGTCTCTGTCTCTGTCTCTCCTCCCTATTAGCTTCGTTATTCTTGCTGTACCGTGCACGTTCCAGTCCCGTCTCATATCTGCTGCGGGGCTTTTACAGCCGTCCCAGGCTCTCCGCCTCAGCTTGCCTCGCCATCATTTCCCTCATCTCTCAGCCCGCCAGGTGATCCTGGGGACCTTTTCTGAAGGGCTCTCCTGCACGTGGACCAGCCCACTGTTTCTGCGTGTCTGGCGTTCCTGTCAGGGTGGAGCAAATGCTTCAGAAAGTCCAGAATGCACCTCTGTGACTGGTCTTGTGTTTCTTAATCAAGGTTGATGTCCTGATCTGTAGCTATCTGTATGCTGCTTGCCAGTCACGCTATTGTACAGTAATTCACACCAGTTAGACCAGTAACGTGAACGTGCTTCCCTTGCTGTTTTTTCACTGGTTTGTTGGTGGGCTGTACACCCTCTAATGTGTATGTGCCACTCCGGTGTAGCACTTTGATCTGAGGTTTTTAGGGGTATTTTCCACCAGGCGTCCGTCGTCACATGTCTGACGTTGTGCTCGGCTGAGTTTCTCCTCAGCCACCTGTCTCCAGTAGCGCCCTCTAGTGGGCAGGCTGGGAGAGCCCTGTCACGGGTGGCGTCAGGTTGCCGTGGGATGGGCTGTGGGAATCTTCTACAGACAGATCTGTGGATATGCCCTGCTTCCTGTCCAGGTCCCTCAGGCCTGCCTTTTAATTTGCCTGATTATCGAGCGGCCGCCAGATGCTTATAAAAGGGGCTACAAATCTGAACCAAGATCACGGGCAGACTCCGCCTGCCAGCACATTTTTAAATACCGCTTTCGTGACTGTGGCTGGATGGATTTTTATCTTGTGCCTTTCAAAGTGAACTTTGGAATATCTGCTCTCAAAGCTCTTGGAATATCTGCGGTAACTAAAGTATCAATCATTCAGCTGCACTGATAATTTAGTTGTCTCTGCTTGTGGAATTTAGGTCAGGTAGCCTTGATCGTTGTTTTGTGCTTGTTCCTGCCAATTCCCTGCCAATATGGTTCTATAGAATGGCATCTTGGGTGAATCTCAGTGCCAAGAACGCAAAGACCTCACTAGTGGTCTTAGCGAGACCGGTCTTGCTAACTGTATTCTTGGTTATTGTGGTGGAACAGGATCAGCATCTGGGGATTTTTGCCATCCTCTGTACTTCTGTTCTTGAGTATTGGAACTGGTCTTCGACAGTGGAAGATGATGTAAACACAAGCTCACAGGTATGGTGAAGTTCACCTTTTGTTTGTGAGACAGCTGCCGAACCCCAGGGATCTGTTTAAGGATGTGATAGGCTAAGGGGAGTGGGGGGAGGGGCTTCCTGTCTACCAGTCATAAATGATCCACCGGAGGCCCCCTGACCTCTTCTCGCCCAGCTGGGTTCCATTCCCCGCATTTATTAGCCCACATTTAAGGATCTGGATTCAGGGTGCCGCTGTCTGTAGCGACCGTCTCCAGCTGTCTGACTTCCACTCAAAAGTTAAAAAGTAAAGTACGTCAAAAGTTTTAATGCCTTCATCCCGGGAATGCAAATGTCACGGCGTTCAGCGGCCCTTGAGTTGGCGTCCATGGCTGGACACCTGCGTTTTGGCAGAGGCTGGCCGCGTTGCGGTTTACGCAGCCGCCCATGTGCCGGAGAGTGTTCGCGGTAGCCAGTGGAGGAGGGAGGCCATCTGGAGGGCAGGCGCAGGCCCATGCCGCCCCCCCCCCCTTCCTGTTTTTCCTGCTTTCTGAAAGAACAAGGAATGGAACCCTTAATTTAAGCGATGGTTCGTAACTGGCCCCGGCACGTTACAAGACTCCTTCAGGATCCCACGCGGCTGGAGAAGAAAAAAAAAAACGCTGGTTTTGTTTTGCCCCCCAGGGACACTGTGCCCTGAAGTCTGTATCTGACTTTCATAATTTGTTCTCCGCCCCTAAAACATACAGAGGCATCCGTGATGGTCTGCATCTCGCACAGAGGAGACGAGTTTCATCACCGGGTCTTAATCCCGACTCTTTTTAAGGAAGCGTTCCGTGTTAGACTCTGGACTGTTACATTTCGGGTTTGAGCAGGGGGGTCACGCTTAAGTAACAGGCTACATTGGACCCTATACAATCTCTGGTGGACCGAAACAAAGTAAATTTATAGTAGGCTAGTAAAACAATAACAATCCCTTTCCCTATTTTATATTTATATATAGATCATAAATCACCTACTAATCATGAAAGGGCTGAAGTACCCTGTTAAAAGTGTTCATTTTCTAGAGTGCCAGTGGTTCTGTCCATATTAACTACCCTCATAAGCTGTTAGCTTCACATTTCAGTTATATACTGTCATTTTGCAGAACATCAGTGATGATTGTCAAAACCTTATTACCGGTATAGTGTATGGTTCGCAATATCTGGTACCAAATATCACTATACTTGTCCGCGGTCATGGTTAGAATATGGTGGCCATTTAGCCATCTTTCTATGCATTTTCTGCAGGTAATTACTATGCAGTTATTCACCAAGTAGTGATGAATAAAGAACAGGTATTAAAATAGATGAGATTTGAGCCTGTGTGTCTTTGGAAACTTGGGGTTTAGCAGGCCTTGCTGCTTCATTAGCATTCACGTAGCTTAGCATCGCTTGTCTGCTAAGTCGGATTAAAAACTGACTGTTGTATTACTTTTCTTTCCCACTCTGGTGAAAAAAATAGAGAATAGCAAATAGAAACACACTGATTTGAAAAATCTATTTGAAAATCCTCTTGTGGGCCAGATGTGGACCTTTATCCTGTCAGATTCAACTGGCAGCCCATAGGTTTGAGTGTTGGGAGGGGGCAGGTCATTCCCATTCTGTAGCACTCCTCCCCCTACCTTCTTTTCAAAACGAAGTCTAAAAGATTGTTGTGCATTGTGTGTGTGGTCAGCCCAGGCAGCAGGGGGCGACATGGTCAGTGTGTGTTCCCTGCGACGCTGTTTTCCCTCCCATGCTTGCTTTCAGGTCCGCAGAAGGCCATAGCGCTACCTTATGTCTGTGACTATTGAGGGCCGGCGACCCGAATGAGCTGTGCCCCTGTCTCACTGGGCGCTGTTCTAGCCCGGCGCGGGTTTGAAAGCCTGCAGGCGTGCGGCTGGTCGCCCAAGAACGAAGCCCCGCCCACGTCTCATTAATCATCGTCAGAAAGGGAAGTGGGGGCGAGTCTTTGTTGGAGCGTTTGCTTATTTTCCCGGTCCGAGGTCCCCCACAGACACAGTGGGTGTGTCACTCTGTCATCATGTGACACAGTGGGTGCCCTCGACCCTGCCTCCGTTCGGGGCCAGGGGGGCAGAGCGCACAATGAGGCCGAAACATCAACAACAGCAACAACACCCCTCTGTCTATTTTCTGGGGCTGCCATTGTTGCTGCTTATAAAAGAAAGAGAGAGGAAAAACAGAAATAAAAGAGAGGCATTTTCTCAGAGCCTCCCCCCTCTCCAGCAAACCAGCCCCTGCCCCCCCCCTCGCTGCACCTCCTTTCCCCGCCTGCTCGCTCAGCTCCGTCTGAGGTCAGCAGTGGCATGGCTTGCTGGTCTCCATGGTAACAGGAGGGTGGGCGGTTGGACATCCCGGTGATAAACTCAGAAGTGGCCAGACTCGGGTCAGTTAAATTTACCTCAGTCCTGCATTTGTGGACCGGCATGCTACCGTTTCTGTCATGATGGGGGGGGGGG
>JABFDZ020000042.1:19141444-19161399 GCA_019775955.2 Pollimyrus isidori
GAGTGCAATAAAGACAATAGACAGTACATATAAGAGCAGCAACGGATGGATGTGTAAGCAAAATACCGTACATTACATTCAGTTTTAGGTCACTAAAAGGATCCTGTATGATAAACGTAAATTCATTCTCCTTCATTATCTTTTTGTACTTTAGATGGATATATATTTTAAAGTATTTTATACCTGATTTTTGAAGGGAAAAACACGGATTCGGACACTCATTCATTCTGCCCAACCACTATCATTGGCGTATTGTCCTCGTTGCCTTGGTAACTGCCTTCCCCGTGTGTCGAGTCCAGTGTCGCTGCACATGCGTACTTCACACCATAATGGAAACGCTAATGGAAAAGCTGTTTCATACCACGAGACACTTCTATGTACTCTTGTTTTTACAAACAGTATCACTTTCTGTGTGCAAGTTAATCCTGTATTATATAAACGTTTTACTGCAAAACCAACATTAACTATATGCATATTATACATAAAGCTGAACTATGTTAATTCCGCTGACTAGTCTACTCGTCGAAATACAGAAATGAAATGCAGTACTAAATATGTTTCTCGATCAGTAGTTTGACGCGAGTTCTAGGTCGCTTTACGACAATATTTTACGGTGGCAGCAAATCGATGTCACTGCGGTTGCCAGATCATGAAAACAACCCACGTCTAAATATATTGATATACTCTATATACTTATTATAAATCGACGCATGATTTATAATACAAATTAACATACCGTAAAATCTCTTGTATACTTGTGATAGAACACCGTTTCACCTTTAAAAAGGTCTTGCGATATTGTTTTATTTGATCTTTTAAAGTTATATCTTGTGTATATTATTAATTATTATGAAAAGTAATATCAATCTGCCAGCTTCGATTAAAATAAAACAAGCAAACAAAACCCAGAATTGTATTCCTAGTGAGTGAGGAGTTTCAGAGAAACCTGGCAACCTCGCCCGTCGCGCCGAGGGCGAACAGAAGGAGAGCCGTAAAGTGTGATGTTTTGGGACGGGGAGGTCATTGGAAAGTAAGGGGCTTGGTTAATTTGGGGGGGACAGATTATTTCTCAATTAAAGCATATACTGCACCCCTTCGTTAGCGTTAAGCAGGCTGGGGTTTAGTGTGAAGTCCATTAAGTGTACCTTTAGCTTGTTACGGAATAACAAAACGAGGAAATGTTACGGTTGGCGGTGCGGCGGTTGAGAAATCCTGTAAAACTCGAACGATGCGGTCTTCAGCTGGGCCCCTCGGGGGGTGCAAGGACCGGCCCGGCTCCTTGTCACAGGTACCACTGCGGAGCTATCAGCCGGGCTCGGCCGCCCTCCTGTGCCACCGCTGCCGCCAGACGCACCTCCGGCACCGGGGGGCTTTTCCTGCAGGATGACGGCATTTCGGGCCGCTACCGAGGCCGGCGCTTCTACTCCTTACCGGCCCACCAGAAGGTATCTGTCCCGACGACCTTTCAACCTGCCCGGGGACTCCAAGTTAGCCTGCTTTTGTACGTTACAGCTTCCCAATGTCAAGGTTGTTAAATTTGGTCACCTGGCTGGAATGAGATTTTCAATTTAAGATAAGTCTGCACACGTATTTGCATGTATGTAACGTGTTTTATTACCTTGTAAATAGTCTGCAGCGTTTGCAAACTGCCACAGCGCTTTTGATGTAGCTGATTATATGTTTATAGTGGAACGGTATACATTTGTCGTAATATTTCTTGCGTAAGCTTGAGTTTGGCAACGCTGCATTCACCTCTTCCTTTTGTATGATTTACTGACATCTGCCAAGTGAAAATTTGTCCGTCGAATGGTTTAGATAGATTATTGATTCCGAAGGAAATTTAGTCAAGCAGTACCTTACACGTACAAAAGGCCACAATGCAAATTATATATACATTGAGATCAAGAAGAATAAGGTGATGACACGAATAGTGACAATGATTAAGGATAATGATGAAAGGTAAGGTATTGAAAATACTAATCACTACAAAGTAATTCTTTAGTGTTACAGTATTTGCCAGATCGATGAGACTCTCTTGGACTGAAGCATCAGTTCAACAAAGAAATCATTATTCAAGACCAAACAAATGCACAGAGTGTTTCACATGAAGTATACATTTTGTCCCCTCCTTCATTTCTAATAGCTACAGCCACCCAGCACCTCACTGCATTTATGCGATGAAATGACAGAAAAGTCATTGATTTATTTGCCATTTTCTCACGTAGGAGTACCAGTATGTTTCACATATCCCATCTTAGTCTTCTTGGAGACAAACAGACAGACAGACAGACACACACGCACACGCACTGTTGAGAGTGACGCTTGGGATCTGAACATGTGGCCAGGCCATTTTTCCGGCCCCCTGGAGATTTTTTGGGGGTCAAGATCCTGGCTCAAGGTCAAACACTGCCTACAAAAGCCCTCAGTAACCTCATAGCCAAGGCCTTCAGTTTGTTTGCCTCTTCATTAATATGATGATGGAATTCATTGCTGTACACATTGCTTCCCATGTGGTCTGTTTCCCACTGACAGGTTATGATTTTTCTGTTGATCCTTTTTATGATCACCTTAGTGTAGTAGGTTTGACCAGGAAATATGAGAGGGTGGACATGCTCCTTTAGGCTCTGTCTGTCACTCAGGATCCATAGCAGAAAGGGTTTGGTGCTTTGACAGTAGGCTTGTCACGATACTAAAATTTCAAATTCGATACTAAGGATGGTGCTCGATGCTCGATACAATTTTCGATATAAAAGGGGGAGAAGAAAACAAACACAGGAACTTTTTTTTTGTTTTTTGAAGTCAGAACACCACTAAAAAAAGACAAACAATACAATGAAAACCATCAACATTGTAAAATAAATAAAATATTTTTAACAGAGTAGACAGGGATCTGGTCCATACAAATGTACTTTTGAGCTTTTTTGCCTTTGGTGATTTTACACTGTTTTTCTGCTGTTGTTCATAGTACTGGGGGGGAGGTGTTTGTGGATGTTTAGGTCTGGCTGCAGGTCCCCCTCTCTCAGCCTCTGCCTGGGATTATAAGATATACATGATGATTGTCAGATACTAAGAACAGAGTTTTATAGGTTTGGCACCATGGTGAAAAATAAAGAAATAAATGAACGAATGAAGGAAGGAAATGTATTTTGTTTTTGGGCCAAACTAACAAAATTAACCCCTCGCTTCACATAGCACAACAGTGAAAATATATGCACGTTATAAAATTAGATGATTGTAACGCGCAGAGAGAGAAGCGAAGACACAGCCATTCTTATAGTTAACTTCAACAGTATCCCTTGACAGTGGCACCTATGAATATGAAAATATTGATATTTTATGTTTGAACAACAACTTTACTCTCCTCTTGAAACTCAGCATATAATTCAGAGTGATGGTCTTTCAAATGCTTCGCTAAATTTGTCATGCTGCTTGTTTTGGTTGCAACAACTTTGAGGCACTTCTTGCAAATGGGCTTGTCCACATCTTTTGGTTTTCCTTGTTCATGTGGTTCATATGCAAACTATTTCCAGACAGTACTCCTGCTTTTTACATTCTCTATCAAGCTTGGTGCTGCAAAACTAAAGCTGGAGCTGCTTTTGCCCACTGCCATGTTTAAAGTGTGTCACTCACGTAAAACAATAGGTCCTCCAGGTACCCGTTGTGGGGGTTGCCCGCTGCAATGCCTGTTGAAAATCGTTGTAGTCTGCCGGTGATTCCCGTGAACTTGCAGATGCAAAACTAACATTTAAGTATCGATACCAGCGCCAATTGATATTGAACTTGATACTAAATTTTAGTATTGATTAGTATCTGAGAATCGATTTTAATTTTTTTTATTTGGTAGGACAGTGTATAGGAAGATTTGAATGGTCTTGTGGTGCTAGTTGTTCATTTAAATTAACACAGTGCTATTGGAACTCAAGGGGAACAAAATACTTCCAGGGAAACACTTTGTGTCTCTGGTCTTGCACATTGACTTCATTGTTAAATTGATGCTTCAATCAAAGACTGTTTGATCTTTATGCTGGAGGAACTGAGCTGAAGTGCCCTCTGGGGTTATGCCTGGGACTTCAGTGACTGGCCTGATTTTTCTGAGGTTTATTCTGCTCTGAGAAGGTACTTCTCTTTTGATGGCACCACTAATGTGCTGATGGACACCATCACAGAGCTGCCACTACCCAATATATCCCGGTCCATTTTCTGGTAGAAATAGTTCATAGCTTCAGAGAAGTATTAAATGTGACATTTAGACAACTTGCGATAGAAAGGAAAATTATGTAATACCCTTTAAAAGTTTTGAATGCTGTGATATTAGTGAAAAACATTTAGAACCTGTTTAAAACTAAACATGCAGCATTCCCCGTGCTTGCAGATGAATCATACCAAAGACCAAAATGAAAGGTTGTGCAGTGTTATGTATTTTTGAGCTACGTCGTAAAATCTGAAGACTGTGATCTTGTTACGAACGTGTGACAGCCTGAATGTTCTCCATGGGATCTGGGACTTGCTCAATGAAATGACTGACTTAATGAAACATTACTGCACACTATTTTAGGCACACAACAGTTAGGGGTGGACAAATGTACGTGCCCGTGTGTCTGAGAGTGTTATGACGAGTATGAATATCTCAGCATCGAGTTTTTGTTCGGCTTGTATGTCGTATTACAAAGGGGTTTTCTTACCTCTGTTCCCGATGGTAACTGGTGAACATCGTAAATACCATTTAAAAGAAAGTCTTGCATGAAAATTAAAGCTCAAGTTGGCACATTTTGATACAGAAGGTATTTTCTTGTCAACTAAGGAATACACTTTGGTTTATGATGCTCCTACATTCAAGTGTTCAGTTCTGGTGGTTCTTTAATACACAGAATTACAAAGCTGCTGTTCTCTGTGTTTCTATAGGTGCAGTTACCGGCACTGTCTCCCACAATGCAGCTGGGCACCATTGCACGCTGGGAAAAGAAAGAAGGCGATAAGATTAACGAGGGCGACCTGATAGCAGAGGTGAATCTGTAATAGCAACTGAACCATACCAGCTGTGACCGTGGTGGCTCCCCCTAGTGGTGACGTCAGACATCTCTCCCCCCAGGTGGAGACAGACAAGGCCACTGTCGGCTTCGAGATACTGGAGGAGTGTTACCTGGCTAAGATCCTGGTACCTGAGGGTACAAGGGATGTGCCCATTGGAGCAGTCATCTGTATCACTGTGGACAGGTTATATCACATCATTATATCTGCAAGATACTACAAGCTATTTCAGCTCAAAAAGTGTATCTGTCAGGCTTTATTTACAGCATTTTTATGATCGTATAGTAAGTATAGCATCTGTATGGAAGAATTAATTATTTAAGGCAGTGTTTCCCAACCCAATCTTTCTGGACCCCCAGACCAGGGGTGTTGAACTCCGGTCCTGGAGAGCTACCATCTAGCAGATTTTCTATCTTACCTGGCTTCTAATGAGCCACACCTGTTCTTAGTATTTACCTGAGAACAGGTTTGGCTCATCAGAAGCCAGGTAGGATAGAAAACCTACTAGATGGTAGCTCTCAAGGCCCGGAGCTCAAGAGCCCTGCCCCAGACAGTCCACAGCTCCCAGCCAATGAAAAACATAAAATTCTTGGTCCTGGTGTTGTTGTTAGCCAGAGAACAAAAATGTGGACTATCTAGGGGGTTTCCCGTGGACCCGGTTTGGAAAAATTGGTCTAGAGCAGGGATATTCAAATCACAGTCCTCATGGGCCCAGCACCGCTGCTTCTCCAGACTTACTTTACTCGTGAGCCAGGTGTGAAGCCTCTTCAGCCAATCAGAATCAGTGATTATTAAACTAACTTCCTGGGTCCTTAAATCAATGCCTGGATTTGAAATCGAGGTCCATATTTGAAGAACCCTAGTCTCTGGAGGATTTGTTTTGTGTCTGTGTGGCAGTGTAGTCTAGATGCTTCACTTAGGGTCTGTTTGATGATAAATATTCCTCATGTTTGTGGGTCATGGATATGTTTTTGTGGTCTCTATCCTGGCTTAACTTAAGTCCTTCTGCCCTCAGCCCTGACCTCATCCCTGCTTTTAAGGACTACACGCTGGACAAGGCGTCGGCCGCCCCTGCCGCTGGCCCCCCGCCTCCAGCTCCACCTTCCCCCGCTGCTGCCATGCCCCCACAGGCCCCTGGGAGCTCCTACCCCCCACACCTCAAGGTGCGTGTGGGCTAGGATGTGCTGGGAGGCCTTTATTGGGTGTGAGCCATGCCAGGCTGACACTGCTAGGATTTTGTCCTCCCCCAGATCCTACTGCCTGCCCTCTCGCCTACCATGACCATGGGCACCGTACAGCGCTGGGAGAAGAAGGTGGGAGAAAGGCTCGGCGAAGGAGATCTGTTGGCTGAGATCGAGACGGACAAGGCCACCATTGGTGAGGCTGCTATCGGGGTGTGACTGGTTTATCATGTAATTATTCAGGATTGGGAACTCAACTCCTGTTAGTTGTCGTCAAGTTTGGAATTTTTTCATAAAAGTTGTGTGAAATCCTGAGCTCTGGTTTGGTGACAGGGTTTGAGGTCCAGGAAGAAGGCTACCTGGCCAAGATCCTGGTGTCTGAGGGGACACGGGATGTCCCCCTGGGTACTCCCCTCTGCATCATCGTGGAGAAGGAAGCCGACATCATAGCCTTTGCCGACTATGTGGAGGCAGGTGTGGCCGAGATCAAGGCCCCACCTCCTACGCCCACATCGGTAAGAATAACTGTCTCTCAGACCTGCCCCCTGTCTGCGTTGGGGTCTGTATGTTGAGGTCCGATAAGGGTTTTTGTAATGGCCTGTTAGGTACCAAGGTTTATCAACTGATGTGCTGAACAGGTTCAGTGCCTCCAGCCTTTCATGTGAGTTGTTAGCATCTTAGTAGAATTTACGATGGCATACATCCCGATGTCGCCATGGCAGACGGGAACATCCATTACCCACAGCAACTGTGTCCTTACCGGAATGTTGTTTTGGTTGTAGCGGTAACGTAATACAATGCAAGGAGCACAATGACCACATCATGAAAGAGGGTTCTTCAGGATATGTACTGGATATAATCCGTAGTTCATATGAGGGAAACTCATTCTGCTGTAACAGTTTCTACCTTTCAACTAGATTCCGAAGCCTATAATAAACTTGTTTAGCTATATATAGAGCAGGATTTGAACAATTGTTTGTATACTTTGAGTAACCTTATGAAATGCCAGTACTGGAGCCGATTTTCACGCAGCTCTTGGCCTGAATTTCTCTAATTTGAGATCGTACACTTATCAGAGCCAATGTTGTAAAAGCAGGAATCGGCCCACATCAGGAGGTTCTCTGAGTCTCCCGTAAATGAAGGGGCGTCACTCTGGACTCTGTGGTTTTTCTTTCTAACGTGTGATAACACCAAAGCAAGGCTGCTGGCCCCATACGGCCGCGTTTATCGTAGGGGTGGAGTTACAACAGGTGATCGGGTCTGCGCCCCACAGAGTGTCGCAACACTTATTCGGAGATGCCGAGCTGCGGACTTTACCCCATTGGTGCAATTTATTTGCGTTTGGAAAATTTTCTGCACTCAACACCTGGTAGCTAGCAATAGTAGGGAAATTGTAAGGTTTTAATTATTATTTTTTTTATCGTCCTGCTATTGTTGCTAAATGTTTACGTTAATGTTAGCAGGTTATGGAAAGGTCATTTTTCTCTTCTGCTATTTATAGGTAGGTGTTCTTTACTGCTTATTGCCAAAGTATTAATTATGAGTCATAGTGGAAGGCTACGTTCACACTGCCAGCCACATCGTTCAATTCCAATTTTTTGCTCAGATCAGATTTGCCTGTCTTGACGGTTCACATTCATAAGTACAAGTGACCTGTGTCTGACTGTGATGTGAACGCATCGGTCTTCCGAAATGTCACACATGCACACATTGATACGTTTTTACACAGGTGAAAAGCTGGTCATGAAATTGGCATGTGCGGCCATGACTGCTGCGCTGATTCGAGTCTCTTGCCTGTTTAAACTTTGACTTCAGGCTCTTTATTTTTCTTTGGTATTATCACCAACTTTGTGTCCGTGCTGTGCCATTTCTCTGGCAATTATTTCAAATACCACTGTATAGGTTCCTTCCAGTTTACCTTGAACAGATTCATCATGCAGTTATAAATTTTTTGAATGGATTAATTTCCCCAAATATCAATTAAATCCCCACCTTCTCCATCCTTCCACTGACTGTTATCGCAGCTCTCCCCCATTTTTACCTTCCTGCGCTGCCGGTGCAGGCTGATGATGTCAGCGCATGCGTACAGGCAAAAAGCCACTTGGATTCCGATCTGATCGTTCACTTTCAGGTCACATGGCTGCGAATGGGATACGTATCTGATTTAGTACCACATATGAAAGTGGCACAAACCCGATTTGAAAAGATCAGATCTGTGTCACATTAAGGCAAAAAATCAGATTTGAGTCACTTCAGCACGGCAGTGTGAACGTAGCCAAAGTATCCCTTTTGAGTATCAGTATTTACCAGAGTATCAGATTAATTTTCTTTAATGTTTCAACTTGCTTATAGTATCAGGATCTGATTTCAAAACGCGTTTCTCAGAATAAAATGCTCACTTGTGTAGTATCTACACCTGGGGTCACCAACATGGTGTTCTAAAAATAGTACAACTCACTAGTGAGCAGCGTCTATAATTAAATTTTGTCCTGTTGTTCATTAATCACATTTGCATTTATATATATATTTGAAAATTACAATATGTACTGTAAAAAAAAAAAAATGATTTAAAACATGTTTATTAAACATGTTTCAAACTGGTAGCCCTTCATATGTCTCAGTACCCATGAAGTAGCTCTGTTCCAAAAAGGTTGGTGACCCCTGGTCTCTGCCAACCCCAGACACCCCCATGTTCTTACCAGGACACCTTCACCCCTCGTATTAAAGAATGCTCAGTAAATCTGTTTTTACATGAGTAACATTAATCTTTATCTTGCAAATTCCTGAAAATAGTTACATTGAATTAACTCAATGTTTGCTAGTTCTTCTCTGGATAACGAATGACACAAACCTGATTTAAACCACGAGCTGGATCGATGTGGAGTCTCAGAATGGCCTTTTTTTGCCTGTCGTCTGCCGGGAGATGCAGGTGGAATTTGTCTTGGCGAGTGGCGTTTCCTTACCCGAGTCGCCTGCCTGTGTTTCCAGGTGGTACCCCCATCAGCTCCAGCGCCTGCCCCCTCGGCTCTCACGCCCGCCCCTGGCACAGCCATGCCCGCCGCTGCCAGGAAGGGCAGAGTGTTTGCCAGCCCCCTGGCCAAGAAGCTGGCAACTGAGAAGGGAATCGACCTTTTCCAAGTTAGCGGTGAGCCAGAGCACAGTACTGGGATTCCCTGTAATCCCCTTTAATTCTAGTTATGCATGTTTACCCCACCCTTCCTATATAATATTTATGCATCCCTCCATCCATCCAACCATCTTCCAGCTGTTTCTCCAGTAGGCTATATCATCACAGTCAAAATGGATCCCAGGCAGATGCTGTGCTAATCAGTGAACAGTTCATATGGGGTAACGGTCCTTCTTAGGGCTCATATGCAGTCATAGTCTAAGGGCAGTTTTCGAGTTGCTATTTCTCCAAAGTGCATTCTCAGACTATGGTGGATGGCCCATGCAACATGAGGAAAATGTACGAACTTCACAGGCAACTGCAGGTGACATTCAAACCCGCAACCGAAGAGGCCTGCTGCCCACTCAGCCATTGTGCCAAATATTTTATATTGGAATTGGGCATGTCGATAGGTGTTTTTAAGCACTGTTCTAAAGGCCGTAATCCAGGGGGAGTGAGGCAGACGCAGCTCATCCTCTGAGGTGCCATTGTGCCACACCCACTTGCTCTTTGTGTAAAAGCAGGACATCACTGCTGGTTCACTCAGGATTTCATCCCCAGGCTCTGGCCCGGATGGCAGAATCACGAAGAAGGATATCGAGGGCTTTGTTCCGCCTAAAGTCTCCCCGGTGAGTCCCCAATGTCTGCCAGAGCTGCGTCTTGAATTTATAAATGACATAAGGAGAAAATGAACAAAGGCGAGGCTCGAAGCAATGAACAGAAAGTGACTTGTTAACGTGACACACGAGCTGTAGTCTTTGTCATGGGACCTCTGCCTTCCTGCTGTGTGAAATGTGTGAGCAGCTTTTCTGTCGCTGTCCCTCCGCCAAGGCTGTGCCAGCAGCCCCAGGTGTCCCCTCCCTCGGTGTTCCCGCCCCTGCTGTGGCAGCAGTGCCCACCGGCACCTTCACGGACATCCCCATCAGCAACATCCGCCGGGTGAGCCCTCATTGGTTGCGTGATGCATTGTGACATTTGATTGGTATCAAAATCGTGACCTATTTCGGTGGGAAAAAAAACGAATATATTAATGTAATTTTAGGGATGGCCATACAGAATTGGAAACCAACCTGACTTCTTATTACAAATGAAATAAGTATAATTAAAATCATTTTAACTGTCTTGAAGAGGAGGAGCCACTGCACCTTGTTTCTCTTTTGGTGTCTATCAGGTTGCAATTCTATGGCGCCCTCTGTCAGTGTGGCTGAATCACACCTTTTCTTTTGCTGCTTGTCAGTGGGGTGGGAGAGGCTGGGAATGTTACTCATGTTAAATGCATAATCATCTGTGTTCACAGGTGATAGCGCAGAGGCTGATGCAGTCCAAGCAGACCATCCCCCACTACTACCTGTCTGTCAGCATCAAAATGGACCAAGTGCTGGACCTGAGAAAGGAACTCAATGAGGTGAACTTGTCTCCACCAATCAGGAGGCACTTTTTAAGTATGTCACTGTAGTTTACATGATTGAGAAGTTGCCAGTTTGGGAGATTAACGTCTGCGTTTTTACCTCTCACAGGTGGTGAAGGCAGACAGTGTCAAGCTCTCTGTGAATGACTTCATCATCAAGGCCTCTGCTCTGGCCTGTTTAAAGGTGCCTGAGGCCAACTCCTCCTGGATGGATACAGTGATCCGCCAGTGAGTACACTCAGCCGTGCTGCATTACCTTGTTCAGCCACCAGAGTGTGCACTCCTGCAATGCAACATTTTTACAACGTGGGCTGGGCTACAGAATGCACTAAACCCATGCACACCGTTGCTGTCTTCTCTGCAGGAATCACGTGGTTGATGTCAGCGTCGCGGTCAGCACGGCTAATGGCCTTATCACTCCTATAGTGTTCAACGCGCACAACAAGGGCCTAGCTGCCATCAGCAAAGATGTCGCCTTGCTGGCCGCCAAGGCACGTGAGGGCAAGCTGCAGCCTCATGAGTTTCAGGTGAGGGCTCCCACCAACCCCTAGTGGTCTGAGAAGGAAGCGCAGATACTGACAGCATCCTCATGGTCAGGTGGCCATTTTGGCCGCGTTTGTTCGCTCTTAATGGTTGACATGTAACTGATAGGTATCCTTTCCGCGTTATAGGGTGGCACCTTTACCATCTCCAATCTGGGCATGTACGGCATCAAGAACTTCTCAGCAATCATCAACCCCCCCCAGGCCTGCATTCTGGCCGTGGGGGGCTCTGAGAAAAGGCTACTGGCAGCAGATAACGAGAAGGGGTAAGGGCGGGGTACAATTGGGAGAGGGTACCTGGAAAAATCCCGGAGTGTGTGTGACCAGTCGTGAACCAGAAAGGTGGATGCTACGGGGGTGAAGGAGCAGTGCTCGGGTTGCTGGGATTAATTCTGTTGTCCTTGCGCGTGTTTCTCATGCCAGGTAGCCCGGCGGTCCGCTCAGCGCTCTTTCTCCGGCTCTTTTGACTCATTTTCTGTATTGTTAGCATGCCCAGGGGGGTTGGGCAACCAGCTGACCTTGGACCCCCGAGGTTTTTTTATCTCCCCGGGTGGGAGTTTTTGGTTCTACTCCGTTGTCAATTGGCTTTTTTTCTTTTCTTTTTCATTCTTTTCTATTCTGTCCTTCTTCTGTCTTATGTATTTAATTTTATATGTACATCAATGTGTTCTAACACACCCATGTAAAGCGCCCTGGGACAACTCTGTTGTGAAGGGCGCTATATAGAAATAAACTGAATTGAATTGAATTTTCAGACTGACTGTTGATCTCGTCCTCCTGTCCTCAGGTACGACGTAGCCAACATCATGTCCGTGACGCTGAGCTGCGACCACAGGGTGGTGGATGGGGCGGTGGGAGCCCAGTGGCTGGCGGAGTTCCGGAAGTATCTGGAGAACCCCATGAACATGCTGTTGTGAACCAGCAGTGTGACCTCCCGTGACCCCTCGCCACTATTTAACTTGTCTTCAAGAGGACACCTGGATAAGCCAACATTGTTCATGGGACGTACTGCCCTTGATAAATGTACTTGTTTCTCTTTATTTCTCTCTTGCTCCTTCTCTCCCCTACACACACACACACGCATCTGGTTTGACCCAATGAACTTCAAGGGCCCAAATGGAAACTAGAGGTTTATGTGGACTCAGACTGCTGTTGACATTGGACTCCAATTCAAAAAGTCATTGTAAACAGTTGTTACAAACAATTGCAGTCCAGTTATAAAACCCATATTAGTGATATTTAACGATTGGGGAAAAAAAGAATCTTTCAGTCTTGTGTGTTCTTTCTTCCATTCAGTGGGATGGTCCACTGCAGGTCTGGCTTGGCTTCTGTTTAGTGTTTTAATCTGTAAAGCACGTCTCAGGACAGATTGTATATCTCGAGTCCCAGGCTCCGCTGGAGAGACGTGTGTGGTGATAGGGGTTTTTTTTTTTTAATCGTTTGATGATGAGGGTATCGATCAAATTGGGGGTGTCAGCCTAAATCTTGGGGCACAGGAAGAGCATGAGTCCTGTGAACATGGAAACAAACTTGTTTCATATTGGAATCCCCCCCTTTGAAATTGTACCATTTTACGAACATGGAAATTTGTGTGTCTAGATATTGGCCGCTTTGCTTGGAGCACATAACTTTCCCGTGTCAGGTCAGATAAGGTAAGGGCAATGTCTTGTTCAATTTTTCCCATTTCCCCTTGCAGTTTTGAAGTGTACCACTAGGGGGAGACTTTTGTTTTTTTTATCGTGTGAAAAGGTAAAATTCTGAATGTGAAAACTTAAGGGAAACTGGCTGTTGGGATCGGGGAAAAAAAAGCTTAATGTGGATGAAAAGTCGTAGGTTCCAAGGTCAGTTTCTATGCTCGTTGAGTAATATAGCCATGTAACAAACGAATGGTGTTTAAAGAACTGTCACTTTTCTTCCTTAAATGGTATAGATTGGAAATGGTTACAGTAAAATTGTGTGGAAGTGCAGTTTTATACTTGTTTCATATCAGGCTGCTAGAGTCTCTCTCTGCTGCAGCCGGCTCTATTGCAGCCAGAAGGTGGATGTGGAGGTTGTGGTCGTGCCGTATCGCGTAATTCATCATCCATCACAAAGCCACCTGTATCGTTAATAGGCCATACCCCCCTCCCCCCATGCTGCTGCCATTAGTGTCCATTTGCACAGACTCAGCAACACATTACATACACAGTCTGGTTACACTGGAGGGGCAGAGAAAATGGTCACTGTGGCCTTGGTTTATAGCCCAGCCAGCTTGCTTATGTTCTGTTACATTATTTTTTTTGTACTTGTAAGACCACACTGTACGTTTCCCTGTAGCTCAAAGCAGGATTATACAGTTCATACCAAAATGTGCAACTATCCCGCCCCCATAAAAAAAAAATATAGAGAGGTCTAACTTGCGTGTTGCTTTCTGGATCATGTCTTTCAACTGGTCACAGATAATGAAAAGCCATTATTAAGTCATGGGCTGCTGGGTAGTTAGAGGGTTGAAACATCGCCATTGAAAGACCAAACATAATATTACACACGTTTCATAATATTGGTAGAGGTTAATGAACATCCTCCTTTGGATGGGAGATACAAAGATCAGTTTAAAGCATGAGCATGGTATTTCGGATAGATACAGATCAATACTCTTTTGATCGGTATCTATTTTAATATAAAAATTGTCATATGTGGCCAAAACATCCAGGTAGCAATTGTAATGTGGGCTCAGTCCTGCACACAACAAAGAGTGTTTACAATACACACACTCCATCTGGAATGGAACGGCTTATATTAAGCTGTGCGACATATCGATATACAATCTGTTAATTTGCTAAGCTGCCCATCATATTTGGAAATAAAGGTGCATCGTAAACACATTATTTATGCTTCTGTAAATGGGATCCTTTCATTTAGCTATGGATCAGCCCAAAATTTTTAGTGTTTGTAAAGCTCAACGCACACAGTGGGTTGTAAAAACAGATTAAAGGATTCTTTTGTTCCACGTGCCTTGTGGTTATTGTCCACAGAACACAAACAGACGTGCCAGCCAAAACTCTAGTCTGAAGAAAGCGATGAGGTGGGGAATGTGGCTGCAATAAAAAAGGGGGTTTGAGCCTTTGAAAATTGTCATCTTCATTGGTTTTATCATTTGAGCTCCATCCTATATAATTTAAATTCTGGCAGTGACCAGCAGTACACCACCGATCAATCTCACGTCTCATTTTCCCCCTCAGCAGAAATCAGTGCAGACACTCCAAATCAGGACTGGCTAGTCCATCTGGTTCCTCTAGGGAGGACCTGTACCATGCAATTAAGCAATAAAGATAGAATGCACAAACTCCTCACATTCACACTGTTGGGATTCAAACCCAAGCCCTATAGGTGTGACAACAGCGATACCCAAAGCCATACCCCAACATAACAGTTGACAACCAGTAAAGCTAATTGCCTCAACTTTAAAACGTGAAACAATTGGGATTTATTGAAAAATAAACCAGATAATAAAGTTCAGTTTGAACAAACATGAATACATACTCCCCTACTGGGTTCTGTACATAAATAGCTTCGCTGAACGAGCAGCTTATTTAATTTTGGTGAGAGCAATCGCTCGCCGTTCGGTGTTCTGGAACAAAGCCCGAATGAGGCTCTTCACCTCATTGCTGGTGAACTCCAATGCCAAGGGGCCTTTGCCATCTGCCCACCTATGGAGAAAACAGAGAAAAAGCTGAACAGCGAAGCTCTGGGTCCGACCACAGAATCAGCAATTTAATCAGTGAAGGTTCTAGAGCTAAGGGCCTCCTTGAAGGCCGATCCATGCCATCCCTCCATCCATTTTCTGTTGCTTATCTGGAGCTGGGTCATGGGGGCAACAGTCTAAGCAGGGATGCGCAGACCTCCCTCTCACAGCCACCTTCTCTGCAGTGTATCCTGTCCTGGGGTTGCCTCCCAGTTAGACATGCCTGAAATACCTCCCCAGGGAGGTATCCATGAAGCGTCCTAGATTGATGCTCGAACCACCTCAACTGGTTCCTTTCGAATCGGGGTAACAGCAGCTCTACTTTGAGTTCCCCCCTCATGTCCAAGATCCTCACATTATCTCTAAGGCTGAGCTCAGATACTGAGAAGGAAACTCATTCTGCTGCTGGAATCTGCAATCTCATTCTTTCAGTTACTACCTAAAACTCATGACCATAATATCAAGAGCTTTCACAAACTCAGGCTACATCTCATCCAGTCCACATAACCACACTGTTTGGGTCTACCAGGCCTATTCAACATTTGGCCCTACCATCTGATCCAACTCACCACCAGGTGGCGGTCAGTCGACAGCTCAGCTACTCTTTTTGCCCACGGATCCAAAACATGGATGCAGGTCTGTTGATACAACTACAGTAAATCAATCTTCAAACTGTGGCCTAGGGCGCACGTATGAACACCCCTAGGTCTGAACATGGTGTTTGTTATGGATAAACTGGTTAGCACAGAAGTTCGATAACACAGCACCACTCAGGGTCGGGTAGGCCGTTCACACCCTTCCAAGTTTCACTATTGTTACCCACATGAGCACTGAAGACCCCCAGTAGAACAACAGAGGGAGCAACTTCCAGCACCCCATTCCAGGTCTCCAAAAAGGCCAGATATTCTGAACTAGTGTTTGGTGCATAAGCACAGACAAAAGTCAGAAACCATGTCCTGACTCAAAGTCGAAGGGAGGTGACCGTCTTGTTCACGTTCTGGTAAATGGCAACATAATGGCACCAAACCTGGGAGCTAAAACTGACCCCCACCTGCCTGGTGCCTCTCACTAAGAGCAACTCCAGAGTGGAATAGAGCCCAGCCCCTCTCCAGTTTGGCCTCCTGTGAACCCAGCACCTTCTTTCTTCAGGCTATACCTGGCCGGGTCCCATGGCAAACCCCTCGCCTTTGAGCTGCCCCCACAGGCCTGGCTGCAGGACAAGACCCTGGTCTCCCCAATCCAGGCAGGGGTCACCTGCTCCTTTTTGTCCGTCATAGGGGTATAAACAAATCGCAGTTAGTCTGGCTGCTCACCTAGGTCCAATTTGATTTGGAATACCCCATCAATGACAATTATCCCTGACAAAACAGATTCTAGGATCACAGAGGTATGTAAACCGCTCCACCCAAACAGTGATATGATCAATCTACCAGCTATAGAGTTTGACCTGGTAACCTTCCAGCCCACAGATCCACAACCTGGACCTATATTCACGAGGAACGATCTCAAATAGTTCCACAACATGATTATGACAGACAGGATCTTCTTGCAGAATTCAACAATTACAATTACATCTAATTATATATAATTTATATAAGATCAAATACAATCATACAATTATATCTGCATTGCTTGGGGCCCTTCTGTACATCTCACCTATCCACAATCTCCTGGAGATTAGCTTGCAGCACTATCGCCAGCTCCTTGAAGGTCATCCACTTCTTCACGTAGATGGGCACCTCCTCCTGGCACTTCCTGTTTTTGTTTTCCTCAGGCAGTGGTATGAACACCAGGGGCCCTTCATCGATGATGGTTTGGCAGAGCATGTGCAGGTGGTCGCCGTCGTCTGTCGAGATGTCCTACAGAGAGTGACAGACTGTGAGGTTACCAATCGATCCAGATGATTCTCAAGTTCACCGACACTCAAGACAAATGTTCAGAACTGCTGTTCTGAGCCCTGTTTAACCTTTACCAAGGTGTGCATGCAAATTTGGGACAAAACATATTTTACAATAAAAATAGAATTTAATTCAGTCATGTTTCTGAAAGATGATTATTCATTAATTTTTCAGTTTAAGAGTAAATGATTTCGTTAGGTCTACTTACAAGTATTACACATACATCAATCAAATTTTTATTAGGTATAGAAATTTGTTACTATGTCTAGAAATAAAAATGGTATATTTGGGTCATTCTCATGCACCTTAGAATGTTTCAGGAAAAAAAAAAAATTGTATTTTTATGTATAGAGCAACTGATGTCACCCTAACTTTATACTGTAGGTATACCCAAAGTAAGTTATCTATTGCTCCTATTTATTAATTTTAACAATTTTCCCAAAATAGGCAACCAAAAATCTCATTACTGTAACAGTTTTAAGGTCAAATTGCACAAAACTTTCAATTTCATTGCATGCAACCCACAATAAACAATTTGTATGATATGTATATTTTTTTGCTGGCCTTGTAATTTTCCTCATCTCTAGCTCTTGCCCTGGATTTGGTGAGATGTTTTTGATTATTAACCGAAATAAATGGCAATATAATAAAATTAATTAACTACTAAATTGACAGTTCAGAAAATGAACCTGTATAATTTTAGTGTCTTCAAACTCATTTTCAAAATCAGAGAAAAATGGTGTTACAGTAATGAGTTTGTGAGGATGATTCATATATTGCCCAAACCAATGAAGACAGAATTTATCACACACTCTAATCAACAGATCAGATGTAATGAAAACGCCACACATGGAGACTTCGATTGAAGTGTATTGAATTGAGTTCAGTTTCAGCATATCAAAAATCTGACCTTACCTCCAGCATCATAATTTTACTGATCATCTCAGTGATGGCAGTGTTTAACAGAGAGCCCATCGCTTTGCAATATATATTGATCGGCAAGACATCTTGCCAAACTTTGCCCAACCTCTTCAACTGGTCTATGACCTGAAAAGACATCATCGATAAGAAAGCTAATAACATTCCTCAGGATAGTGAAACAAACAATTCGGTGACAATTTCCCCCTATCACTCAGATACATGAAGGTCTCCTGATGTACTTAGAACATCTCCCTGGTTCTCTTGCATGCCTTCAAAACCGAGGCGGGCATCAGCCCACATGTGTAAGGTGCCACTCCGCTCACCTGTCTGACAGCCTTGATGGCTACGGAATAGTTCTTCGCGTCGTCCAGGTTGGCGAAGTTCCTGGCGGTTGACAGCCTCTCCAGCAATTCCGCTTTCTGAGCGTTCATCTGTGCCAGGAAGCACTCCGTGCCTGACATTTCAACAGTAAACTAATGAAACACCACTCAGGCCAAGGAACCAACACAACATCTTCATTCTTGAGATAATTTGGCACGATTTCATACCTGAATAAAAACCTATAAAATTGATTAAACACACCATGTGTCTGGGAGCTCAGGAGACACACACCATCTGACCAGATTTTGAACTGGCATTTCATTCTTTATGCCCAAGGTAAATATTTGTATAGGACCTGTAAGCTGCTATTAAGACAAAGACCTCAAGTTGCTATATAAATTTCTGCATATGGGGAGTTATTAGGATCTTAAGTGATCCAGAGCTTAGTCGTCAGAAGGTTTTTAATCTTAAAGTATTGTTCTTAAAACATCTTTCAGGCCTCATTGGAATTCATTCAGGGCTTCAAGCCCAAATGACCCAGCCTCGTGACACATCTGGCGTGTAAAACAGGACCGACTGGTTCATCAACAAAACAAACATTGATACTAGATCAAGACACTGGACAAGATAGCCTGGTTTGGGGAGGGCAAACTCCTACCCAGCCTTCTGAAGCCTGGAACCAGGTCAACAAAGGTTGCGGCGCCGTCGCTGAGCGGCTGGGGCAGGTGGGGCCTGAACTGGTGGCCCAACGTGAGCAGGTGGTGAGCAATGAACATGCAGTTGTTGTGGTGGATAGCTGCCAGATGGGGAAACTTCAGCAAGTTCTCCCTGCAGGAGGGACAGATGGACCAGTGTCTCTGTGAGCCAACTGGCAGCTCGAAAGCACCAGCAAACACAAGCCACGGCCTTATCATTTAATCAGCACAAGAAGCGCTGCTTCTACCAAATTGTTAAAAGTGCTAGTTAAGGACTTACTTGTGGTACGTAGGCACAACATCATAGAACAGCTGAAAAATATTTCGCACAGTGTAGAAAAGTTGGGTAGCACTAAGGGAAAAAGGAACAAAAAGAAAGTGATGTGTGTGGTTCCAACCCCCGAGAACAGCACTGCCAGTTATGCCAATAAGGCCGAAAACAATCCAGTTTGGCTGGAACTCCGTGCATTTTGGTTACGAATGATTCATCGGACTGAGGAATGAGCAAGTTCAGTCCTCAGGGTTTATTCCAAGCACCAGCCTTAACCACAGTGACTTGGCAACCAAATTATGACACAAAACGATGAAGAGCTGACCTTCAGTGAAACCCTGGGCACCCTATGGCCCAGGAAAACCAAGCCTAGACTGGGACTGTGGGGAGCGTACCACTGGCTGGAGCTGCCGACGGCCTCAGACAGCGTGCTGAGGGCCAGCTCCAGCAGTTGCTGGACGGACTCGCTGATCCGGCAGACAGGCAAGCAGAGAGTGTGCCGACCCAACTGCTTCTCATTCTCCAGCGTGGGGGGCCCGGCATGGGTGGGTCTCTTCTTACACGTCTCCTGCTTCAGCTTGTCCCCGGAGCCCGGATTGGGCAGCTTGGGGACAGACACCTTGTTTTCGGGGGAGATCTAGGCATAGACCACACGTTAGCAGAGCTTCAATTAAACAAAACCAAGACGATGGGGGGGGGGGGGGGGCCGCTGGGCACCTATATATAAGACAGCACACAAATAAAGAAGGTGAACCGCACAAAAAAATAGTAAAAAAGGGCACGGCGCAAAAAAAAAAAAA
>JABFDZ020000042.1:19164811-19191092 GCA_019775955.2 Pollimyrus isidori
TCCACTCCTACTCTCATTCATGCGGCTTTTTTTGTTCGGGGGGGGGGGGGGGGGGGCGGGGCCCCGCCCTTCTCACCTTTTCAAGCTGCTCGGCAGCTGTTGTGTACTTCTTCTCATGCAAGGCTCTGTGGTACTGCTCCATGGCTTCATCAAACTAAACCAGCCATACAGGCAAGCACACAATCAGCCCACCATCCATCAAGATTTAGGTGGAGCATAAGCAAAAATCAGTTACAATTTTTGTATTTAGCAGAGACTTATCCAAAGCAACGTATATTTTTTGAAAGAGCCCATCTTTGAAGCCATTGGGGATTAAGGGCCTAGCTTCAGGGCCAGAACAAGGTCGCCAGACAGACGAATGCCTCCACACCTCCTGCAAGGATCGGAGCACGGCGATCACAGTGGTATTCTTCTCCAGCTGCTGCTTCAGCTCTGCATATTCCACGGCAGCAACATGGAGGTTCTGTTGTACCTGTGGGGTGGGCGGGCCAGGAAACAGTGGGGTTATTTAGACCAGCATTAATCTAACTGGTCCTTGGAGACCCCCAGACAGTCCATGTTTTTGGTCCCTCCGAGCTGGAAATGTGGACTGTCTGGCAGGGAACCGGGAGGCAGCAAGAACCCAGACCATCAGAGCAGGACCAGGTTGGGCAACACTGATTTACAACAGTCCAATCATCATAATCTCTAGATTTCTTTTCACAAAATAACAAGTGAGTGGCCATGCATGCATGGGACCATAGTTACTGCTATTATTAATTCAAATTAAAAAATAACATGTTTGGTATTATAAGAGGTGTAGCAACTTCACCTCATTTTCTATGCAGCTCTTCAGAACATCTATATCTTTGGAGACCAAGTCCACCTGCGCCATGAGCTCCTCAGCCCCCTGCAGGCTGGGTAGGAATTCATTGTCTCTCTTGTTGATCATGTCACAGACCTCATCCTGTCCGAAAAGTAAAGGGTTGGGAAAGAGTTAATCATCGAAGATGAGAGTTTAGGTTAGGAGGCCTGCCTACACCTGAGGGTGCGTGTGCAACTCTATAAAAATGACTATGATCACGAAAAGGAAACAGAGATAAAGCTAGTAATGTATAAGTCACTGAAGACCCAAGGTACTGATTTCGACCACCATGGTTGGTTGACCATAAGTTTGGTTACTGCACACTTTCACTTCAGTCGTGGTACTAATTAGTTCCTAAAGCAGCCGAATCAACGCAAATCTCGTCATAAGGTTCGGTTTCCACCTCTTGTCATTACAAATTATTAAAGCCATACAGGGATCATAGCTTTTGATTTAAGCGAGCAATAACAAAGTGTTATCATAGGTATTTTATTTTTAAAACACGGGGCCAGTATTCAGATCGCCCTGCTCCTTTCACTCAAATAACATGAGTTACTTGTCTCACACGCAATAGTTGGTTATGATAAGCTGGTATGAGACTACTACACTTAGCGTAATGGCACTACTACAAACATGAAAGAAGTAGCAACACGGGTTTAGCTCTAAAAGAGCCGCAAAAGTAGGCAACTAGACCCCACAGGATTATGTAGGGTAGCACATAATCGTCCATAATAATACTGGAAGAAAACCTCCCAGCCTATAACAGATATTAGGTTCGTCACAAATCAGCTGTAACCCGAGGGCGAACCAGAAGCAGACAGTTCCCCGACGAGGTACGCGGACAGAGCGGCTTGAAAGTGTCAACGTGGCCGGCGGACAACCTACCTTAGTCTCCTCCACTTTTTGGGACAATCTGCTTATTTTACAACTAAGATCTTCTTTTTCCAACTTTCCTGAGCTGGCAAGCACCTCCGTCACGAAGGAAGCCATGTTTAATGTTTAGGCGCCGCTTTTGGGCAGAAATTAATCCTTTCGTCCGCTTTCAAACCTGACAGAAACTCAGTTACGACTTCCTTTGACCGCCGTGACAAGGCATTGTGGGATATGTAGTTTTTAGTGTCACACTGCTGAGGCATTGTGGGATATATCGTTTGTTGAAGCGCTGCAGAAATACTGTTTTGTTCTTTCACTACAAACCGCCACAGAAAATCCTTTTTTTCCATGATGTTTTTTTTTTTTTTAATTTCATTTCATTTAATTTCATTGGGTGAACCCTTGTTAGACTAAATGCCGTGGAATGTATTGGAGTAATTATTAACGTAAGGGAATCGTTATAAGTGTATTTCAGAAATAAGGTTGCAGCTTGTCTAGAAGTTTATCCAAGGACTCGAGGGTTTTATTTGTCACGTGCAAAATATACAATCCATCTATAACCTGCAGTGAAATGCAAAGTGGTCCACTCCAACATAGAAAGATTTAATGAAAGGCAATAAAACATAAAGTAACAGTATAACAAATATATATCAAATAAGGAAACCCAGATATGTGCAACATAGCTCCAATGAACTGCATGGTGCAGTTGAGTAAGGAACAAATGTTTAATTACAACATTCAGTTAAGTGTTAAATTGTAGATGGCTTCAGGGTAGCCTTGGAAGTTCTCATTGAGTGACAGCAGAAGTATTTTCTGGACTTCAGCCTGAAGAGGTAGCTTCTAGGGTGGGTTTTGTTCTTGCTGATCCTGGCAGCTCTGCTCCTGCATCATCTGAGGTACAGTCTATGTCCTGTAGAGAGGACAGATCAGCCTCACAGATGTGTTCACTTGAATGTAACAGTCTCTGTAGAGCTTTGCGGTCCAGCACAGAGCAATTACGGAACCAGGCTGTGATTCCCATGGTGCGGATACTCCCCTATGCTTCGGAGTAGAAGGCTCTAAGAATGGCTGGTGAGATCTTCAGCTGCCTAACATGGTACAGCCACTACCTGGCTTTAGAGAACTGAGTTTGTATGTTAACCAGGGGAGGTCATCAGAGATACACACGCCCAAACTGGGACCCATTTGATTTTGAGAGGGTTGTGTGCACTAAACTACTTACGCCTAAAGTCCACCAAGATCTTGTCAGCATTACCGGTGCTGAGTGAGAGGCAGTTAGTTGACGCCATTGGTTCATACTGTGCACCTCATCTAGGACGGCCTTCTCACTGTTACTGGAAATCAGACCGATCAAAACTGTGTTGTCTGTGTTTGGTCACACAGCCATGCGTGTACAGAAGTGGGCTCGGATCACAGCCTTATTGGGTACCAATATCTCGGGTGCTGGGAGCTGAAGTATGTATTTTCTCCTTCACCACACACCCAACCACACAGGGGTGCATTCAAATCCAGGTTCCTCGGTTTGAAGAACCATATAAAGGGGACTATGGTATTGAAAGGTGACCCAAAATCTATGAACAGCAGTCTTACATAATTCCCCTTGCCACTGTCCAAGTGAACGACAGTTGTATGGAGGACATAGAAGATGGTGGATCTATTAGGGCGACTGGTAAATTGAAGTGGATCAACACAACATAATGTACAAAGTACTGTATATAGTATATACAAAAAGGTGTGGAATTTCGAGAGTGCAGATGTTTATGATCAAATTGACACCATCAACGCCCAATGTAGCAGTCCAACTCGCAAAGTGTCTAATAACAGCCAAGAGATTACTTCTAAGGTAATCATGAGAATAATATCTGAGAAGGTCATGTGGGGGAGCTGTGCGTACATCCTGAGCTTACAGCATCAGGACTTTTTCCATTCAAGTGCTGTAACCATTTATACTTTTTCGATACAGCCACTAGTAACTGTGCATTGGCTCATGACAGCTCCATTACCTTTAAGGAAGAATTAACATGTTCAATGGAGGAATGGACAGAATGAATTCAAAAGACAATAAATCACTGAAAATGGGTGAACTTTTTTTAATTGAAGATCATGTGTGGGATCAGCAATGCCAAAATGGAACGAATCTACAGAAACAAAGTCATCTCCATATACATAAGATTCTCAGAATAGCCCCAAACCATGATGTTATAGGTTTTCAAGACCCTATGCTCTTTAATTCTGTAATAGAGGGTGGTAATTTTAACCTTGAAAAAGTCTTAACCTTGATTTAGGCCAGATAATGGGCTAGGAAATAAAAAAGTGCATAGGAATACAAAACAGTGCACAAAATAATACTCTCAGTGACAATCCAGCATCTCTCTTCAGCTCACAGGGTTCCACCTGATGATGTCACCCTGCCTGGCGTCCGGGGTGGGCATCCTCACCTCCTCCAGCCCATCTCAGTGTAGGACCTCGCAGGACTCTATGGCAGTTTAGTTGGTTTAATGTGTGTCTTTCCATGAGTCAGTGTAACTGCTGCTGAATGAAAGCCAGGTGGTGCAATAGACCAGCGGGGTTGGGCTTGTCCCCCGTCGGCCCGGGAGACACGGCACCGCCCCCGCGTTTACGTCACAGTCACCACTGAGGTTCCGTGAATGGATTCCATGACGGCGGCCAGCCGGCTGCACAGGTCGTGTGGCACCCCGGGCAGCACCTGGGGGGGCTCCGTCAGCACCACCCTGCCCACCGAGCAGTCAAGCATCCTGGGCAGGAACTCACCCAGCTTCTCCTGCAGGGGACCTACGCAGCCGGAGCGAAAGGGTGGAGTCAGTCAGAGAAGGAAAGAATATTTCATGCTGCTCTTTTTCACATCCTTTCATTTAAACATCTCAGGTACTATCCTAAGGTACTATCCTCATCATAATAATAATAATAATAATAATAATAATAATAACAACAACACATCAATTTTCTCATCCATTGCATTTTATACTCAGATTCATTTATTAATTTTAGGCTTATTTGCACACACCTCAAACTGTTAATAACATTAATTATGGTTCCCCACATTGTCTCACCATTATTTATATCTACATGTTTATTTGTTAATTAATAGCACATTTTCTCATTCTCCACCTTTCTAATTTTTCCCTGTTTAGTGTTTAGTGCATTTTTCATATTTGTGGTATGTTTAAATTGTATTCTCATGTGACCAGCTGCACCAAAACAAATTCCAGGTACTTCTTGTACAGGGGTCTGTTTCAGGAAGCAGGATTTCTTGCTTAGCCGGATAAGTTGTCAGATTTAAGGTAGTCTGGGTTCAATGGACTTCATCTTTGTTCACTTATATTTACCCCAGACTACCTTAAACCCAACAAGTTATCCAGCTAAGCAAGAAACCCTGCTTTCTGGAACTGGCCCCAGGCGAATAAACTGATTTTGATTCTGACTATCACTATTATTACATAGATTTTTCCATGGAGAGTCGCGGGCCAAGTCCACTCACCATCCATATCCTGTCCCAAGTAGGAGCACCAACGGGTCCTCATCAGCTCGATGACATCCAGGTCCTCCTGGCTGACATTGTCGCGGATCATCAGGTGCATGCAGGGGATGACGGCATCATTCATGATAGCCACGCCCTCAGACACGCCCATCTCATCACCGCTAGCGAACAGCTTAATCGCGTTGTCGTTCAGCTCCTGTGCAAATGGAGACCGAGCCGGCAGACACGCTGAGCTTTGGCGAGGGGGAAAATGCTGATTTACAGTATAGAGGTGGAATATTCAGGTCCAAAAAGTACAAATCCGGACCAAGATTTTGTTTCAACCAACCAGCTGACTACTCTTTGACCGTAACTCTTTATACTCAACTGGCTGGCTGAAACATTTGTATTTTGTGGACCTGAACTTTCCACCTGATGTTGATTAATATCATAAATATTTAACAAATTACAGTAGGAAGCACCAGCAATTATGAGTATGGACATATTTACAAATATTGTCCTGAGATTCTGAAATTAATTTCTGTTCTCTTTTGAGGACATAATATTTTTGGTAATATTCTCATATTATACATGCCACTCTAATAAGTCCAGCTGTGCTTAAAGAGGACATTCAGGGCTTTAAGATGATATTGCGTATGGGGTATGTGACCTTGCCAACTTCTTCTTCCAGTCAAATCTAAAATATGATCAATAAAAATTATTTCCTTCCCCACTGGATCTCAGGAGGATATATGCAAAATAACATATAAATAATAATAATAAATAATAATAACAACATGAGCTGCAGTTCATTTTTAATTAGGGAAACTTGTCTGGGATTCTAGTCCTGTACATAATTTGCGCATTAATTCAAGTTGACATTATGTGTGCAGTTGTAAGACTGAAATTTTTAAGTTATACCACGTAGAAGGAATTCAGACCTTTGCGATGGTCTTCCTGGTAATTATCCTGAGATCCTGATTCTGGTTTCAGTACTATTCAGTATTATTCAGTACTATTCAGTACTATAACGATCAGGTACTAACGAAGAGCTGTGCCACCTGGCAGACGAGACACTTACTGTCAAGCATTTCCTCCTGTACATCGTGATGAGCGTTGGGTCAACGCCCTTCCGCTCTCCTTCCTTCAGCAAATCCGCGTTGTTCCGGAAGGCGTAGGCCAGGTAGTTTAGCGCCTCCCTGATCCTGAAACGGGGGCGGGAGAAAGGTCAGCATGCAGGGACGATGGTCTGTCTCCTAGGGTCGCCCTCTTTAGGTCCACCTACTTGCCGTTCTGGTACTGCTCTAACCCCGTCAGAAGGTGCAGAAACACATTCAGGAATGTGCTGTAGTCATCGTGCCATTTCTGCCAAATACAGAGAGACCAAAAGTACTAAGGCGGGTCAAGGAGTAAGTGAGACAGTGAAGAAGGGCCATAAGACACAACCCCACCATATACTCATCCATGTTCATATCTTCAGGTTTGATAAGGCGTAGTTTGCTTCGAGCCTCTTTCATGATACTGATGGACCTGAAAAATTAGGATACCATCTGACATCGGCGACGGTTCCGGCAAAACACATTTACTGGTTTTTCTTTGCAGAAAAATATGCTAAAACTTTATTTAAATGGGCATGAGTAACGTAGCAACTCAGCTACTTCTCAAGTACAAATCCTGAACAAATATACTAACTGCATGAAATACATGACCCATTATTATTGATTAATAATGAACAAACATGGGATCAGTGTGTAACTAACACTTAGTCATTAATATATTAAGTTAGAGTGTACAAACATTATTTGTGCTGCCTCAAGTCTTACCAAAAATTTTTTGTTAGTAGGTGATTTACATATTTATCTCCATATTTTGTGTCTGTGAAGTCGTGTTTGATTGGTTATACCTTACAAACTGGTTAGAAATCTTTCCAGTCACTAGTTCTCATCACATGTTAACCTAAACAAGGTTACACATAAATAAAAATAGTGTCCGAATTGCAAACCATCTATTGTCATGCTGCACCCAAAACGTAGTAAATGTAGTAAGTTTTGCCAACAAAAATGTCTACCAGCCTTAGTCGTGTGGCAATAAAGATTCTGATTATGAAAGTTAAGCTTCTCCCAGCAGCCAGATAAGATGTTATCTCCTAAATGAAGGATCTTCTAAGGGTGTTGTGTGAGTTTCTATTCGGGAATTCTACAAGCCAGTAGGCATGCCATTCCCAGAGTAGGGCCAGCTGGCGAGGGGGTGGGGGCAACCATGCCTTTCATCGTGGCGCAGATTCCGGTCTGCAAATTGCTCGAGTAGCGCGCGCTCAATGACCCGGTTGGGGGCGTGGTTCTGGAAGAAGTAGACCAGCACATGCTGTAGACGGGGGTCGCTCTGGAGGGTGGTCGCCTCCTGGGACAGCTGGTAGAGCCGAGAGTACTCCTCATGGAAGGCCTGAGAGGGGAGAGACAGCCTGAAGGGGGGGGTCTGAACCCTCAGCATAATGTGAACATCACTACCGCTGGCTTTTTACACTGAACAAAGGAGGCTTCACTATATACATATAATTAAAATGTGGGTGATGAGACCCCAGTTATGGACGTCAAACTGCTGCACACACTGAGATACCTTGATGAGACCAGCCTCTGGCCCGTCCTTATCGAACACCTGTCTGGCTTTGGCGATGGCCAAGATGATTCCCTGCATGGCTGGTGTGAGCATCATCTGCCACAAGGGGGCAGTATGCAGAAGGCCGCAAGAAAGAGAAAGAAAAAGATTCTGTCTTTCTTATCAAGTAAATAATATAGCCCTAAAAAGAAGAGCCACGTGCCAGTCTTTTTAAACTTCTGCTCGGCAAGCAAGTCAATGTTCATCTGAATTGGACCGAGACTCGCTGAGGTAATTCGTGCAAGACAGTTCATCATTATGTTTATTTGGCAGAGTGCTCCTTTCCTCATGCTGTGTGCTTCCTGGATAAGCGGGAGACTTACGGCAGCCTATACTAAATAAGCATACATGAAACGTGGGTGGTGGAGGGTCATTGATGTTTTACGGCTGCGGCTAAACAGTTTGTACCGCACAGCATAAGTATGGATGCATAGGGATAAACATAAAGCAGTGTTTCCCAGTCCAGTCCCTGGGGACCCACAGACTGTCAACATTTTTGCTCCCTCCCAGCTCCCAGTCGAGCAAATATGTGGACTGTCTGGTAGGGAGATTGAAGGGAGCAAAAATATGGATCAACCTTGGGTCCCCGAGAACCAGATGAGGATGCGCTGTCATAAGGAACGATATGTTTTTGCTGTAACTGAACACGCGTCTCATCCCTACGCACCTCTTCATTGTAGCCGTCCGCGTCTGAGCGCACGAGGATCTTCCCCACGCTGGGAATCTCCACCTCGAACACCTGGTTCTCAGGAGGCTGGCTCTCTGCCGGTGGGGCTCCCTTCTCAGGAGTGGCCTGAGGCTCTGGGTCAGCCGCACCCTCTGCTCTGGCCTCTCCCGCTCCCTCGCTCTCTGCCTCTCCTGTCTTAACTTCTGTTTCCACCTCATTCTCTCCTGCTGCCTCTGCCTCTTCCTCCGCCCCTGCCTCGGCATCCTGAAGGTCAGCGTCAAACAGGTAACAAAAAAAATTATTTTCTATTTGGAAACCGATGCACATTGTAAATGGGCTTATACTAAAATACTGCAATTGACCACTAGAGGGCATCATGTAATAATTTACCAGAAGATCACAGAAAAAAACTTTGCATGTCATACAGCAGGGTTATTCAAATCACGCTCCTCAAGGGCCGAGCGCTGCTGATTTTCCAGCCTTCCTTTAACTTTGAACTGGGTGTGAAGCCTCTGACCAATCAGAATCAGTAATTATTAAACCTGGGAGAACTGAAAACTAGGCCTGGATTTGGAATCGAGGTCCAGATGTGAAGAGCCCTGCCATACAGTATGTCAGATGTGTAAAGAGCTTCACATTTGTTCGGTTAATTTTCCTTAAAAGTGAATGCAAGGCTCTGTTTTGGATGTTACAGTAGATTGTGGCAAACGAGCCGTGATACCTTGTCCGTAATCTGTGCTGTTACCTTGACTAGAAAATTAAACAAAAATATTAAATCCTTGTGTGATATGCAAAGCCCAGCGGCTGGAAGCTGCAGTTGTAGCGCCACAGACATGCTAGGAATGTTTGTGTATCCTTGTTGCAGCTCATTGGGGAAACTCGAATAACCATTAGCAACAAAACAAAGCAACAGAGTATTACTTACATTCGTTATATTCATGACTACCTCGTTACCAAAAAACAAGGGAGGATTTCATGTGCTACATTAACTTCAGGTTGGAATAGGCAATAACGACGGTACTGCTACCTGGAGGATTTCATAATGTAATGGTGGATATTAATAATTAAACATGTTAAAATACCCCAGAAACAAACTGACCAATAAAATTGCGTGTAAGTGTCTCTAAGTGAGTCCCCTTTGATCCCAAGGAGGTAAGGGTGGTGATCGAGTCATATACCACATGCCAAGTCGCACCTGAAACCGACAAACTTCTTCTTCATTATCCTGGCCACAGTCCTCTGCACTGGTACCGGGCTGATCTGATTGCTCCGGGTCGGCGGTGCCACGTTCTGCCGGGAGCCGAGACGGTTGACTGAGGGTGAGGTCTGAGGAGAGATCGGCAGGAATCGTGATGCCTTTTGGCGAGAAACTGCCATTTGATGCTCCGTTTAAGGCGTGAACTGGGTCACTGAACATAGACGTCACCACCGTCGACAAGTCACGGTGTTTTTAGTATGAATCTGAAATTCCCTTTTAAATGAATTACAACTGTATTACTACGACATTTGTATTAATTACAACATAAATGTCAGAAGGGAAAATACACTTAGCAACACCTAGATACACTTAGCATGTGACAGATTTTTAACAAGGTCTACATTCTATGTAACTAAGGATTTTTTAATCGTAAAATACTGGCAGGATTTAGCTAATTACACTGCTGGAGAGCCGCTAATGGTGCTAATTGCCAAATGCAAAAACATCTGGCATGATTGGAACTGAGTTACTTAAGAGCATCCATTCATCATCCATAACTGTTTATGCAGAAGAAGACCATGAGCATGGAGCCCCCACACCGGGCAGCACAGGGGGAGGCTTAGGGGGGTAGGGCGCTGTGGAAAATTTGATGTTCTGACGAATCTCTTCATCGCTCTTTTTTGAGACACATGCACAGTTGAGAGCGGAGCTTGGGGTCTGAGCACAGGATCAGTTCATTTATCTGGTGGCCTTGCAACATTTCCAGAGGTTGGGATTCGAACATGCGGCCTTCTGAGCACAGGCCTAACCCACAGAGCCACATAGTGTCCCCCAAGACTCATTATATACCAGGGCTCTCCAAGTAGATCTTCTATCCTACCTGTCTCCTGATGAGTGACACCTGTTCTCAGGTAAACACAAGAAACGGGTGTGGCTCATCAGAAGCTTTCCAGGACCGGAGTTGGAGACCCCTGGTATAAATGGAAGGGAATCCAGGACAGCTACCAGAAAGACTCAGCTAAGACAGCAGCAATGAACAGCAGCAATGAACAGCAGCAATGAACAGCAGCAATGAACAGCCGAATGACGCTGCAGCTAAGGATGCACACCCACCTGGTTCCTCATGTTTGTTGACCTCCGTCACACACCCCCGCGCTTCCTCGGGGTTGGGTTCGGGCCCGGCGGGCGTCTCCCGCTGCTCCCTGCCCAGTTGCTCCTCCCACTCCCGCAGCTCCTGTTGGAACCAGCGGTTGTCCTCCTGCACGTAGCGCCTGAGGACTGGTGGCAGGGCGTCCATCCCCTGCAGGACCTGGCCCGTCTCGCTGTCGGTGTCCTCTGTCAGGCCCAGAAAGGTCCAGTGCCACAAGACAGTGTAATAAAAAGTGAGAAGGGAAGCCTACAGCAGTAAGCCTCACTGTGGGCAGCTCGCCTTTGAGCAGGGACACTGAAATCGCTGTCCTGCGGCTGCAACATATTCAGGCTTGTTTTGCAGCCAAAGTCCTCATTAGATCCTAATCAGCCAATTTCATCGTGAACCTAAGATTTACTTTGCTAAAATAAGCCTAAGACCTACTTTTCTAAATGTAAAACTCAATGCCGCATTTTCCGCAGATAATCTGAAGCAGCCACGGTTTTGTGGCGAGACAATTATGTGCTCGGCGAAGCGTTATTGATTCCTTGATGGGGGATGGCATGCAGCCTGCATGCGCAGAGACGCCGGCAAAGCGAGGCTGCCTGAAATGTGCACAGAATTACTGCATAAATACTGTAAAAATAAATGCGGGACGCATTATTATTCGGAAAATAAGACGAGGCTGAAAGAGACTCAGAAAAGCCCAGATTTTAAGTTGCCAGGCACGCTTAGGTGGTATTGCGGTAAATTTGGCAACACTTTACTTAATGCACCAATGCATAATGCATTATATATACCTTCACAATGCATTATAATGCATTGATAAAGCATTATAAAAACAGCGTAAGGCATAATGCATTATAACCATGTTTATTATGCATTATGAATGCTCTATGAAGCTCTCATCTACAATGCACTATAAATGCCTTCACAATGCATTATAATGTCTTATACTGACCATTATAGACCATTACCAAGGTAATGCACTATGATTCTTTGGGGGCGCACCGCAACACTTTTGTAATCTTGTCAACAAGAGAGCCAATTTTCAAGGTTTCGAAATGCCAGAATAGTGCTTTTGAAAATAGTGGCAAAATACTGAGAAGAATGTCTGGACGGCCTTCCAGTATAAACAGTTAGCCTACTGTCAAGTGAGACTAGAGCGATGAGCAAAAGGGACGGACCTGCGACGAGATGGGGAAGCGTGTCGTCGATGTACATGAGGCAATAGGCGCTGGCGTTGGTCAAGCCGCCGTAAGAATCGCGCTCCAGCTCTTCCCAAGATGACTCTGTCACCAGGACGTCGTTGCACTTCAGCCAGCTCTTGCAGGATTGGTCGAAGACATAGGCCCAGTAGTGGCCCGCTGAAGCCTGTCCCTCATGGACCAGCACCGCATGGAGCCTGTACGGTACCTAGGAGCAGGTGAGATCAAAGGGCCCTGTCACTTAGGTCCTTTAGGAATGGGCCCTTGTTGGTATCCAGGCCTAGCAATGCTACAGAGCAACAAGTGTTAAGCACTCCATGTTAAATCTGGGTGTGAAAGAACAGTGTAGGAAGGAGATAATTTGATAAGCAATGCCCAGAGTGACACAGAATAAGACTGCCAAAAGTAATGGAAGGCATGAACACCCAACCTCATCAATGGCACTGCAACGAAAAGATTAATCTAAGTTAGTCAGCTGCAGCTAGATAATGGTAGTGCTGATTTTTTTTTTCTAAAAAAAGATGTTGAATGTCAATTCTGGGCACTGAAGTAGAATCTGTGGTGCAGGTGCATTCGATGGGCTGCCCTGACTAGAGTAACATACATGGCGAAAGAGTATGAAGAGTATGAAGATAAAGCAGGAAAAATGAGGCATCATTGGCACTGAGGCACAAACAGGCTGATCTAATCTACTGATCAAAGCAACGACTGCCTCCAGACGGCAACGCCTCTGTGAAGATCATGCCAAGGCACCAGTTACCTGGCACAGCCTGTTGTCCAAGTACATGGCCTCCAGTGATTGGCTGATCCTTTCGATGCTGCTCTTTAGCTCTGTACACAAAACAAGGAACGTACCCGGGTCAGGTGAGCAGGAAGCAAACATAGAACTGTCAAGCGATAACCTAACCAATCAAAGGGATTACAGCGCAAAAGCAGTGCTGTCAATCAAAAGGCCCGACCAATTAAAAAGGTGGACAGGCGGCAAGTGTACCATTGATGTTGTTCTCCACCTCAATCCTCCAGCGTTGCAGGCAGCTCTTGACATAATATAGCTCCTCCTCAGATATGCTGTGGGGCGCAGGATGTTGGGGAGAGTCCATGGGGGGTCTGCACTGGGTGAAGGGTTTGTATATGGGTGTCCTCTGAGCTGTGGTCACCTGACTGCCTGAACTGTCTGATGGGCCTGTGTCATCCAATTCTGATTGGCTATGAACCACACAAGATGTTACATCATTTGTCAGTTACCCAGCAGGCTACTGCCTATTTTTGTACAACCTAGTAGAAGCATGCAGAATGTCAGTTACTAAAACTTAGACCTGTAACATTTTGGCTACAAACAACCTTGTGTTCCACTTTCTGCTTGCAGCCGAGGCCAAACAAACAGCGAGTGTCAAAATGTGTTTAGATATGACTTGTTTTGCACATCAGAAATGAAAAGGTATTATAAACATTGTGTTATACTGGTTGATACATGTCAGAGGGTGATGTATAACATAGTGGGCTAGTGATCTCTGTCTGTGTGTGGTAGGTCATAGGTTCAAGTTCTGTATCTGGCAGAACGTACACATATTATTGTTGTGACCGTAACTTGAGCGAGCTGTCTGACTGATCCCACGCATATCAGACTTAAATCAATCTTCCTAATATCAGAGGCTGGTCACAAGGGCCAAGCCAAAGACCTTTGGGGGTGTTGGTACCTGGGCTCCCCATGGTTGGGATCCGGGTGCACAGCCTGGGTGCCTGTGGAAGCTTTCGTTGGGGTCCGCACATCTTCTACTGGAGACACGCTGGAGGGTTTGGTGGTTGCAAACTCCAGCACGTATTGCAGCATGTCCGCCAAAGGGTACCTAGCCGGACCTGAGCCGTAGTGTTTATAGCTGTGAAACAAAGACGGGTGAATCTCACAAAGCACAGTAGGGAGCAGCATCATACCATTTTGAGGACCATGTCCTTTTAAGAGGACTCAGAAGTTCACCTCTCCAGTTTCTGCTGCAGGACTGTCAGCTGTTCCTTCATCCTCCTGACTGCTTCCCTTCTGCCCTGCGTCAGGTCAATGTTCTTGTGGAGATACCTGATCGAAGAGTTAACTTAACTCCCTCGCTGAGGTACCATGGAGAACACGCATCATCGCTCAAGCAAGCGGCCCACTAGACTCTATCCTAATTAAGTGACTGTTACACTTTGTGTTGTTGCCTCAGAGCAAGTGTGGTAATTTCTTTGGTAATTTTCCACCTTTAATAACTTCTTTATTGGTTTTCTTGCTGAACATATGTGTCCAGTAAAAATCACATACTGTATACAGATCTTACCTGTCCATATATATCACCTGAGGGAACTCCAATTTTTTATGTATTTTCTCTGGCCTCCCTAAAGACTGGTTGAACTCAAACCTGGACAGTTCAAAGGTCAGCACCGGTGGCAACTTAGAAAACCATTGCTGTAGATGAAAAGAATTTGCATTCATAATCAGCATCAAGAGACAATGAATCCTGTCCAGTTTCCATAGAAACCGTAATGCTCACCTCTCGGCCAGAAGGAGTGGTGCGATCGCAGTACAGAGACTCAATGTCCCCCTCCACCATAGCGCCTTCCAGACACTCATCCAAGTTGTTAAATCCATTAACTTGCAAAGGGTACTGTCCAAACTGCTCTATGTTAGAAACAGTCTTTCCTGAATAACAAGGACACCAAAGAAACATTGCGTCAGAAACATCTCAAAAAACACCACGATCCTTCATTTTCTAAGTTCTCAGCAGAAAGTCGGGAATGTTTTTTCGCTTACCGTCACATGTTCTCTCTGCCAGAAAAGTACCGTAAAAAAGCTGAACCATTGGATTTTCTTGTTTATCTTCAGGATTACTGAGGGCCAAAAGCATACAAAGAGAGAGATATACGAAAAGGCTTTTCCATATGCTGACTGGAGAATCAGTACACTTAAGCTAGGCACCATTAGAAGGTGTTTTAAAGTTGACCATGTAAGGCGATGACTCACTTTGTGTTAGAAGCTAACTGAAAGGCATCCTCAAGCCAGTCCAACAGTTTGTGGGTGAACTCACTGACATCCTAGCAGATAGAAAGATGGAGGTTATGAAGATTAGATGATTGTAACTTGAGTATTTCCAATGACAGGGGGTGGATTGCATCATCATACAGCCAAAATGTCCATGACCACAGGCACACTGTATGTCCGCACCATCCAGATGGCTTCAAGCCCATTTCTGGCACGCTACAGTCTGAGACTCCATACCTGTTGGGCTTCGCTGGTGCGGAAGGCATCTCTGAGGAGCTCCACAGCTGCTGAAGGGTCCACAAACCTGCGCTTGGAACCCACCATCAGGGCGAACAGGCAGCGCAGCTCCTGCATGAAGGCTACATTCCTTTTGTCCTGCGTGTCCAGACACACGCTGAATGTGAGTCATTTCATTTCCACCAAAAACTGTCCCCTCATACCATTTTTTCAATGGAACCTGAAATTCTGTACAAGTACCAAAAAAGTAGTTTTTATTCTTGCCGCAGAAGCTCATAAAAACCCAACATGCAGCTCATAATCCTTACATACCGAGGGGTTTTTGCACTTTTCCAGAATCTTCTCGGTCAGGCTGTAGTTGAGCACCAGTCTACGGAACACCGGCAAATGGAATAGGGACTGCAACATAACATAAGAGTCGCAGAACACGGCTCTTCAATTTGCTGTTGGTCGCATGAAAATTCGAACACATTTCAGTGTATACAGACGATGGTGTGATTACAGTAACAAATTCATTCTACAACGCAGACAATGGCATATGATCAATAAACAGCCCTGTGTGATTTTGCTCCTTAGGTTTCATAGATAGCAACATCTGTAGAAGCGCACATATTTTGTGCGACCTTTTTACACTCAATCATTCTGTAGAACAAAATAAACTTCTACTGTGTGGAAGCCTGATCCATTTTCCAGTTCAATTATCTTTGGCAAACGAAAGTATGGTGTAATTTAATCACAAACGTAAACAGAAGAAGAACAACAGCCTCGCAACGAATTCAATTACGGCTTATCGCAATCTTACAATGCACAAGCAGCTGATAAACAGAGCTTGTTTAGCTACTATTGACCAATCGGCTCGTCCGGACGAGAAAGCAAGCGAGCATTTCAACAATGGACAGCGAAACCGGGCGACACTGTATTTGCCCAGGAACGGCGCAAATCCAAGAGTCCCGCGCTTGTTTATGCCTCCCGGTCGACGGCACGTCGGCGATGAAATCTTTCCAGGCGCTTGGGCCCGATTGATACACTATGAACGCATCCGCGGTGAATGATGAATGGGCCCCTTTTCCGGCTCCGATAATCTCCAGACGGGAGCCCATTCCGGAAGGTGCCTTAAAAGTTCTCCGCGCGCCGTATCTTCGCGGACGCCGCGCTATTTAATTACCGCCGCTCTCTATCAACATCGGCGAAGGGAGGTGGGATTCGATTTCACGGGAGCTGCCTTGCAGTCCGCCCTAAGGCAAGGCCAGGAAAACCGTCAAGCCATTAGTATGCAGACAGTTTGCCTGGAAGGAGACGCTCAATCTCACACCATCACCCCGCTGTCATTTCAAATAACTAAATATCGCGGTAGGAGGCTTGAGCATGATGCAGCCCACGGTGATAGAAAGCCAGCGAGGAGTATTATCCTCCGCGGAGGAGCTACGGTGCCGAGGCATTAGTTAATAAAGTGGCGATCTATTCTTGGAAGCCATTTAAGGACATCTGGGGGGAAAAAAATGTTCCAGTTTGATTTTCATTAAGGTTTTCAGAAATACCCTGCGTCACCTGTGGAAAACCGCAGCTTAAGAATTATGCTCTAATTCACTAGCTCTTTTTCTGATTCATAGCTCCTACAGGGTTTAAGGGGCACAGCTGTAGGGTTCGGTGCCCCCCATGTATAGTAACAGTGAGCAGCAGTTTGATATCTGAGATTTCTGGGCCTTGGTTGCGTAACGGTGACCCGACCCCACAGCAAAGGGCCGTCCAGCCCTTTTTGAGGCCCTAAGCAAAATGAAATTAACCTAGTTGTCATTTGTCATCTTCCTTCCCATTTTGACAGGTTGACCAGATACAGGGGGCCCCCTAGTGGCGACTGGGCCCTAAGCAGCCACTTGCTTCTCTCGTGCCTTGGGCTGACCCAGCCAGAGCGGCGTGTGGAGCGATACCTGTATGACAGCACTGAACCAGCAGGTGTTGCCCACGTTGCGCACGCCCACGGGCCAGTCGTCTTGTCGGACCCAGTCAGCCGGGCTGGCACTCTCGCCCGGGGTCTCGCTCCGCTTCCTCTTGGCATGTGCCGCGTTCTCCTCCGCACTAACCTCCAGGGCTCTGCGACACACCCCACATTCAGTCTGATCTGTCACACACACTGAAGACAAACCCTGGGGCGGGACACAAGCTCGTGGAGGAGCAGGTGGCCTGGCGACTAATGAACCGTTCTTGAAATCAGTGGGTTGTGGGTTCAAATCCCGGAAGCTAGACCACCACTCCCTCCCCCCATTACACTGCCCAGCATTCTAGCCCAGGCAAACTCTCTTATGCTACCCAGCTTCCTAAAGAGTCAAAACAAGGAGCCACATTCTTATATAAGGGCATTTCACTTAAAAAATACCATGGCAGCATGGTGCCAAGATACCTTTCAGTCTGAATGGATTGTGTAAACAAGCAGCCAAAGCTTCGCTCAATAGGACGAGCGCGATGCCCACTGAGACGGGCACGGCCGGCCCCATGGCGGCACTGCTACATGAGGCCCTACCTGCTCAGCTCCCTCTCCTCCGCCTCGCTGCTCTGGGACTCCTGCAGACTGAGCTCTATGGCGGTCTGAAGGTCATCTTTCGGCCTGTCCGTCGACATGGCAACATCTGGAAATACAGCACAAAGCTGCATCTCCAGGGCCGAGGTGGGGGGGTTAAGGAAGCCACATCAGGTTTTAAGTGACCTTCCAAATTTGTAATTGTGGCAGACGGCTGAATGCAGCGTGCAGGATGTAGCCAAGCAGAACCAATTAAAAACAAAGTAAAAATAGTTACTCCCCCCCCTTCCCCGTAGAAGAAACAACAGTCCTAGTCTTTGCCGGCACACATACTTGTCTCTGCGGCCCAGGCCCCCCCTTCCCCATTGGAGGCCTCTTCCTCAGGCACTTGGGCGGTCAGCAGTGCGATGGCTTGGCTCATCTCCCCCTGGCTGGCCTGATACCACGGTATGAACACAAAGCATAAGAAATCGGCAAGCAACATGGCCGCCGGTCTAAATAAACAGCAGAAAGACGTAGCCGCGCTCACCCACAATCGTAATCGTCCACTAACTGCAAATGCAGTATATTTTCTTAAAGTATTTATATTCTTGCTAAGCATAACCACGGAAATGCTACAGAAATAAGTGCGAGTACAAATACCGTGAGACAAACGCTATTCCGCTTTATTGTGTGCGTGTCTATTTTGAAACGACAGTTAAATCTGACTTGACTCGACGTGAAATATCCAATTACGAAACGCCCTTTTTTTAGTTTATCGGTTAGTGTGAAAATGGATAACGCAACCTGCAATGATTCAGTGGAAACGGCGTGATCGTTACATTAATAGAGTGAATATCTCTCCGTGCAGCTCATCTTAATGCCCTTCAACCCCGCTTTGTGGGGGTGTTTTGTGTCCGTGTTAATTTAATGGCAGCAGAAGGTCGCACTGTAGCCTCTTGAACAGAAACCCCTCGCATACTCTAAGGGACTAAGATTTGCCTCTTGAGAAGACAGTGGATGAACAGACTTCATATACTGCGAAGAACCTCTCCATAACCGTGAGCCTCTGACTAATGTCTGTGTCTCTGTGTTTCTTAATGAGCTTAGCGCTGCCTTCACTTCCTCCCTTCCTTTCTTATTTCACGTGACACAGCGCTTGAAGACAAGAGAGGCTTTGTCATTTGAAAATGGCTGGGAAACTCAAGTCAACTCGTGCCTGTCTTTCACATTTGCAGTGACGCCAGGCCTGGCTTGGGGACATCATCTTTGCCATCCAGTTGAAGCTCCTATGCCCTATAGTCCTATCCTAGCTGTGATCTTAGGTGTGCATCCTCAGGTTAATGCTCCGTGTCACTGAGCCCAGGGTGTAAAGGAGAGAGAAGAACTGGTCACAAGGCCGCGTACCTTCAGGGCGGCCTGCAGCATCGGAAGGTCATGGATGCCTGTGATCTCTCGCAGCTGGTTGATCAGGATTCGGCTCTTTGTGAATAAAACAGACCAAAGCAAATACAAAAAAAAAAAGAAAAAAAAACACAGTCGGTTGAATTTCCAGCTGACCCATTTTATTTTAACTGTAGCTTAAAGATAAGTCCCCAACACTTGCCACACGACTACACAATGCCTGATAAAACACTAAAGGAAGTTCGATGCTAGAGCTACACACAATCTGTTTGGCAATTTGACTAATTTGAAACTGAGGATGTGAAACATGTTTTCAGATTTTGAGTGTTTTCTTCTAGATACTGGAGGCTGAGCTTTTGTTTCTTGTCCCAGCTATGAGTCACCATTATGTATTTCTGCTAATGAAGACATAAACTTATTGAGTCAAGGCACCCGACAGCCTTAGATGACCGCCTAGATCAGCATGACTGCATTCAATGGAGCAATTGACTAAATTCTATAATTTCAATGTTTTTTTTTTGTCTGAAGGTTTATTTTTTGTTTTGTTGCGGTGGGAAACGCAGATATTTCATAGAACAGAAACGGAAGCCTGATGGAGTCCAGGACGACCCTGGAGCTGCAGTGTCGCACGCCGGGGTATATCGCACGCCGGGGTATCTCGCACGCCGGGGTATCTGGCACGCCGGGGTATATCGCACGCCGGGGTATATCGCAGGCGGGGGTATATCGCACGCCGGGGTATATGGCACGCCGGGGTATATGGCACGCCGGGGTATATCGCAGGCGGGGGTATATCGCACGCCGGGGTATATCGCACGCCGGGGTATATGGCACGCCGGGGTATATGGCATGCTGGGGTATATCACACGCTGGGGTATATCGCATGCTGGGGTATATCGCACGCCGGGGTATATCGCACGCCGGGGTATATGGCACGCCGGGGTATATCGCACGCCGGGGTATATGGCATGCTGGGGTATATCACACGCTGGGGTATATCGCAGGCGGGGGTATATCGCACGCCGGGGTATATCGCACGCCGGGGTATATGGCATGCTGGGGTATATCACACGCTGGGGTATATCGCATGCTGGGGTATATCGCATGCTAGGGTATATCGCATGCTGGGGTATATCGCATGCTGGGGTATATGGCACGCCGTGGTATATCGCATGCTGGGGTATACCGCGGGAGAGAATGTGGGGCCCTTGTCAGCCAGAGCTAGTCAGGCAGCTGATAGAGAAAGGCCCCAGGAATGTGACACGTTGAGGTGACACCGTTACACAAAGCTGCCGCTTGGCATTGCGTAGGGGGAAGGGTGGAACAAGACTAAGGTGCCCCCAGTCAGGGGTGTAGCTAATAATTCTCTGCCCTCTCTTGGGTTGGTACTTTAGTCTGAAGAAATTCAGGTCCCACGTAAGGAGAATTGGCCGAGAGTATGGTTCATGGTACTGAAATGCCGAAACTGGGTTAAATCTTTAAAGCACGGAATGCCAGTCTCGACTTCAAAAGCCAGAAGACTTTTAAGGTTTAAAGGCAGCGATGGAATTTAGAATTTTTGCTAATAGTCATCTGGGCTAGATTAGTTTTAAAAAAATATTTACTAGCCTAGATAAATTTTCACTTGCCCACAACATACTGTGTTATTTTCTACTACAAAGTGTAACCACTAGTTATCGCATCTTACAGAAATAAACAATAATATATAATAAATAAGCTATTTTGAGTATATCATTTATTCATTTCCATTAAAAATGTACTCATTCAGACCACCAGTCAGTACAAGGCCAATCCCTACTTCTCACCCAGCCATTCGAAAATGTTCTGATTCTGGCACTGATATTTTTCAAGTCAGGGCGTATATTAGTATGCTACAACGATGCATTCGATGTAGATAATGTTTTTTTCCGTTTTCAGTGTTTTTTAAATTATTTTCGATCTACATTGCCAGTACTAAATGTCTCTATTAAAACCCTTTGCTCATACTATTCTCCCATTGGCGTATCAAAATTAACTCATGTGATAACGCAAAAATAATTATAAAGCATTATAACTTTAATGCCAAAGCGTTAACTGACAGACCTACGTGCCATTTTACTAGCCACCGGGGTAGTGTTCGTCTAAATTAGCGAGCTTAATTTCCAGCCCTGTTTAAAGGTAATGCAATCTCTGATCCGACGTGATATTTCATCGCTATTAAATATAGCCCATTGGATTCATGGCTACTGTGCACAGCTATATCAGCTAAGATTGAACTTCTTGCACATCTGCGCTAGTTTTAAGTTGCCGCAGATAGTTTTACTCCGGATAAAGCGTCTGATCAGCTAGCTGGGGATCCGGAGCTGAAGCCCAAGTCGCGGATCGACGTCCGCTATCACACGGGCGCCTAAGGTAACAGAACGGTTCAAGTTATTTGGGCCAAAAAAGAAAGGAGAAGTGTGTCAGCAGCTATATATAGAGCAGACATGAGCAGGTGGAAATGCTGTGGCTTCCCAGTTGGTGCCCGACACAGGGAGTCAGGGAGGTCCGATAGTAGGAGACATATATGGAGAGCCAGAGGGCCCGCTTCGCCTGATTGGGGTCTATTTTAAGCCCTGGCACTGATAACGTTTGTGTTTTCCATTCCATTCTGAATGCAACAGGGTTTATACTGATATAAACACCACCGTTCTTTGGGCAATATGTATGTATAACACCGTTAAGCCTACCATTGATGTAGGGCAGGCTAATCAGACTACAATAGAACTGAACTGAAATAGAAAATAATGAATAAACCATAAAAACTAAATAGTATCATGTCACCTCTTCTCCTACAGCTTTTATTTCCCAAGTATAGCACTCGATCGCTACCAGAGGGATAAAACCGCACTCATAGATTTAAAAAAGCTTTCTATAATGATATAAATGGTTATAAGATTGTTCTCACATTTGAACTATTTTAAATAAATTCATTTTAAAAAACAAAACACCACCTCTTCAGGCCAAGACCCCGGAGCCTGCGAGAACTCTCGACTGTCCGTAGATTTTCTAAACTTTCTTGGAAAGTTTAGGGTTGATCAAACTAAAATTTCTATTTATCACACTTTTTATTGAAATCAGTAATATGGGTCGACAGCGTAAAATGTGATTACCTACAATAGAAGAAATCAAAAGCAATGACATTATACATTCCCGTGTATGTCTTATTTATACATCATATAGATGTGTATGACATCAATCACGGTTTTTCCTTAATTGATCACTAGACTAGGCCTGTTATAAACTTTTGCATAATGTTAAACCACATCCAAAACATGTCTGGAAACTTTGCGCAGTCGAACCCCTGAGAAATGATCCATTTAACACGACCACGGAAACCCTGCCATTTCGCTCACCGGGTTTGCAGTTGTCTGCCCTTGTTCACAATACTGATCAACTCTCATGGCAGCACGGATGAGTCGCTTCTCTTTTTTCCACACAAATACCTTCTCCGCACCACCACAGATGTGCGCCTAGTCCATTGGGCTCCCGCGGGCAAACGCAGGCCAGGCACGTTCACGCAGGGTGTCGGGTACGCTCGGGGAGGGGGATCGGGGGCGGGGGGTGTCCAGCAGCTGCAAAGTCTGTCCATTGTACATGAGACGTACCCATAGTCTCATTTCAGACTTAAAATAATAGTGAAATAAAGATAGGGCAAAAAAATCATTGCTCGATGTATACTTTGATATTGAGTTGGTGTTCTTTGCAGTATATCAGGGTTGTTAGTCAACACGCATCTGGCATGACACACGCTTCCAGGCTCTCACGCTCACGCAAGACATCTTACAGCAAATCTATATTATTCCTTTTTAAACTTACAATTAGCTACGTCAGTAGCGTTGAACCAGTTTGCAAACCCTACAGATTTCAGGTAATCAAACTGTTACATAGCCCTACATGTAAATGCGTGTGCATGTGTTGACATGTCTCGAATAGAAAATCTCACTCCAGCCCGCTGACCAAAGTTCGCCACCCTGACATTGCAAATTAATAGCCCTACTAATAGGCCCAGTCTGCTTACATAGTATAAAAATATGTAGCCGAGGAAAAGTTTTTAAAACTGCATGTTCTTCGGTTTGCGGCACAAGCAAGAATTGTTCCATTAGCCTAGTGATGCACAAGTAGTCCAATATCCCCATGAGCCGTTAACTTCCTACAACACGCCGGTATCATCTTTCCATTATTACGGAAATTCAATACGGGAAAGCAAAGAAGTTTGATGCTGCAGACTATTTGTTGCGCGCAAAGAGGAAGCACGGGCTGCGTCTACGGGTCGCAGACTAACGGGGTACCGGTACAGAAGCCGAATCACACAATCAGTTTCGGGAACACGCAGAGGGAGAGCGACCCGTCACGGCTCTGCTTTCCCGGTGGATAAGACACCGGGACCAGCCTCAGCATGTCCCCTATCCTGTCACTGCTTCTCCTGCTGGTATCAGGTAGGACTCTGGTCACATCCCTGTTACCGTAACCCACCCGCAGCGTGTACATCTCTATATTGGGAAATTGGGTTTCTTCTGCAATGAAAATAACCTTTGCAGTGGGAAGATCTGCTCACATCAAAATTGCACCGGTTAACTTAATATTCTTTCTAGAGAAAATGGTTTTAGGAAAGAAAAATGTCCAAAGGCTGAAAGATACGTTACTTGTGACTGATAATTACAAATGTTTTTTTCCCACTAATCAGAGACGTTCATTCATTTTAAAATGCAGGACAATATAAGGACAATGTGTAAATGAATAATTGCAATCATGTTGATGCTCGTTTAAATGGATCAGCACAATGATTCATGCGGTTAATTTTGCCGTTTCTATGTATAAATTTGACTGTCTAATACACGAAAAAAGCGGGTTTAAATTCTGTCCACGAATTATGTGTCTGCATGGTACAAGCTGCGGTGCTTCTAAGACTAATCTGCAGCCGGCCTATAACATGCATAAGACTGATTAGCCTGGTATTAATTTAAAAGGAACATTCCTTTCTGTCATAAACACAAGCGCCTTGGTAGATCAGGCAAGCGTATTTGAATTAACACGCGGGATGTTGCTTTTGTATGACAGGAACAAGGCGCTATCAGGCTAGAATAATTTAGTGTAAATATGCTATGGGCTATTCAGTCAAATAAGGTTCAGAAGGATTAGAATATTAATGATAGGTATACAAAACACAGAACCTGAGTGTTGTGTGCTTTCAGTTGAGGGAATTCTCCATGTGCCATTTACTCATAAACTGAGGACATTTACTTACCAAACAATGTAATGTGTCACATGATGTATTTATGATGGGGAAACTGATGACTGACATGCAAGGCAGACGACCTGGTGGGGGGGAGGGGGGGATGACTCTAAATACCGGATGATGGAAAACACATTACACGGTTGACAGTCTGTTTAGTTAATACAAGCGTGAATCATGTCCTGCTCATTCAGCCATTTGCTGGCTACTTGAAGTTATGTTCTGCTTAGATGTGAAGATCGGCGGCAGCAGAGTCAGCAGTGTGTGAACATGCAACGCTCTGCTCCACAGCACCTTCCTCCGAGCCGTTACCGGAGAAGCCCAGGAGGTCCACCCTGAATCAGCTCACCAGAACGCTCCTGCGTAACTACAATTCCGGTGTGAGGCCCGTGCAGAACTGGACCAAGCCCACCATCGTCTACATTGACTTTATCGTCCAGTCTGTGCTGGATGTGGTAAGGAGCGCTCCCCACACCCGTCACCTCCTGGGAAGGGTCAGCAACAAGTGGGTGAAGCTTGAAGAACATTTGTGGGGATCTGACTTTAAACTCCGAAGATCATTTTACTGTGAAATTAATTATCAGTGTTTCCCACCAGGTCTGAACCGAAAAACCACGACTCACGATTTCGTTTTATCTTTCAGGACGGACAGACACAGAAGGTAACTACCAGCATTTGGTATCGCCAGGTTTGTAGCTATTTCTTCTTTCTTTATATAAAGAACAATAATTTTCTAGAATTTCTATGGATGATCACTCCACTCAGCGCACAAATATAGGCAACAGGACTGACATAGTCACTTCAGCCATTTTTCATTGGGTAATCAGGTTGATATGTATCCATGCACTGACTTAACTTAGGACACTGCTGTGATAAAAAAAAATGCAGATCTTATCCGATGTACTGACACAATAATGTTCAGTCCAATTAGCTGATAATTTGATTTCTGATAATTTCATTACTAAGCAGAGAACCAGGATCGAGTGTCCTGTACAGCATTGCTCTGTACTTTGGACCATCAATGACAGCCAGGGACAAGGCAAAAATATTGTGTAAATCTTAAAGGATGTTTAACAAAAGATGCATTTGCAGATGGTCATTTTGGTTGATCAGTGAGAATACCTTGTTAGAAATGGAAAGACAGCATCTTTGTGAGTTGTGCATGATTACTAAAAACACCCAGTGGTGAGCTGCTGATACGATGACCTGCTCGTCTTTTGCAGATATGGAAGGACGAGTTTCTCGTGTGGGACCCTGCAGATTTTGACGGAATCAATGAAATCTCCCTTTCCTTGGATGCAATATGGGTTCCCGACATTATCATCAGCGAATTGTAAGCCCTTGCACATGCACTTTAACACCCCCTCTATCTATTTCGTACCTGTGGTCATCATAAAAGCTCTTCCAAGGGAGATGAGTTGAAGAGAAAGAACTTTGAAAATTGTTTGCATTAATCAGAGTTGCTGGCCGCAAAACCTCCAGGATGATGGGTGAACAGTATTCTCTGTGTCAATCCCAGAATGCCTTTCAATAGATGTCCCCTCCCCCACAGTGTGGACGTGGGCCGCTCACCTTTGCTGCCCTACGTTTATGTCAACTCCTCTGGGATGGTGAAGAACTACAAGCCCATCCAGGTGGTCTCTGCCTGTTACCTGGAGATATACGCCTTTCCATTTGACAGGCAGAACTGCACACTGACCTTCCGCAGTTGGCTACATACAGGTGACCACAAGGTGACCCCCCCCCCCCCCCCCCCCAACCAAACGCAAAAGGGACCGGGGGCGTGTCCCACACAAAAAAAAATTTTTAAGTTGAAAAATAATAAAAAAA
>JABFDZ020000042.1:19227129-19237335 GCA_019775955.2 Pollimyrus isidori
CCCCCCCCCCCCCCCCCCCCCCCCCCCCCCCCCCCCCCCCCCCCCCCCCCCCCCCCCCCCCCCCCCCCCCCGGTTGGAGGTATACTTGATTGCCGCAATCGCATAACAGGAAGTATAGAACTGAAACTTGTGAGTCGCCGCCCCCATTAGGGGCAAACTGATTCCAGGTCTGACTGTAATGACACTCCTGGGCCAAGGTGGGGGGCGGAGGGGGGCAGACAAGGCAGCCTACCTGGGAAGTTATTACAGCCTTATATTAAACAGGACAAAAGCACATAAAGGAGGATGTGTCTCACTGACACCCACCCCTGTCTGTAATTTACCTTTACCTCTGTCTATTTATAATGCCCTGGGCTCCCACCGGGGGGCCCTCTCCTCCAGCATTAACTTAATGGGTCTGAAGTGGCCGACAGAGTTATTTAAGCATTCTGAATAGGCCTTTTAATGGACAGGGACTCTTCCAGTGGGGGGGGGGGTTCGCCTGGACCGCCGCCGATACTGTGAAACACCGGATTCCAGCGAGAGAGCAGGCAGATGAGGGGCACAGATTCAAATGAAATTAATAGAATCGGCAGCGGTGGAGAGTCTAAGCTTAATGCAGCCCCGTGTATTAGGCTGAAGGCTTTGGGTGAATCAGGTCCCTCTGTGCGGCTGTCCTGTGCCTGAACATCCTGGGACTGAATTTTTCGGAAGGTGGGGGCTTGATGGTGATATCTATACATCACATGTGTTATGGGGCAGTATCTTGAAGAAGGCCACACAGAATTCGGGGAGACACAAGCCTGTATGATGGCTGAAGTTTGCCGGCCAAAGTAATGATCCGGCTGCAGGACCTTGCCAGTGGGCTGTACCCCCCCCGCCTTGCTCCACCCACCACCTCACCTGCCAAACCGGCCCCCTCATTTGGCGAGATTAATAAAACGTGCAAAAACCCTCAGCCTCCATCATGTACGGACGATCGGTGGCCAGACGCCGCAGTATCCCGAACGTGGCTGCCGCCCCCCATGTCTCCCCGTTCCGTTTGATCGCCATGGACGCGGCCGGATCCCTCCCGCCTCGCTCCTCGCCACTTTAAATGGGAGGATGAGATGGCTTGCGCTCTAATCAATAAGAAGGGAGCCATTACAGGCCCAGAAAAAGCCCGGCTACATCACCGCCGTAATCAGCTGCTGCTTCACCACTGCTGCCTCATGCGGTCTGACGTCTGCGGGAGCGTCGTGTCAACATTCTAAGTGGACCCGACGATTCCCTCTCTGGTCGGGGGCAATCGGGTCATTTCCCTAGATGTGGGTGGGCCTCATGTGGGACTCAGAGGGGAAGAAACCCTCTTAACAGGTCAGTGGGTCTGAAGACACACGCATGATAACAGGGTTCGCCAAATGGACTGTCAGAGCTGATTTTCCATTTTTTAATGCAACAAATTTCTCAGCTTCTTCATTCAGCAGGATATCAAAGTACTACTACTAAACAGCAATTCAAGCTGTGCCGTGAAGCCATCTTGCCCTCCATCATCTCCATGTTTACTTCCCACAGTCCGAAGACACGCGGTCATGTGACCGGGATGCTAACTCAGTTAGCACCCGTGTGTGAACCTGCACTCTCCAAAGTCCATTCACTTACATCCCCGTTTCATGTTCAACACTAGCATGACAGCAACTGGCTTCCAACGCTTAAAAAAAATGAACAAAAGTACAACAGAAACAAAAAATGATGTCAAACCACCACCAGCCTCGGTCTCATGGAGTCACTTCACAATTTCAAGGGACCCCGTGGGCGCAGCGGCCCAGAGGAGAGGCCTGCTGACAGCCGGACACTCCCGCACACGCTACGCACTACGCAAAGGGGGTTCGCTCAAGTGTACCCCCCCAACCGAACAGCACAGATCATTAGGAACGGCGTCGGCCTTCCCGGGTGCGTCTGAGCCAGTCGTCAGCATGCCATCGATGGGGGCAGGACTGCGTGACAGCTAGGAAAGCAGGCTTCCGGCTAATGAAGCAGGGACACCCAAAGACTGACGGAGGCATTAAAAGCGTTGGCCATTAGGGGCAGCCACCACATACATCAGTGCCAGGAGTCGCTCTGCTAAGGCCCCCCGACGTACGGTCCGGGCCTGGTACGGTGTACGTGCATATACACATTATTCTGCTTGTTACTGCGAGATGCAGGAGAGGAGAGGGGGCAATGAACAGGTTGGGGGGGTAATGTCTGTGAGGGGGTATGTGCCCAAGCCATAAATCGCATGAAGGGTTGTGTCCAGCACAAGGAGAGACAAACGAAACCTCCAAACGAAACTCAACAAACGAAATTGGCAGCAAACGGGAAATGCACAACGAGCAAACTAAAGCAAACCAGCGAATGAAAATGGCAGCAAACGAAAGGGCGGGCAAACAAAACGGGTGGCAGATCTCCCTGCATGTTCAGTCACAAACTTGGTGACCCGGGGCCACAACAGGGGACAGGGAGCATGGAAAAAAACACAGCGACTCATTGTCACTCATTCTGCCGGGAGCATGAAGGTATGGAAGCTGCGTGGTGGAGACGGACATCACGCCCAGAGGCAAACTGCGACGCCGATCAATCCGCCACACCACTGCTGGGGCAGGGACTGGGGCGCTTTTTGTGGCACTCCTCATATACGCCTGACAGACATTTACGGGCTTGTCAGAATAGTGGCTGAGCGCGTCGAGGCGGCCACACACACGGGCACCGCACACACACGGGCACCGCACACACACGGGCACCGCACACACTTCAGAACACCTTCTCTGAATCCGGCAGACGGCAGTACAGCCACAGCTGCCTTGCCTGAGTGTCCTGCTTCGCTCGCAGAAGACAAAAAAAAAAATAAAGTGTCAGGATGAATTGTTTATTGATCTATGAGGGAGCCGGAGACCCTCATTAAAGGCTGGAGAGGGAACGTTACGCACGCCACAGATCTTCCATGTCGAGCTCCAACAAAAAGCAGCTCGGAGAACATGTTGAATGTTCTAATTATTCAGGAAATGGCTTCATATTCCATATTCCTCACTGGGCAACATTCATTTTCCTCAAACATACATTCAATTATGGAGCGGGAAAAATTACAGGGCAGATATCAATGGGCTAACTCAGTCTTTGAAAGCCTTACGGCCACATTAGGTTTCCATATCTCCTATTTTGGCAGCGAGCATTAACCAGGCAGATGAAAATAAATGTTGTCAGTGTCCCCCCACCAAGTTATGGAATATAGCAAAGCAGCTACATTTTCTAAAAGGAAATAATGTCACGCTATCTTATAGCCCTAGAAAGCACCCAGCAAAACTAGTCTTGTTCCATTAGAGTACAATAGCGTTGGATTTGGCAGATTAAAAACATTATTGATGTATAATTTACTATAAGTTTATTCTATGTACAGGGGCCAAGTTGATAGCATCACAGCAGGGATCAGTCCGACAGCCTCAGAAAGTGGTCAGCTCAAACCAGATCCAACCAAAATGCACGTATTTAAGTGCTATTTTGGTAGGATGTGCCCCTTATCACCGTGGCGATCCCGCACTGCTGGCAACACAAAGGAGGCCGCGTGTTTTTTTAAAAGGGAACATAATTTACAGCGAACGGCAGGCCCCAGCATGGCGGAAGACGGCCTACAATAGGAGAGAGGCCCGCATCCCCCTCCGCCCCATCCCACAAATCCGATTTAATCAGACAACTCTAGCGCTGCGGCTTGAAGTAAGAAAGGGGATAATTAGTAAACAGAGAGCTACTCCACAGCTTCATTGGCATTCGAGCGGGGTGAGCGTGTCGCATTTAAAATGCGCTCTGATGAAGTCTACAAAATCAAACCATTTGTTACTCCTATTGAAGAGGCTGCAGGCCACTGGCAATTAAATTGGAATTAGTGCAGGGAACGAGATACGGCCGAATCATACCAAGAAGGGAAACTGTCTGGAAGATGTCTGGAATTCAGTCAAGTTTACAGTTTCGAATACTTTAATGGTAAATACGCCCCCCCCCCGACAGACCCTCACCATGCCAACATCGGTTACCTTCTCCTGCTCTGCTTTTCACTCCCTTTGAAAGGACCCGACATCCTGCGCGCCACATCCCCACCCCATTATCACCCTGGCCGGCCAGTCCTTCTGGCTCCGTTGTGTCTCCAGTCCACTGCTGAATGAGACAGTCCTATAGAATTCCCTTGTAAATCGAGCAAATGCTATAGTTAATTGGGCGTTCATGTTGGACCACCCCCCCACCCCCACTAGAGCCCCACGCCCGCACACACACTCACCTAGACATCTATGCACTTTTCGGCACATGCGAGGAATGATTCCGCGCCCGTCCGAGGGGGCTTTGATCTCGCTGGAGTCAGAGGCTCCCGAAGGGAAACCTCGCTAGCTAATGGCACTGACAGCAAAGAGAGAGCGGCGATTGGGAAGCAGGGGCTGCCATTTGCCCCCCTTAAGCACAATCCGGCTGTCCGTCTCTGTGGCCCGACCTTTCCAGTCAGCATCAAATGACTGAGCATCGCATCCTGCCGATGTACGGCATTTCATTTTGAAAGGGGCTTTAAGCATCTCCCCCTCCCCGCAATTGAGACTGAACAATGGGGATGATATCACCAGCGTTTGAGCCACTGTACACAGTGACACGGAGATTACTGGAGGCGGCGGTCACACTGGGGACCGGCAAATCTGATGGGAGGTGGCAGAATCGAGACGGAAGGTGACCGGAAGCTGCTACCTTCAATGCAGCAGAGCGCTGTGTGTGTGTGTAAGGGCCCCCCCCCACCGGCACCCCAGGTCTGCACCAAACGCTTACAAATAATTATTTTTTTTTCGTTTCACTGAAACCGATTTAAATGAAACGTTTTTCTTTTTTTTTTTTTTTTTTTTTTCAGCAATAATGTGAGACTATTATGCAAGACTTTTAAAGTGTCAGATAATGTACATACGCTGCACATTTTCATTTGCAGCCTCTATCAGAGCACACATCACTCATCGCGGTGAGGAAAACCGGCAATTACAGCCTTACCAGCATTAGGAAAATGAAAATAAATTATACTGTTTCCCATATGACAAAATGTCACTTAAAAAAGAAAAAAAAACACTGAAAAGTGAAGCAACTTCTGAACGGCACTTACGTTTTCTGAGAAAAACAGTTTCTGAAATGACAGCAGTTTAAATGACAGCAAAATTTTAGACATTAGAGCTATGAAACCGCAGAATCTGTACGGGGATGTACCCCAATCCAACTAACACATACACAACATATACAACATGTAACACCACATAATTATATGGCATGTGACATAGGTGAACAGAAACATCCTAAATTTGTATTTCATCCAATTCTTTAAGGGTCATTTGTGAGTCCTTCCCGGCCTCATTTGTGTTTTTTTTTTTTTTTTTTTTTTTTTTACTCAGACATTTGCTCAGAGATGCCATCATCACGATGGAGGGAAAAGGAGTGAGATGGGGGGGGTAGGGGAGTGGGGAGTGGGGGCACAGTCCCTCAGCTTTCCGCCCCAAATTGTGCTCTGGAGAAGAAATTGCATTCTGAACGGCAGGGCTGACAGATTTACCACTTCAATTTAAGTGTCGCTGGAGCTGCGCAGCCGCATGTACGTGGATGGTGCCCCATTCCAGCCCCGCCTTCGCTCTCTGGCCCACAGTCCTCTGCCCATCTATCCCAAGAGCACCACCTGCTCCTGGGCCTCAGTGTTTCTGGACTGCTGGAGGACTTCTGAAGCTTGATCCCCACCCTTAAAATCGGGCCAGAAAGGCACCCAGCCGTTTCGATATTCTCCCCCGCCCCCCACTTCGCCCGCCACGTCCGAGAAGGGTTCTCCGCGCACGCACGCACGCACACACACACACGCACACGCACACGCGCACACACACACACAGAGAACCAGAGGACGGCCAGGGGAAAAATCCACGGCATCCACGCGACAAGCAAAAACAGGCAAAACAAAGCATGCAATACAAACAAACATGCAGGCAAACGTGAGGCGGGCTGGGGCAGATGCTGGGCCCGGGGACCCTATGCTCGGCAGCAGGAGTGGCTCGCAGTTTTACTCATTAACAGATTTAAATTGGGGGTGGGGGATGCGAAAAGCCCCGGCGCTCCCTGCATGATTATCTGGCCGCAGCCCCTGCGCTGGAATTCATTGTGCTCCTTCGCTGTGATTTATTCGAGTGGCCATCTGGACAGTGGGCAGACAATGCGGCCTCGCCTCTCAATGTGCGCCCGCATTAGTCATAGGCTCCTGCCTCGACCCCTTACGTCCCTAATCTTTACACTTTTGGTCCTTTTACTGCGGCCAGATGACCGGAGCCCTTTCTCACTCCGCGCTGACACGGTTTTCCCTGATGGACAAAAGGCTTTCACTGCCTCTCTGCCGTCTCCACCCCCCCCTCCCCTCCTATCTGACAGGATGGGAGTTTGTTTTGTTTTCCGAGGCGAAAGGAATGAGGGGGAGATTCTAAAGCCTCCCAGGACACAAAAACAGGGGGCTTGATCCCAGGCAGAGAAAAAGCAAATCTGATCATATCAGAATGCATTAAAAAAAAGCATGGCCAAATTACTTACAAATAAAGGTATTAAGCAAAAAGGGAATGGCATGCCTCTCCGCAGCTTAATGTAGGCCTTTGTGCGCCTATTAGAGGAGACCAGGAGCGAGAACAAGCCCGCAACTAACAGCATTACTTTACCTAGCGCTCTTACAAGCCTGCTTTTGTCACATTTGAGTCAGATGGGTGCATATTTTAAATTCTGAATCCAGGGAGCTATGCAATGCTGCCCGGGCTGAGTCCGAAGAACCCGGCAGGTCCACCCACCCACGGCAGAGTGTTATTCGCATGCAACCTGTCATATGGTGAGGGTAACAGGCAGGGGGCAACCTTCTCACCTCCCAAGGAGGGTAGGGGAAAAAAAAACATTGAGATTTACAAGAAAATTAAGGCTAAGCTTTAAACATTTCAAGAAATATGGGGGTGAAAAAAAACTCGTGTTTCAAATTCTAAAATGAGAATAATAATATAACTAATAGTCTCTATACCTTCTGCACACACTGAGTCTAATACAAGTACATGGCTAGAAATAGATTGAATCAAAGCACAAATTTCCACACATGGATGCCTGGAGGGTTGGAGTTAAGAGGGACCATGTGATTTTTCCTCTGGTTTAAACCAATCAACGGTGACATTTTATTACGGGCACAGAGCCAGCAGATGTCGGCTGCTGTAGGCCGAGATGCAGCAGTCCGACGGTATTACAAGCTACCCGGCAAGCAATGGAAAGACCGGGAGAGGAAGATGGAGGTGCCAGGGAAGGAGGATATCGGGGGAGAGGGGAAGGCGGCTCCTGTCGTTTTTCCCCAACACCTTGCAGAAGCCAACCGTCTCAATTTAACCGTGTCACTCAGCTAATGATGTTGAATACGTGTTTATTGAGAAAGATCCATGTGTGACCTTGGAGGCAAACAGTACAGTCTTTATGAGGAAAGAAAAGACTTTATTTATAGATCAGCTCCACGTCAATCACGGGCGCATCAGAGCTCAAGAGAAGAGGGCCCAGGGGGTGAAAGTGTGTGTGGGGGGGTGCTTTTAAAGCAGGCTGTGTACCAGGCCTCCTCAATCACTGCAGCCCATTCTAATTCTATTAGAAAGGGAATTGATTTAACTTGCAGGGCGGCGGCGAGGCCACGTGCAGGTACAGAATCCAAATGGACACACGTAAAATCGACAGGCTGTGGATGATGGGCCACATTCGCTCCGGAAGATTCTGTTATGTGGGGGTGAGTGGGGGGGGGGGGGCATTTAGCCATAGGTTATTTTGTTGCGTTGGTGGGAGGGGGGCTTACTTGGAGTGGACTCGAATGGCTTTAGCCTGCAAAGACGTATAGAAAAGGATGTGATGTGACAACACTGGGAATACCCTGACTGCCCACCATGGGGCGCAAGTCAATACGGAAAAGTTTACTTCTGATAGGAGCCTGCGGGTTGAGATGACATGAGCAAACCCCCCCCACAACATCACCATGGCCTTAGCACCCTACTGATAAATAGCGGGAACGTTGCAGCCCTTCCTCACATCTCACCTGGGGGATGAGTTTGTTTGGGTTCGTCTGATTGGGCGCGTGGTGGAGTCGGGGGAGGGGATACCTGTGTGGCTGATCTACCCGTGAGCCAATAAGCATAGCCGGCTTGTTTATGTACAACACCGCATATTTAGCACATACAAAGTGCTGCTCTCTGTTCTGATTTGGAATCAGTATCATCAAAGTGGACCACCTCCTGACTGCCACTGCAAAGGCTGACATTGGCTTACTGGCTCTACGGTGTGCACGTGTGTGTGTGTGTGTGTGTGTGGTAACGCTAGCTAATAATCTTCATTTAGATGTAACTTGGCTAGTTAATGATGTATTCTTTGGCGTGATAATCCTCGCAGTCACCCCCTCCGCCAAAGTTCACGCTTGTTTTTGTCGTTTCCCTTATTTGTTTATTTCTAATGCTTCGCTTCAGGCACGCTTCTAAAAATATTGCATCAAAGTCGCAGTCGCAACGTTTGCCACGAGCTATGATTTATTATTCATACAAAAGGGCAACTTTGACACAAGCGACGTGTCAAGGCCAAGCGGGAGGGGTGGGGTGTGTGGGGATTCTGCCTCTCCTGTAATCGCCAAGCAACAGGGTCTATCGGCAAACGGCCAGTCAGACGAAAAACTGTCGACAGGCTACAGGATTATTCCATGAATAAAAGTGTCATTTACACTCACAGTTACCACCCCCCCCCCCCCCCACCATTTCTGACAGTCGAGCTGTGTGGCAAGCAGCACAAGGAAAGACAGGCATGGTTTACTCTACTTATCCGTCCTTTTCCGGGTGTTGCACAAGGTTATTATGGGATGGAATGGAGGACGAGTGGAGGAGGAGGGGGCTGGCATTTCACACCTGCAAATGAACCTGGGCAAGTTAGCGCCCCCGCTCTGCCGGGGAGTGTAATCAAAGGAGCCGCATTCGGTTTAATCACGAGCGGGCCAAGACTCAACGTCACGATTTACTGACAGTCGTTCGACGTTCGAAACGTGAAATGAGACAAACAACAGCCATTGATTACAACCCGGCAATGGGAATTGCATCAGATTCACATCATTTATTCAATGGCTGTCTGTGGAGGCTCCGGTGATCCCGTCGGGGCGGATCTATAGTGCGGCGTCCGCCACGCACAGACACCCAGCGTACGGGACGCCGGCGGCCTGAGAGCGCTTTAAGGTGCTTTTGTGGCCAGACAGGTTTAATTAGTTCAATCTTTGAATAAAGGGATCAACGGAGGAAGATACGGCAAAGAGGAAGACTGGACAACCTGGCGGGAGTAAACAGCGGCGGCTCTGTCAACACGCCTGTCAAAGCCAGCTGGAGGAGCCCACAGACGTACCGGGGGACCGACAACAGGCTCATCTGAGGGCGCGCCGGTGCTCAGGGGGATGACAAACAGTGTCAGACAGAGGTGCTGTCCCAGGGTGCTAGTAGGGGGTAAGGGGGGGGGGGGTGGTCGCGAAGAGTGCACGTTTTAGGGCCAATATAACACATTTCTGCCTTAGGCAGAGAGCTGGGAGCATAAAGCAAGATATTTCTGTGGGAAAAAAAGTGACTTGTCTTTCAAAAACACCCAATTCCCTGTCCAGTACCATCGATTCAAACCTTACAGGCCTAGAGTCTCTCAGGAAATGTGTTTCAATATATAATATAAGCACATAGTAGAGGAAAGCACAGTAGAGTGGCTGCTATCACAGCAAAGTGATATTAATGGGTGGAGACCGCCTATCCATCTCAGCCAGCAGGGGGAGCTCTGTCAGTTTCTCCGACTTATCTTCGCTCTTGCTCTCTGCTCGGCCTGGAGCTGGCGAGCAGAGCACAGACCTCAGATGACCCCCCCATCGTAAGCAGTGCTTTTGTTTTTTGCCGTTTCAAGTCGTGGCAGTCCAAATAACACCATATTTATCTCTGACGTCTAGCTGGAAAGGGGGGTGAGGCAGGAAAACAAAAAAAAAAAAAAAGGAAAAACCTATGACTGGTCATCACATGTGTTGCACTGTCAGGGCACATTTACAGCTTTATTTAGAACAAGCCACTTAGCTCCAGAAAAAGCATCAGCTCGCCACCTACATCTGAATCTCTTACAGACTGGGGGGGGGGGGGGTGGGGGGTGAGAGGAGAGAAGGGC
>JABFDZ020000042.1:19274908-19286333 GCA_019775955.2 Pollimyrus isidori
CTACCCACCCCCCTGCATGCCCCCCCCCCCCAACTGGCAGCACAGGATTCATACAAATTCCAGCCACACTCGAGCACGGCGCACAGCCCGTGCGCGGCATATGCGATCAGCGCCTCTCCCGGCGCGAGGCTTAACCTTTATTCCGCCACCGAGCTCGTATTTATTACGTTGAAAGATTACTGCCTCAGTCTGCGTGGGGAAGAGGGGGGGTATGAAGCACCTCAGGCAAACAAACAAACAAAAACAAAGAAATAACGGAAAATATTAAATCAAATGAGCATGGCCAAATTAATATCCTGGACCCCTACCGTCCGATTCCACTACTGGGTCGAGACTATTAATGGAAGTACATTAACTACAGTCACCATTTTCACAACTGTATGCCCTGTTGATGCTCTTCTGCCGTCAGTGTATTCCTGTCACGCGCCGTACGGGAATATGGCCATTATGCCGCCGCACTGCTGCCACGTCTGCAACTCTGGCTGGGGGGGCTGGTACATCGCCATCCTAGGGTCGCCGTTCCGTGAAACCGGCGAGTGGAACCGGTACGCGTCACAAAGGCCCTGTCAGGACCAGGGCTTAATTGTGATACTGGGCAGAGAGAGACACCCTGCATCACCGCCCCCCTAAGTCTGCATTTTAAACCCACATCTTTGAAGGATTAGCAAGCGCACAGCTTAGCCAATATCAGGTGATTTTGCCGTTTATTTTGCGATGATATGTGCTTTCTGGCCCAATCATCGTTGCAGGTAGGACTTCCTTTTATCAAGGTCTAGGCAAGCGCGTGGCACACACACCCACAGACACACGCACACACACACAGCGGTTAATGGATGCCCACGAGCCCATCAGAACACAAGGTTAAAAATATTATGCTACGTCTGCCAATACCTGCCTACTGCCCCCACTTTCCCTGCTCCGTATTGTATCAGGTTACTAGGATTTTCCTGCTTCTGAAAATAGTGAACATCATTTTATTAAAAAAAAAAAACCACACACACACATATAACAACAACAACAACAGAAGCAGCAGCAGCAGTGGCGGCGGTGGTAACAGCAAACGCTGTCATCCCTATTTTGTTTCGTTTCTCCCTCTCTCCCTGTTCGTCGATCCCAGGTTCCGTGAGGTGACTGCACACAGGACGGGGCTGATCTATAAAAAGATCCCCGCCACGTCTCCCAACACCCATCCATTATTCATGGGCCTCACCTTCCGTCAAACGGCAGAAAAACCTTCAGGTCTGTCTAAGTTTGCGCCTGTATGAAACGGTGGCGCAGCTCGGCTCGGCGCGACGGAGCCCTTCTCTGCAACCCCGCCTAATTTATTCCACGCTCGGATGACATCAAATATTTGTACCCTCCACGCGTCGCAGTTTAGATCCGAGTGGGGAGAGGAGAGGCGTGCTTTTTGACGCTAACAAGGCAGCACCTGTTACTGAATAAAACATGCAGTTTAATGGCGAGCCACAGTTTTAAGGTGAGTAAGACTAGGAGGGGTAGACTGAACTACTGAATGGATTTGAGGTATCCATCTCAACATGAAATGCACAGACACTATCATTAAACATTTCAGATCTCTATGCCTATTTGATGAAAAAATTATAATTATAAAATAGATTGACCTGTCAGTCAAATCAGCCACCGTGGACGTAGATCTGACTCTGAAAATGACCTCTCATGTGGATTCGGATGCCAGGATCTCCACGGTCGACAAACGGAAAAGCCGGGAGACAAGAGACTCATTTTTCAGCCCTGACTCTTAACCGCCGAGCTCTGACTCGTAATAGATCCCGCCTCAAGGAAAACTGCATCGATCCCGTCTGGATGATCCGAAACGTGAGATATAGGCTGCCAGATTTGAACTCTGACCTGTCGTAGCGCTGGCTCTTGGTAGGATAGCTGTATTAATCATGTGACAGGTATAAATTTTCAAAAACCCAGCAAATCCGCTCTGCACGAATCACGCCATTTTCGTTCTGACACTTCCAGACACGGCCAGTGACCGGAGGGAATGTTTTTCTTCGCCTGAGCTGGCGGTAAATGAGAGGATTATGGATATGACGCAGCTCCGCTGGCCACGAAAAAGGCTTCAGACGGAGCAGAGCTGCCTCCTGGCCTCCGGAGGGTGGGGGGACACCCCGCTTTGCTGCTCCCCGTGGCAAAAACTTTCCGGCTGACAACCAGACGTCAGCTAAGTGACTTGTGACACCAGGATGCATGGAATTCCACACATATTGCATTTGAGTGGAAAAATACGAGCGGCGATCTCAGTGTAGAGACTCTCCATAGGAATGGGGCTGTGGGGCAGAAGTGAACAATATGCCGCGTTGTGTGGTTAAACCACGTTAACAGAGCACTTGCAGCAGCCCTTAAATGAAGCTGTGGTGAACGCCGGCAGCTGGACAATGCCAGGAATGCCACGGCACGTTGCAAGCTCATCCGTTTGTTTACTGGTTGAAAAGGATCATCCTGGAAGGCGGGCTTTGGCCACGAAGTCCCAGAGACTGGACTTCAGCACTTGGCTCGGGCTTGTTAGAAGCCGTAGACCATTTGAGCAGCACCAGTGGAAAGAAAGAAAAAGGAAAAAAAATCAATACTGTTCCCGCACATTCACACTCCACCTTTCTCCACGAGGGGAAATCAAACCAGACGTGGGTACAAAACCAATAACTCTAAACACAGCAGGGGCGGAGCTATTCTGGCACGCCGGCGACTTTCCCGCCATCGAACAGGGTGTTGGGTGCAGAACTTCGCAGGGTTTATTCAGGAGCTGCCGCTATGATCTTCTCCACACCGGTCCTCATGACGCACTCACACAGGCGCAGCGGTTTATGTGCCACCCCCCACCCAAAAAAAAGCAGCGTCCACAACAATAAATATGTAAAATGTATTTTGACTCGAGTGTGAATTCAAACTCACGAGGACCTTTGTGAAAATAGTGCTAAATTTGTTTTAAACAGGGAAAATTCGCCACGTTCTATTTAGAATAAAAAATGCTTGCTTTCGTGTTAAAAACACCCCCCTCCCCTCTTTCCAGGCAGGAGGTCCAGTTCAGTCTGCACAGATTTGCATGAGGCGTGAATCAATCACAGGTACAATGAATGCAATAAAGTGGGGACCCATGATGCACCTGGGGTCCAAGAAGCACCATGTTGGGGCCCTAATTCACCTCATACTACCCTCTTCCCCCCGTAGCAGATGTGATGCCACAAAAGAAGTATTGACACTGTGCAGGCTGGCATCTGCGGGCGTGCGACGATAAGTCTGTGTTTGGAGTTCAGGACCCTATCGAGATTCACGGGGGCTGTATTTTTCTGGTTACCCACCACAGAACAGCCATCCCACGTGGGATCTACAAGGGAAAGCCCAGGGTGCTAGAAGATCTGGGATCAAGGAGGAGAACCTCCCACTCCACCCTGCCCAGGAAGGTCGACACGTTTTCATGAGGTCATGTGTGACCAGCCGCATGCATCGGTCAGTCAGCCGGACGAAGAGGGTGAGGGAAACGTGACCATTTGTGAGCTGCACCTATCAAGACGTACAGCTGAGGCAGGAGGGGGGACTGGAGTCCACGTTTCGCTCCCTGCCTTTAAGTCTCACAGCCGCCAATTCCCCCGGAGTACGAACTGGACAGTGATGAACGATGCCTTTCCGACACGTCAACATCAACCAGGGGAAAAGGAAGATTGTAACTGGGTTGCAGCCAGACCAAGTTTAAAAGGAGCTTCTACAGCTGGGGATCTGTTTAAAAAACTATTGGTAAATATTAAGTCCATCCAGGACCCCTCTTTTTTTTAACCAGTTGTAGGGGGGAAAACAAAACACCACACAAAATGGTTTCAGATACAACCAAATGCCTACTATGATTGCCAGATTTCCAATGACTAACCTCCATGCTTGGTGTGATGATTATCATGACTCCCCCCGACCTCCCCTCATACCTGAACAGAAATGTTTATAGGGGGTGAGCGGTATAAAAGGAGGTGCATGGGCTCCAATGGTGGCTCAGCGATGAAGGCCGAGTATTTCTTTGGTGGCGGACCGTAGCATTCAAATCGGCAATTTAACAGTTGCCCCCCCCCTCAATGTTACTCCCCAGTGAAATCCTACATGTTACCAGAGACAAGCAATTTACCGTCTTTGTGTTTGCTTGACCTAGAGAAAACTGTTTTAAGAAACAGGTCCCCTCGTGGTCTTAAAGGAGCGTCAATGCACAGTTACGCACCACCCCCCCCCCCGGCACAGAAGATGAATTGGTAAGCTGTCCACTGGAGACAGGACGAGTAGTTGTGTTTCTGTAATGGGACACTGCGAGTGTCTGTGATTAATGAGAGTGCTATGCCGAGCTGTTAGGAAACCATCCTATTGAAAGAGAGATTGAGGCGTGGATAGGTGGCGAGTGACAAGGCAGGGGTGGTGACGATGTGCATCGGCCAGGCTGCGACATCATCCCACTTTGCTACATGGAACTGGGTGTCAGAAGTACATAGCTTTCACAATAGTTTCTTTAAAGCTAGAAACAGCAAGAAACCTCCCCAAGGCTTTTTAATTTTTATTTATGTAATATATTTATGTTATCATTATTATATACTATTATATCGCCTTGTCCTTGGCCATTTTAAAGTAAATTCCTTTTATATAAAAGTACATCACAAACAATTCTGATGATGATTCTGATTCACAATTAAGATACTCCGGCACTCTAATCAAAGAAAATATCAATTCAAGCCCTACAATGTTCTAAGCAATGATTCCTGCAAATAAAATCAATAAAATTCCCAACCCTTGTGAAAATACTGCCTGGCATGTTGTTGGTTTGTGCTTTATTTTGCTGTCTGTACAAATTCTTCTTTAGGCACCCAAGCAGAAACAAAGGACAGCGGTCATTACTGTCATTTGACTAGAGCACGGTAAACTTTGTCATGTCCGTGCAAAACTCATTTAAGCCTTGGGACTTCCATCCATTTCATACAAGACTCTCTGGAACTTTCCCTTCTCCAAGCATTTTTAACTACATGCAACTACACTTGAAGTCCTGCACTTTTACCCATGGTTAAAAAGAAAAATGGTAAAATTAGATTACTGGTGTGAACCACAGTTTACAAGACAGTTGTGGAATATGTCTCATGTAAATAAATCCCTAACAGTGTTATGTAGTTTGGCTTAATGCAGATTTACTGGCCACTCTTATTGTTGTGTTTCGGGGGAAAATTTTTAATAGACTGATTAGCTGGCACCCACAAAATTTACTTTCACAGGCTTTTATACATTTTCTCTTACTGCAATGCTATGATAATGATCATTCTGCTCTGAAAGTGGTCACTTTATAAGAACATAAAAACATCATAACGCAAAACGTCAATGCAAGTTGAGCAGAGACAATCATACCAGAGAGTTATATTTGTCAGCTAGTTCATGGAGTTGTGCATTTTTTGTTTATTTAACTTTTTAAAATATGGGTGCCTCCCCCTAAATCTAGGGGCCAATTGGATTATTTTGCAGAGAGGCGCATGGAAGAAAGGATGTTTATGTTCTCCTTGTTTCCAGGCTGTAACCCCCCCACCCCCACCCCAGGGGGATGCATTCCTAACCCGAAGCATGGATGATGGTATGTGAACCATCTGGACAAAGCCACCGGGTCACAATGGCCCTACACACTGAGCCGTGGCCTGTCCTGCCATCCCCCCACCCACCAGTCCGGCACATTCGCTGCTCCGTGACCTCGGACAGCTAGCATCCTGCCTGACCGAAGGGTCGCTACTAACCTCTGCCGGGTCGCCGTCTTGCCGCAGAAGTGACACGTACATGATGGAGCGTGATCGGCCAATCATTAACAAAGCACAGAGGCAGAAAAGAGTGACGGAGCAGTGTGGGGACAACATGAGTCATGCGTAATGGACAGACAGGAACAAGCCAACCAACAGAGCCTGACAAAATCCTCCTATAACCCCATTTAAAACTGACCCCCAACCACCCACTGTACCAGCTTAACTATGGGCAATTGGGGGAGGAAAAAATAAATAAATCACGGCAAGAAACTTAGATTTTTTTCAGATCTGTGCATATTCCCTAAAACTATTAAGAAAAGGATATGGAAGCAAGGAGAATCATTCGGGAACTCAAACACCCCAGGAAATGCGACAAGGCTCTCAGGAAGAATGACAATGAGTCACCATTTACAGCCGGAAGTCCAGATTCGATTTGCTCTCGCTCCCAATCACCCATGGCCATTTTAGCAGATGTGAGGTGCTCAGAGAAGCCTGGAACCACATTTTGGGTTACAGCCTGATGGGTTAAAAGACCATGGTTCTGCCATCAAGGTCTGTCTGGCTTTGTCCACTTGTCACCCAAAATGCCAATTCATGCACTTTTCTTTCACCAAAGCTCTACATTGCTAAAAAGAGGCTCAAAGGCAGTTCAGGGTTTCTCCTGCTCTTAAACAGACAACCTTCTGGTGACAAGGCTGCAGCACTATGTGCGGGGAGCCCTCCATGACCCTCCACTGAGGCCTGCTCCAGTGTGACCCGTTAATTCAGCAGGAGCACACCGGCTTGAAGACCCACACAGGGGGATAGAGTGAATTCTAATAAAGAAGCGGAATTTGATAATCAACACTGACACTCGATTTGCTAATTAAGGGATTCTAATTAATTAATCAATATGCATTTCAAAGAGAATATTGTCAAGTGCAGTTTGCTCCTCTCATTGCCTCTTTTGTCCTACTAACCCTCAACACACACACACACACACACACACAAAATCAGCCCAGTCTGAGTATATCCAGCATTTTCCACCCGTCTGGCAGGCTGAATTGATCGCCAGGCAGCAAAATAAATAAGCAGCAAAATAAATAAGCAAATAAACAAACAAATAGTAAGATAAATAACAAAATCCTGTTAGCATGTGTGGAATGAATGGCATAGGTTTTTCCTCTAACCGACATGGACAGCTATTTTCTAGAGCCTAGACTGTCAGGTTACAAAAAGGCCGGCCAATATCCATTTTCCATCTTTTTTTGCTCAATTTCCGTGAGTGGTTCCGCAGTAAACACGCCATTCATCAGCGGAGACAAGCGCCATGCTGCCCGCGCGACATGTTTCCGCTCTGGGCCTCGATAAATAGTCTATCGTAGCTTCATCATCCTGACTCAGCAAGTAACACAGTATGCATAATTAATCAGGAAAGAAGGGAGATTTAAAAAATAATAATAAATCACCAGCAGACCACGATTAAAGTCTCTCTGTCAAAGCCCCTGCCCTGTATTTTACAAAAAGTACAGTAAGTGCACACTTCCAATGTGTAAACAAAACCAGAATTGTCAGCTAGTTGCAAAAAAAAGACATGCAGACTCAAAAAGAGCAGGGAAGCAATAAGAGGAAAGAACGATTGCAACTGTCCACATTGTCATTTATCCTCAAACCCTCCCAGTCTCCTTATAACAGGACATCATGGAACACAATCTTAACATCTGATGGCGTGGTGAGATACTACACTCAAAAATTTAAGGATAACATATTAATCTGTAATCTCAAAACCGGATTTTGCTCCTCCACAACACATCAGGTAGGTTTGTAAAGCATGATTTCAAAATTCTGCCCAAGAGAGGGCCACTGCAAAGAGGGTGAGCATCCAGCATGCAGAACGGCTCAGTGACCACCTGGGTTTGCTGCATGCAAACGGAGACCCCCCTGTTCCCTCCAAAAGATATGACCAGGCCAGACCCCTAAACGAAACACTGCTAATTTGAAAGTACAAAGACGGCGATCACTAGGATGTTTCCACACAGCAAAGAGACCAGGCCATTCTGCACAGGCAGATGAACATTCCGCCTTTTTCACCAATCGATCCACAGGTGAGAACTGGTAGACGTTCTCAATGGCATGCTAACATGCTAAGAGGTAACATGAAAGAAAACAGATACCCAACCTCCATGCCTGCTTGTTTTTTTTTTAACCCCAAACACATGGTCTGTAGCAACATGACTTCAACAGCCATGCTGGATGCTAGATTTAAAGGTTCAGCTGAGGCCAAGCTGTCTTATTTTCTTAATGTGTAATTAACTGCCATGACAATGTGACAGTGTGTTTACATACTGAAGATGAATCGAAGAGCAGTGGGCCCAGGTCACACTTACGATGCCTTGCCAGGGTGTGTCAATGAACATTATTTAATGCACCACACTTAGCAAGCAGGTCACACAATATTCAAGACACCACACACGTGACCGAAGATTAAAATGAAGACTGAGAGCTTTCAGGTCCTAGAAGAGCCTTGCTCAAAAAGGGCAGCAAAATGTACTGAATGGTGTAGAATGGAGTCTGACTCGAAACTTGTGCTGTGCTACTTCAACCGAACAAAGCAGGCCCAAGACCTCCTTTGGTCTTTCGAAGACTTAAAACATCTGTCCAATCAAGGGCAGCGCTGCTTCCCTAGGTTCACAGCCCAAAACATGTATTTTTGACCCATTTAAGCAACAAATAAGCTGACAGAAAACTAGGCACAAGTCAAGCCACATTAGGTCAATCGCATTAAATGATTGCATTACCTGACAGTGCCATTATAATATGTAGTATATACTTTGTGTAAATGTACTTATTTTGTTGTTTAAAGATTAAATTGTATAACTTAAATCAAAATAACTCCAAAAAATGATAAAAAACACCAGCTTTAAGTATTCCTAATAAAATGGGACAAATTCAGCTTCAGAATTTTTTTCCCTAATTTCATAAAGTCCTCATGTGAAACAATGCGAGTCATGCTCCCCATTCAACTGACATCTCGTTTAATTAAGAGCTCGACTGGAACAAAGGCAACATACAGGTTTGGTCTTTAAGGAGTGGGACTGAGTGCCCGTCCTCGAGTCCCACCTGCCCATTCCATGAGGAAGGGGGCTAACGCAGTGGAGAAGTACTGGTGGGGTGGGGGGGGGGGGTTATGAGGGCACGGACTACATTGATACAGATTGTGGTTAGCCACTCATCACCGCCAGCTCAGAATAGACACTCACACTGATCACTTCCATTAAAAAAAAAAAAAAAAAAAACAAAACAAACAAATGCCACAACTTCCAGGAAGCAGAAGTGTACCTGTCAATCATTTCCAAAAAAATGCAGGCTAATATTTTAAGAAAGGCTTGGACCACACTAATCAGGACAGAGGTCCCATGTCACACTGAAGGCATTGATATGATTCATTTGCCGCATAAACAAAAGGAGCCTTCTATGCATCAAAGGATGCAAAGAGCAAAACCAGGTACACAGCGAGAACACAGCAGGTCGTGTGTTACCCATAAAGCTTAGAAACAAGGGGTTTCATTTTGCAAGGGAAACGGAGGAATCTATATGGGGGAGGGTAGGGTGGGACAGGTCAAAGGTTGGACCTTCCACTCAACAGCCGGCCTAAAAGCCCAGATAAGAGCTGAAAGCATCCTGTGTGTGCCTGATACAAGCCCCTGGGCAAACAGATACTGTAAAGAGAGCGAAGGACTGGAATCCTGAGGTTCCCAAAGAGTGACTGGGAAAAAGTGGGTGGGGCTAAAGGCTTCCCTCGCACAGGGCCGCGGAGGTCACAGATCAGGTGCGCACGTTTCCATTCATCACAGCTCGTGGCCGGTGAGTCTACCTGCACCACGAAACAATGCTTTAATGCTTCTATGCCCTCATTCCACTCCCGCTCAATCCATCCCAGAAATGTCAATTCCGACCTGATACAGGGTCAAGGGGTCACTCCGCCACTCTGCGGGCTGGCTACTCGCCCTCTTTGCTCTGGCTTATCTTCGCTCCGTGCGCTGGCACGGCACAGACATGGGTCTTCATCTCTGTTGGACACCTTAGCAAAGCCGCTCGTACGCCACAAACGTGTGCGTGAAGTTTCTTACGAATGGAAAAAGCTGCCCGTTCGCCAAAATGCCCTTTTTGCAAGTTGTTTACGAATTCAAAGCAGCACTTTTCCAAAAAACTACATAGGAGGCTGCTTTCCATTAGGCCACCAATTAATAGCTTCTATTAATAAAGGAGCGAAGTTTAGTCAGTGTCACTCTCCTCAATCTCCCTCACTCAGTCTTATCCTTCACCATTTTTAAACTCGACAAGTATGTTTGCTCTCACATCGCATGTTGACTTCAACACACCCCGTCCCCCCCAGGCGCCAACGCAGGAAGTGGTCAGTCACATGAACTGGGGCACATGTACACATGTGCACAGGGCTTCAAAACATTGTGTGTCGGAAGCCGTTTACATAAAAGGCAACGGTTTTATTTTGAGGAAGAAAAAAAAAAAAAAAAATAACCGTAAAGAATGGTTTCGTTCTGGAAGACAGAAGCTGATATTTCAAAGGCTACACCGAGAAGCGCTATATTTAACCTGCGCAGTTTCACGCTCCGCGGCAAATCACGAGAGCTGGTGACTCTCTGCGACAGAGCCTTTCGGGGGCCAAATGCTCCGGCTGTCTGCGAGACAGGGTGTCAGACAGCAGAGCCGGAGCCAGGACTCACACCTATTGCGGCAATGCAATGTACTACGCACCCCCCCCCATCCATCAGCTCGTTAGAACAAACTCTCCAAACCTAAACATGTTGCAGCAGGAGTTCCACAGCTCTTGGCACATTGTTCTTTTTTCCATGCACCCGTCTCACCACTGCAGTGCTGGCCTGCTTTGCGATGAGGACTGGTGCTTATTAATATCAAAACAAACCAAAATCAACACGCCTCACTTCTGAGTCTGGCTCGCCATCCTGGCAAATGGTGCACATTTATGGATCCATAATAATGGACTACAAGCCCCAGTCCACGCCACAGCAGCTCCAATGTTTCATTCTAAAGGTTGCATGCAATATAATAGCCAATCAACACTCACTACTGCAATACAGTCTGCACTTAAGATGTACCTAGACCTACCCCCATTGTAATCTATTGTTTATCTGCAAACCACATGTGATTGTATCTTCCACTTCAGCATGGGCCTTTGTCTCATTTCTGGAGAGTAAGGAAATGACAGAAGCGCTTGCAGTGACCCAGTCTAGGAACTCCTGCTAGCTGAAGTTTAACTTCTGTGTAGTGCATGATACATTCAGGTCAAAGGGACCAACAGTACTCTGAACCAAACAGAAAGGTTTATATTTGTACGGGTGCATAATGGGACAAGAGCCAGCTCTGACCCAGTGCGGCCTGTCTGCAATGGCAGGGAAAACACAATGCCGTATTTGGTATTAAATCAGACCAGCTTGTTCCTCGCCACATCTGAAGCAAAACAGTTGGGCAGACCAAAGGGCACTAACCATCGCAGCTTGAGTTCAAAATACGAGAAAAGCCAGCTTGTGCAACCGCACTCCGAATGTGGTCACTGTGGCACACGAGGAGTATCAGGGGAGGCTGAGGGGGGTTGCATGCTTCTTTTTCTTTTTTTTTTTGGGGGGGGGGCATTTTTG
>JABFDZ020000042.1:19326268-19338205 GCA_019775955.2 Pollimyrus isidori
ATTGTGAATGACATACATCCGCAGAGTAAAAGCACTTGATGCCAATTATGTAAAAATGTTCTGAACGGACAAGAGTATACAGAACACTTAATTAGCATACAACAAAGAAAGCCTTCGCGAGTTCAGATTCCATGAACTGTAGTTCGAACTCAGCCTCAACACCAATGTTATAAATCTAGACCCAGGATTCAGTCTGTGTACTTATGCATGCTTGTTCAAATAATAACACAATATTTGTCTTTTTTTTTTTGGTGTTTTTATATATTTTTTTAAGTTTAGATCACTTGCATTTCTCTTGAAACTTTCCTGCACGTCTCGCCTGGTGTATCGGACAGATGCGATGAGGGTCAAAGTCAGTGATCCCTCATGTTCAACTTTGCAGGCTGTTAATTTAAGGCTGGGATGAAGTTACTCCCTCTGCCCTCTACAGATCCTGCTGTTTAACAATGCTCCTGTTTTTGTATTGTTTTGCTTGTTTGTTTGCTTGCATAATGTATAGGCATACTTCAAGCAGTGCACACACCCCCGCCCTTTACAGAAAAACGCCTCAGCCATCATCCACTGAGCCTGTTATACGCAGAAACACATTGAGCCACGTGACATAACTGCTACTTACTCATTTACTCTCTCTGTTTTTTTTTTCTCCCAGGATTCAATCTCATGAACGAGTAACGGCGCTGACCGACATCTCTGTGGGCCTTGGCGCTGAGTGACAGTGGCTGGCAGTGGGCGGGGTTAGGAGAGACCCAGACTTCAGCCAATCTAAGCTTCCTCTCTGTTACGGGCACAGAACGCATGCCAGGATGAACTTTTTTTTTCTTTTTTCTCTGAAGGCACCGTTTCTCCCTTTATCGTCTGTTGCTGTCATTTCCCATAGACCCATTTCGTCTTGAACTATCCGCTATACCGTTCACAACCAAACTATGCAGATTTTTTTTTTTATTATTCTATGACAAAGAACACATTTTTTTTATTCACACTAGAATATTCACGCATTCACAGTGCACAAGCTTGCAGTCTAAAAGAATGAAAAACATCCTGTACAAAAGAAGGTCTGACTGGGCATTTTGTGTTTCCACGTCCACACCGGAGCACTATGGCTTAAATAATGAATTTGTTCAGGCATTTCTGCTCTTCACTATGCCTAAAGACAGGTTAATATCCTCCTAAGCACATTACTTTTTTCTATGCCTAACTTCTGTTCTTATTCACACATCTGACGAGGGGGTCAAATCAAAGATACTGACTTTTGATCACTCATGTTAAACACCTCAGGACATAAATCGAACGAAATTGGTCCATCTTAGCCATTCTGAGGTTCATCCATGCTTGGTAAACAACTGGAGACTGGTTCCAGTTCCTTGATGTGCTCAACCATAGCACTGTGGAGGAGGTGCTACTCGGGGACCCATCCACCTCTCCCCATTGGCTAATGGGTCGCCATTCCTCAGTTTTGTGCTGGCCAATAGCACTTCACTTTCTCTACTCTCCCCACACACACCATTGTGAGGAACAGGTTAATTTTCGTGGTGTATAGGAGGGGGGTACAAGATAACAATCGGCGTGGAGCAGGTTTTCCTACAACTACCTGTATGATTTCGTCTCTTGGTACCGCAATCAGACTGCCAAACTCAGGCTCTTTTAACTGCGTCAGAATGCTGTGCCTTCAGTTGCATTTTCATATTTGCATTAAATCAAGCCGTGTTCAAAAAGGGGAAGAAAGATTAAAGGTGTGTAAACATCTGAAAAGAAAAAAAAAACGGAAAACAATGGAATACGAAAACCTCTTTTGGCCAAGCAAGCATGCTAACTCTATACTATATCCCTCAAAATAATGACGATTAAAAAAATATATAACATAAAAGGCAGTTATTTTTGCACATAATCTTTTAACACAAGAGAACATTAAAACAACTCATTAGCAGTGAAAATAACTGTGGCGATACAGCACATAATAGAACAGACATAATTAGAAATAGTGTGTGTGTGCACAACATAAAGGCGTTATTATCAGATAAAGCTAAATTTCCCCTCGGTAATCTACTCTGACTGACTGAGATGTTGTTCCACTTGAGAGAGATTACTCACACAATTTCCCCAAAAGAGTGCCCTTCAAGTTCAATTTTGGTTCCCTCCAATAAATCAAGATAGAACTTAAATACAAGATCTTGGTTTTTTTTTTTTACTCTGAATGTTAAAAAGTACTTTGAAAACAAAACACAAAACAAAATGCAATACAAAATAAAAATGAACTCGGGGGGGGGAAAGAGCATGTACACAAGATCTTATTCCATTCTACAGATCTACAAAGTTGTTGCTTGTTCTGAAACTCATAAAAGACACTGAAGAAAGAAACCATTTGTAATCTCGTTTCAATGTTGTGGGGTGACGTCTTGAAGAGCTGTGACTGACGTGTTCCAGTTGGGCTCGATCATGCTTTGACCTCATCCCCGTTTGTTTGAGCGGCTTCGTTAGGGTCCGTCTTCACTTCCGACGGGGTTTTCTTAACATCTGTCTCCTCGGGTTTGCTTTTGCTGTCTGCTGGGGCCATCTTCCTGTGGGGAGAGACAGGCGCAGAAGCAGAATGGAGTGAGGAATCCCTCGAGGAAAAGCAGAGCGTACTCTTTCTTCAGTGCGTGGCGTCAGACTTGCAGTACTGAGCACGTTTCTGAATCTGGGCAATGAAACATACCGCAGGGTAGCTATCTGTCACAGCTAAATGTGACCCCAACATCCGTTACCATTTTACACAGAGAAAATGGACAGATAGGGGGATGAACAGGTGAAGAAGAGATATGGCGTGAAAGAGCATGCAGGTGAGAAACAACCCAGCCGGAGGAAGAACAACATGAACATGGAGGACGAGGCCCAGGAGGAGAGGACAAGCCCGGTTAGCAGGTTCCTGGTGGCTCTGCATACTGTATCTGCGTCTAGATGCACTGCATAAGGTGGCGCCGGCTACCAGAGTTAGGATTGTCCAACCTAATTCATTCAGCCCCCACAGCAAAATGCACTTTGTAAATTCCCCCCATTTTCTGCCACTCCAGCTGCACGGCTGCCAAGAGCAAACCATTTGAGGAAGCGCTGTGAGTTTGGCCTCAGGATAAGCCGGATAAAAAATTCTGGGAATAATTTAAGAGCCACAATGCACATGATATCGGAATACTGATTGGGACCCTCTCAGCGGAGGTGGAATAATCCGGTCTCTCTTAGCAACTTTGCCTCCACCACTGAGACCCCTGCGCTCGGCCTATGACTCTGCCTGTGCTTGTAAAGAACAGGGGGGTGGGGGGGGCAGGGCAAAATCATGGGGGGCGCCTGGACTTGGGGAGCATTTCAGAGAGCAGTGAAGCTAGAAAGGGCCTTGTATGTGTATCAGGCGCAAGGTGGAGGCTGGGTTGTGGATTTAGCAACCGGGTCTCGCCATTTTTGCGTCACTCCCGTACTCCGAGGGGCTTTTGGCGCTGCTGTCGGAACAGCCCGTCGCCGGCCCATGTGGATGATGCCTCCACTCAGCAAGCCGGTGAGTCCCGTTGCCTCATGGGTGCTGGAGCGGACGGGCAGCCAACCTCCCCCCCGAGTGTGGGCACGGCTCCCACTGTACCAAACAAGGCGGGTGAAGCCGGCGAGACAGCACTGTGCACGCCGCCCACGGATTAACTCAGCATTTTTCTGCGAGACACATATTCAGGGTGATGCTGTACCTTGGGCCTTGTATAAACAAAGCCGTTCCACCGCATCATGAGTAAAGGCTGAGAAATCCAACCCAGTTTAGATTCTCAGCGGTAAACAGGCTGTGTGCAGAAACACAATCCAGACAGCCTAAGGAAAACTGTGAAAATTCACATGGTGCTAGAGGATTACCAAGGTTTATAAGACAATTGTTGAGTGAAGAAAGCAGGGCACCTTACCCTGAGTTTGCTAGAATTACCACAAGGGGGGGATGTTGCAGCCGAGCAATCTAATGTCATTGCCGTTGCCTGGTGCAAAGATGGACGGCTGCAAACTTGACTCAGATTTGTGTTGATTATTATCAGTTGATGCAATTATGTGAATCGCTGTCTGTACATTTCCCACAGTATGTGTGTGAGTATGTGTGCTATGGTGGACTGGAAACCTCTTCAGGGTGTCCCCTGCCTTGCTCCCTGTGCATCCTGGGATAGCTTTTGGACTACAAACCTGCTCTCGATATGCAGTCATAGAATTTGTATAAAGGCAGGGATGCGTATATAAAAAGCATAATTAAGTATATACACCTGTTCATTAACTGAATAAAATCAGCTTAATAACATGCTACTGCAGACTGTTAACAAATTAGGAATTTTCGAGAAAGAAACATTTGTCATTGTTTAAAAGCCGTTTGCTAATAGGAAGCCAGATGTTTATGTACAAACCCCGTTGATGCTGGGCACATCACTGACAGACTGGGAGGATCTTGCACACAGCGCTGTCACAGCTGAGATTGTTTGAAAATGTATGAGGCATAAGTTTAGAAACTCTTGCAGTACAGCGTCTGAAAAGACCTTTGACGGAAATCGAACATGAAACTGTCAAATGCGCTATGGATGAATTTCAGTGTGTAACTGCAAGCAATGCTTTAGGCACGGATTAGAAACGTTTCTGCCGTTAAGTGCAAGGCGGGTCATCAGCCAGATCTTGGAATCCCTCACCGGATCGGGAAGAAGCACTGCGGCAGATGTTAAGCGTCACCAGGCGATCAGAGGCTGCTCTTGTGTGTCAGGGGCTGGGTGATTGGATGCAGTCACATCAGATGGCTAAATCAAGAGCATAAATCATTTTTTTGTAAAGCCGGCTGCATATAAGATGCATCAGAAGGTAGCAGGGATGCAGGGATGAGGGTGCGCAACATGGCATCCGATGATGACTGATCCCTGGTTCTTTCCGAGCAGAGTCAATGTGAGGCAATGTCAGCTGGGAGAGGTGGAGAGAAAGCAATGTTCCCCCAGTTATTGTAAGGTGTGAGGTACCTGGTAAATATTTTACAGCTCCCCATAGAAACTTTGGAGATGTGTCGGTATCCAGCAACTTCCCGAAATTACCCCAGTACTACATGTTGAACAGCCGATGGAAAGCAGGACTATTGGGATGTGATTTTGTCTTGGGGAAGATGCAACTCAAAGGCTCTGAAATATTTATGAAGCTTCCTTCTTCTCCAGGGGTTGGGCGAGAGTCATGGTGTGTTTCTAATCTTGACTCCCTTGGACGCACCACCCTTCTGCAGCCTTTTTAAGGCGGTTCTGACCCAGACTAACAACTCGGAATTGATAGCTATATACTTAAAGTAATGATGAATTAAAAAAGTGGGCAAAAAAACGTGAAAGAGGTACCCGGAAATCCGATCTGCAGTCAGTCCTGGGGCCCATTTCAGGGGGCCACCGGAGAATCCGCTCCCATCTGAAGGAATGTCACGGCTAAACTGATTTAATATGGTCCTGGTCCATATTTAACCAAGCTTGAACTATGTTTTTTTGGTTTGGTTTGCGGGGAAACACCGCACACCGCACAATGACAGAGGCTCCCTGGAGAACTACATTTGAGTATCCAAGCAAACAGAATAAAGTGGGAGGCATGCTAGGCAAACAAAAAGCTGGTCAGAATTGGTGCATTATGCTGAAACAACCCTAAAACAATGCTAAACATAGTTTTCTCCTCATAAAGGAATGCTTAGCCTGCATCCGTCTATAAAGCCACCTTATTCCATAATAGCACTCCATCTTCTCTTTCTCCTTTTTGTTTAATCATGTCTATTTACTTGCAATGAAATTGGTTTTAAAACAACTAAGTGTGCACTTCTGGTTTCAATTTGCTCAGTGATATTGTGAGGCAGCCTGACTCAGGTACTCAGCGATGTTAAATTCGAATGACTTGGGAACTAGAATTTATTTAATGGGATTAATTCATCATGTCAATTGATTGACCTCCGGGCTAATGGTTCATCCCTGGCCAATTACAGCGAAACGCGATCTTAAAAAAAAAAATAACCTATGAATCTCAGCGAAACACTATGTCTGCTCATGCACCTATAACCAAGATCCCTTTTAAACCATAACGTGAAGAAACCTTAGCGTTTGAAACAATACCAACCGCATGGAAGACACTCATCATGATTAGCATCTTGTCAAATCAAGACAGGCAGAGAACATACCCTGAAAGACCAGCATACTAGGACGAACAGAGAACATACCCTGAAAGACCAGCATACTACGATGAGCAGGGAACATACCCTGGAAGACCTGGATACCAAGATGTGCAGGGAGCATGCCCTGTTATTGAAGGACATCAAGATGCCCAGGGAACATGTCTTGAAAGAATAGGACATCAAGATGGGTCCCTTCCCCTACATCTACAGGCGAGTGAGATCCATACGTCCATACAGTCTCACCCTTTCCTTCAGTTCCTTCCTGATGGGGTGCCATCTATGCCTGGTCCTCACCAGTGTGTGTGTTCATGAGGGAAATGGGGAGGGCTGAGCTACAGCAGAGTGACTGGCGTGGTGCCCATTATAGGGTGGTAGGGTTAGTGTGAGAGCATGCATGTGGCAGGACAGGAAACACACAGATGTCTCACACACACACGGGTTAGACACACACAGAGGAGACGTAAAGGAAGCCATACTCGTCCAGAGCTGCTGTGGGGACGGCGCTGGAGTCTGCAGGGGGCCCGGGGGGCTTGCCCAGGGCATCAAACACATCCTTGGCAAGGTCAGTATCTGAGGGCTGGGGGGGTCCTCCGTCTATCTGAAAGTCTTGGTGCTGAGAGGGCTTGACGGCATTGTCGGGGGCGGTGGCATTTGGGACTGGCGCTGGGGGGCTTTTCGGGTCACTACGTGGCGGCTCACTCCCAGGGGGCTTTGGGGCTTCGGCCTTGGCAGGCTGCGCGGCGGGGGCGGGGCTGGGCTCGGACGCAGGGGCGTGGTTCCCCATGGCGTCAGCAGCTTCCGTGCCGCCCGGCGCCTTGGTTACAGGGGCGTCGCTCAGGTCGACCAGGGGGGCCACTTTGGGGGCGGCTTCAGCGGGGGTGGCGGTGGGTGGGGCGGGAGCGGCCGTGCTAGACTTGGGGGTACTGGACTGGGGGACTGGGGGGGTGGCTTTGGCGTCGGCGGCAGGGGGCGCCGCGGCAGCGCTGGAGGTGAGCGTGGTGGAGTCACTAGCGGGGCTGTTCTGAGTCGTGACAGAGTCAGAGTTAGTGGTGACAGAAGGGAGCAAGTCCACCACTGTGGCAGTGGCGTCAGCTGCCAGCCTGCGGGAACAGGGCAGAAGAGAGAGACACGATGTAGAGCCAGTGAGAGCGAGGGAGTGAGAAGGAGGGATAGAGAGAGAGAGACAGAGAGAGAGAGGACGGTGGGGGGCCGGAGTGTGACATGCTGTTACAGAAGCACCACCCACAGGAAGATCCCCCCGGTTGGCAGAATTAGAGGAGTTAACAGAGGAGCAGTAAACAGAGCAGTAGAAGCTAGATTACATTTATGCAAATGCTGTGCTGACAGAAGCCCACTGTGGGGCTCAAATCACAAAAAAAAAAAATCCAATTTCCCTCTAGTCGTTGGAAGATCAAGCAGAATAAACCTCAGCGCCGCAAGGAAACATGAAAACATAGTGCTCTGAGGCCAGATGGACACGCACTTCTTGTTTCCCAGGCCATCGAGAGGAGAGCGAGAGTGGAGGAAGCGGGGCAGTCCAGCTGCAGGCGGCGGGAACGGCTTGGCGTTTTCCCGCGCCAGTGACCTGCAGCCTGTGTCTACCACGGCCACCCATAATTCAATGGCCTCCATTTCACAGTAGCTAACCATAGCCATAATCCAACTGCCCGATCTGAAATTGCTTACAGAATATACTACACACATAAAAATATAATATTAAAATGAACCATTGGTGAAAATCATACGTGCTCACAATTTAATTACTGCTCATTATTATTCCTGCTTGGGTAGAAATCGGCCCTCTGAGTGGGTAATGCCGATTTGTAGAAACACGGCTGAATACTGGCGATACAAACCTCTGCCTTCCATACTGATGCCACCAATCCCAGAATTATTCTGTCTGCCAATAAGCTACTTTAAACAGAGTCACAGTCAGGGTGGGTGACTTACTCAGGTTCTGTCAGGGGTGTGGTCTCGTTGGGTTCCACCTGGCCCCCTCCTTCGTGGTTGGGAGTGTGCTCCTCCTCGGTCCTCACCTCCACGATGGGCTCCTTTGACTCGTCCTTCCTGCGTAGGGAGTGGCAAAGTCATTTTGGTAAACCCACCCCACCCCCCCCAACATCAGTTGCCAGGTGCCAATCGCATGATGGTGGGAATGTGGCACCACAGATGTGATGTCAGGATGTGGGTTTACCCCATGTCGTTTTGTGGACAGTGAGTGGGTTAGACCTATGCTGATGAGTATTCCTATACTCCTAAGCCAAGATCTGCGTTGTGAAGCTGTGTGCTGAGGGAACACCAAAGCTACTTAGTACCAAAAGGTGTAGCTTCACATTCAGAGACTCGGCTGACAACTTCATCCAGAACCAACTCATGTTTTCAGTTTCTTTTTTCCCTCAAGAGACTCAGGTTAAGTAGCATAGCGCAAGGCATGTCAAACAGTGACCTTCAGATCAGAAGCGCGCATCCTTCACCCCCTGAAGCATTTCGCCACAGTCTCTATTCAGTACCTTCCAAACAGGAGCAGGAACCATGCTGCTGTATCACTCACGTAAAAGCGGCCTTTCCCTCCTCGATGTCCTTGTTCTTGGAGCTGGGGCCCGGCTTGCCGCAGAAGTTGACGGCGATGCACATGAGGAGGCCACACTTGTTGAGGAAGTAGCACGTGATGTCTACAGCCACCAGCAGCAGCAGGAAGATGACGACCAGGATGCCCACGATGGCGCCTGTGCCCAGGCTGGAGCCGTTGACCATGGGGTCTTCAGAACGAGGGGGAAGGGAGCGACACAGAGGACAGCATTGAGTGGGTCATGAAGGACAGCCAGTGAAGATCAGGCAAAACATCACACTCAAATTCATTACTGAAGCAGAACATCGAGTCTAAAAAGCACTTTGCTGGAGATAATTTTACCTTTTCACACCAAGATCATCCTGCAGAGAAAATCTTTGCAGAAAACCGATTTTAATCAAATCACAAATTACAATTTTTACATCATGGGTCTTTTTTCGTTAAGCAGAAAAAATGTGTATTTAAAAAATTTACTTGCCTTGACAATACTTGACTGGTGAAGTACAGAGTAAAAAATACATAAAAAATAATAAAAAACAAAGGTTTATTTTCTTGGGTAGACAAAAACACAACATACTTACCAGGAATAAACAAGTTCATATTCATGGGAATATGATATTTGCTACTCGAAGTCTATTGGTAACTAATGCACAACTAGTTTCTCTTTAATTAGTTTTGTGACCAAAATTTTAGTAACGCCTAAAACACAAATGAAAAAGCAACTGAAATATCAATGTTATAAACAAAAAAGAAAAGAAAAAGGCCAGATAAAGATGAGTCCATTCCACTCATTATACAATGTAATTTCCCGTCGAATGAACCTGAACTTGTTGTATAATATTTATGTTAATATTTCACTCTGTGCTTTAGTTGTGACTCTTCAAATAACCTCTGAATTTCACTAAGAGCTGCTGAAACGGGACACTGCAGAAAACCGTATGTTCAGGTTCATTTGACTGACAATTACTCATAACACAAAACACACAAGTACTACAAACTTTGGTGATTCTCAAATTTTAATGCCACAGGTTAGATGACAAATTTGTTATGCTCAGTACTTCAATTGTTTTCGGTGTCAAACTCCAATCTAAGGTGATGTTAAAAAGGACATTTAAAAGGTATTTGATTTGTTATTCTTTCCTCTAAGACTATACAGCTTCTCAGCAAAAACCTTGATTTGGAATTTCCTCTTAGTCCTGGGAGATCTGGCGTATCTTAGCAACATATCAAATGCATATAATTTTACAGAAAGAAACCAGAAGAACATTTTAGCAAATCCAAACAGCACAAGCGTATGAAATTACACGTTTTTACACACATAATACATTGGTGACAGGAAATTCAGTATTGCCTCCACCTGTTGTTGCAGTTTCACCAATATCTTTAGCACGAGGATCTATGCACAAATACAGTGTAACACTCACCGGGGGGCTTGTGTAATCTAACTTTATTATAAGTAGCAGCCTGTATACAATATAATGAAGAAATCTAGACCGACAGAATGAAGGTACAAAGTCTTGCCAGCATACAAAAAGCTAGTGTCCTTGTCCCCATTTCGGGAAGCTGACACTGAATTTATGAGGGAGCTCATTGTGAAGGGGTCAGCCAACTTGAAGAAACGGGCCCTTAACTGTTACCGGATCTGTAGCTACTGAGGTCTAAGCCCCTTCCCAGCATAGAAGGTGCTAATACACCTGGCTGTGTAAGATTGGGGCGGGAAGACTGATGGCAGCAGTGGTGCTCGGAAAAAGTCTTTCCACAAAGCAATGTGGGTCGGGAGGGAAGAAAGCAGCCTGCTGAGTAGACGTGACTTCCTGTAGTAACGTCCCTGTCAACTGCTCAACAGGAAGTGACAAGTAATTACTGCGGACCAGGGGTCTGTGGCAAGCAACTGGCTACTCGTTAAGGCATATTTTAAACTTCACTTCTTAGTTTCTTACTATGCTCTGATCTCCTGTATGGTCTCAGAGATGAATGATGACAGTTTCGTCCCCCAAGCCCACAGGGGTGCAGGCACGTAATGTCAAACTCCGGTTTGGCTCTCTTTAAACCATCGTATCCTGCCCTCATAAGCCCTTTTTCTATACCCTTGTGGGACCTCAAACGGTCCGGATTCAGCTCTAGGGATCTTCCAGAGGAACACGCACTCCTGTCCGGAGCCTTACGGGCATTTGTGTGCGCCGCGCTTCACCTTGCGGAGCAAATACCCGAAAGCAGAGTAACAGGGGCTCTCGCGGAGTCAGCATCGCCTTCAAAGCGCGTCAGGGCTTCTGGCATGACATTTTAAAAATCTGCTGACAGCAGCCAGATTGCAGGGAGCAGGACTGTAACGTTCTCAGAACTGTCACAGATGAAAAATAGCTCTAGGTTTTACTCTCCCTTTACATTGAAAAGCACCGGTTTTAAATATCGTTTTTATCTCCAGCAAGCATGAATAATATTCTTAGTAAGGTCTAGAACAGGCATAATTTCAGTACTATTTTTGTTGTTTTTGTTAAGTTATTAATCAGTATAAAATTTTGAAATTATTCCAAAAACGACATACTTTGTTCCCCCTTATCACTTTTGTACGCCTTCATCTGTCACCATAAGCAGGTCCTATCAGCAGGAGACAGTAGAGAGCCCACTAGGGCTCGTACATCCACCGTGTTACGCCGAGTTGTGCTAAACTGTGAAGTACCAAACGCGTTTCTCTCTGTCACTGTTTATTGGTCCGGCCTTCGGCAGGTCAGCCACACCCTGGCTGATGGGAGTCGAGTCACAATGGAAACGTCGTTGATATGTTTACAAAATACATGGCCACCCACATGAAAGAACATCCAGACAATAGGTCGGCAAACCTGCGGTACCATTGCGTGGATACACTCCTTGCTCTTGTAATGAGCTTGTCGCATCATTAACCACAAATATTATTCACAGTACGCTATGTACCCTTTTCCCCATTCGAGCAGTTTTCCCACACTGCGTTCCTCTCCTGATTCCAATTCCCATTCCGTATGATCAGAAAAGCAGCTGACTGGTGAAATGGTACAGAGTACGGAGGCACTGGAAATTGTGTCAGACACTGGAGTGTCATGTGACACAAAGTGCGTTTGAATAAAAGAAAAACCCAAATTCACCAAACCCAAAAAAAAAAAAATAAAAAAACAAAAAAAAACAACACAAAAAAACACAATGCATATAAAAAAAAAAACCATTCACAACCAAA
>JABFDZ020000042.1:19348150-19361606 GCA_019775955.2 Pollimyrus isidori
CCAGGCAGTAAATGAGAGAAGCTTTCAGACATTTCAGTTATCAAAGTGCCTCCTCACCTCTAACTAATTGATCACATGCAGCCTGTTGAGATCCATAAAATACGGACGGAGGTCCGATTAGCATGCAGCGTTTAAATGGCCCAGTGTGAGAATTTCACCCGTGAACGAGTGTTACTCGTCATTTAACCCCGCTGCTTAAGATGATCGCTTACAGATAAATAAATAAAACAAAACAAATAAATAATGGGGACCAGAGTGTTTTCCTTTTATGATCAGCGCAGAGTGAAGAGGTCACAGCATGTTGAGCGCTGTACAGTTTGCCTTCTGTATTTAGTTAATGCTCATATCAGTAGCCACTTACATGTAGGTCACAGCCGGTTCCAAGAGGTGTCGGTTAGAAAACGTGCCGTGTTGGTCGCAGAGCCACGACAAGAGAAAGTGAACTTCTACTGAAGCACTGTTAGCTTAGCAGGTTGGGGTGGAGGCGAGTTCGCAGGCTTGGGGAAGTGACAGCCAGGCTTACCCTCAGTTCCAAATCCCTCACCTGGGGTCATCTTGCTGGCAGTACTTTTTATGCTAATTTGCTGTGATGCATTATGGGTATGATGGCAGGACTAAGCAGGCGGGGGAGGGGGTAGCGCGACAGCATGGAAGGTACACACACACCCACACCGTCGGCATACTCACTAGGAGGTGCAGTGCTTGGAGAAATGGGGACTGGAGTCACTGATGGAACTGAAAGACGGTGAGAACATGGTGAGGGGAGACGCTTGAGGGTTTGCCCCCGACCTCTCGGAGATCAGATCACAGGCACAGTCACGCAAGGCTACCTGGGCCCTGTGCGCCACCAGGGCGGGGGGCAATTCACCAAGGGTTACTACAAAATGGCCGGCCTTAAGCGAAGCCTTTCCAAAAAAAAGTACAGGGTTCCATACAGAAGGACAATGTAGTAAATATAAGTTATGAATTACTAGATAATAGACTTCAATTATATTGTCTTAAACTCTGCACAAACAGTTTTACATATCGTATATTAATTCTATCTGGAAGCTATGCTATATTCCAATGTTCTTACTCAGTGTCCGATATTTTAACATATATCACTTTTTCAGTGAAAGGCTTCTTGGGCAAAGACACATTCCGCAGATGACAAAATGCTGATCACTTCCATTTGACCAACTGTACAAGCTAAGGAGAGCAGGACTTAAACAGGGGACACCCATGACCGTCCTGACCGATAAATCATGCTCTCCTGGGAGACGCAGCAGAAAAAATCTCAGGCGTGACACTTGTTTGATGTAGCTGACAGACAGCCGCTCCATACTGGCCAATCATCCAACGCATCACATCAACCACACTGAGCTACAAGCTATTTCAGTCTAGGGGTGAGGGGGTGGGGAAGCTGGGATGAACAACCATCAAAAAATGCATGGCACCCCAGATTTAACATTAAAACTTATTAACATTTGATTTAATAAATAACCAGTGTGCGATCTGTTGACTCAGTTAGAGTATCTATTGAAATAAAACAGGCAAATGTCATATGTCATATAATAGTCAAGCTATGCAATAAAACTAATGTAATTGTTTCCATGCAGGATTGAAATTGTTACATTTTATATCACTTAAAAAGTAGGAAATAATATCAGGGAAGAGTAAAAGAATGAAACGAAGACACCCTTATGCTTCTCTTCCCTCGTTTTTCTAATGAATTCGAAGCCCCGCCGCATTGCTCCTTTACGTTAAGGCGAGGTTAAAGTAAACCCACGATGTGACAAACTAGTACCAAGCCAAATGAATAATCATTGCAATCTACAGCACCACTGCGCAATAAAAGTAACCTACCATAATTGATGACTGCATTATATTCTAGCTATGTCATAAATAGCCTTAACCGCTTTCAACATGAAAAGGCTTTTAATAAATGCCAACGTAAAACGGAGACAGGAATCGAGTATAGGAAATAAAATGGGTAAAATGCACGACATTCTATTTTGCTGCTCATTTCGTTACAAGCATTAACAAAAGGTATTTGAGGCAAATAAACTTATTGACTAAGTTACGGAGGTCGTTCGCTGAGACACCTCCCAGAGACGAGACCGCAAGTGACTGACAGGCGGGCAACTCCATTGGCAGAATATAAATTATAAAACTAATTAGAAAATTCCTTGTGGAGAAGAATTCATTTCCATGCACTGGGCCAGAAGAATGTGTGTCTGTGTATTGGGGGGCTTGCTGAGAAAGTCAGGCAGGGCAGGAATACACAAATTGAAGAGTGAGCGCTTTTTAATTCGAACATCAACCATTCATCAAAATTTGTCCGTGGCTACTAACGAGACACCTTTATCAAAGCAATGACAAGCATTTTAGAATAATCCATTAATTAAAATGACCAAAGGAGTCATAAATAAACAAACAAACAAACCTATACATTAAATTTATGGCGCAAGGAAGACATCTGCTGTTTTTATGAATTCTGCATGGCCTACGCAAACCTCTCCTTAGAAAAGATTAATGAAAAGCTTGTCTTGCTTCCCTGGGGTGATTCTAGAATTTTTTTTAACGGGGGGCATATAAGGGGGCCATGGTTCACACACAGAGGGGTAAATCCTATCGTTAGACAATGATATGTTTTGAATCTGACTGTGACAGGGGAGGGAACACTATGGGGGCCAATCAGCTTTCATTTGGGGCCAGTGTCCTCGCAGCCCCGCCCCTGTATGCACCGCTGTTGCTTTCCCATTATGTCACCCATCTTTTCCCAAGTCACACGTAAGTATAAGAGACATATAAACTCCAAAACAACAAACAGCATACGAAGCATCTTCTGAACCAACTATGTTAGTACTGGTTTCAGTTCTGAAGCCATAATTGAGCCATGCTCGAGATGCTGTCGTGCCACATGAAAGCGTCTCCCAGACAGTTGCAGATGTGCAACCACTAAGCTGTTACTCAAGGCAGTAGCAGGCCAGGCCTTCCCAACTGCCGTTCACCCGAAGCGTGCACCAACGAGCACCACTGAAGCGATGCAGGTCCTGCCAGACACTACTCACTTGCCCAGAAGTCTCTTGCCGTGTCTACAGAAGCAGCCCGAGCCATATTAATGCTGGGGAGCCTTGATAGTGGAACGTCAGTTGTGAATACCGTTTCCATGGTCCAAAGCGTAGGTTCTGTCACGTCTATAGATGTGTCTGTGGTTTCAGTTGTGTCCACGTCCCAGTCTGTTGTTTTGGTTACAGTTATATATCCATCGGTAGTGTCAGTCGTAGCTATGCTCTCGTCTGTAGTTTCGGTGACAGCTGTTCCATCCGTCGCTTGAACCATGGTGACGTTCCAGGCACCATCACTTACCGGGGCTGAGACCTCAGCCATTAGCTGTGTAAATATTTCGCTCTCGTTTGGGTCACTCACCAACGTGACTGATGGCACAAGCACTGTCGTATTACTCTGCGACTCTGGGGCAGTAGTCTCAGGCAATTGTCCTTGGCTTTGCTCCATGGAATCCTTGGTCATCTCTGAAGAGACTATGGAGACGTGGCTGGGAAAGTCCTTGCTGGTGATATTGTGAGCCCCTCTTTCCACGTTATTGTCTACTGTCCCCATTTCCCCCAAAGAGCTTGTCATGCTCTTCTCCTTCTCATCTCCAGGTATCCGTTCCCCTCCATTGTCACCAACAACTGCTCTAGGAAGCCCGAACAGGCTCCTCCGGTTGAAATTCCTAATTCTCCGTGTAATGTTCCTAGCCTTGCCGTCAACGTTGGCCAAAATAAAGACATGTCTTCTTTCCAATGGATTTTTTGATGTCACTGTACAGAGCAACGGCATTACATTAAGATGTTTAAGAACAGAATTAGCACCTTCAGATAAAGCAGCGACTAAGAAGTACCCCCTCTGAGTATGATTCATCTGCTACCCAGCCATATAGGCCAATGACACCAGACTGGAGGAGGACACTTCATCACAACCTGTGCACCTAAACCAACATATTAGCCTGATGCACACCAAACTTTTTCCCAGGCGGACTGTGGCTGAACATCGCCACCTAGAGGTCACATAACGGCTGAATATGGTGAGAATAGTCTTTGCTTGTAATGTATGGCACAGAATATAGCTAGGAACTTTAGCCAGATAATACGTTTATATTCCTATTCAACAAACATCTGTTGAGCTGACATTCCTAATCATCCCTCATGGCCACAAATGGATGCCAGACATAACAGAGATCATGTTTCTAAATGTGCCCAATAAAAACGCAACACTTTAAGAAAACTGGTATAATTATGACAAGAGATACCCAATATCATTTGACAGCATTGGACATAAAAGCCATTTAGTGATAATTGTAGCCTGCTGGTTATATACTTGGCAATAAACATAAAAATCACAAATCAGCATAAAGAGGTAATTGTCAATGCTTCGGCGATGACTGATGACCACCCATAATGCCAACTAAACTTGTGCTATTCTTGTCAGATAAAACAAAGTCCTTACCGCATGCAAATATTAGGATAAAGCATTCTACAATCTGAGATCTGAAGGAAATGTCAACACTATAGCTATGTCGTAATTAGAGAGGAGGGGTGTTACTGTGTACGTTTCAGGGTCGGCTCTGCGTTAGGTTAGTGTTCGAAGGATTACGATCATGCTTAATCCTTCCCGATTGTAATGGGAATTGGACGAGAGATGGAGAAAGAGGCATCATTAATGAACATGCGAGGTGATCGTGCCAAGTATTGATGTCTGCACCAGAGCACACATTTCACAAGTTGAGGTTACCCACTATTCTCTAACGAAACCACGTTTCACCCAAAAGGTGCCATGGATCCAGGGATGTGGGTTGGCTTGCCCAGCATGGAAGAGGTTTGATTTTTACTTATTACAACGCAAGAGGAGATAAGTTGCTCATGCTTACAGAATTATGCGTACAGGGAGGTTGGCTAGATTCACCAGGCCTAATTTTGTGTGTTTTTTTTATCATACTAACTTCATGAAATGTGTCAAAGAAATTAAAAATCAGTAAAAAAATATATACATATATGAATTAAACAGAGAGCAGGCCACCAGGTGGGCAGATGGGACACTTACTTGTAAAAGAATAGCCTGAGTTTTCCAATGGAACAAACACATAAAACAGAGAAAAACACAAAGAAAAAAGAAGAAAAGAAGGAAAAAGGTGAGAAACATAAGAGGTGAACGTTAGCCTGAAATAGGCGGGTGGTTGGGGGGGTTTATGAGCACAGAAGCAGCAGCCAGGTCAACATGCAAACGTGGGCATGTATGTGGGCAGAATCTCCATTTGAGTCGCAAAATGGTCCCGATTTGCTGGAGAAAGAGGCGGCTGACGAGAAGCTCAAAACAACATGAAAAATGAGAAAGATGAAATGTAGATCTGGGGATTCTCCTCCGGCGATGCGGACCTTATCTGTGCATCACGCCTCCCGCTCCCAGGACATCGCATGCCGAATATTTTCAATATAAAACGCAAAAGAATAAATATTGCCTTTTGTGTAACTTAGCTTGTGTAACTTGATACTGACCTACTGACTATTGAAGCCACCCAATAATAACAGTCAAATGAAAAATCCCAGTGTTAAAACACTGAAGTGATTACGAACTGCTCAGAAAGATATGCAACTTTCCGAGGAGCCTTGGGAATGTGAAATGCTCCCTAAAAGCGACAGCAAAACGGTATCTGTGCCAGCAGAACCCGGCAGAAGCCTCAAGACCATCAGACAATTGCCCTCCATTTATTACGCAGAAGGTCCCTGAATACAGCTTTAGAGCAACAAATTAAAAGAGGCCATTTGCTTAGAAAACTCTTGCTTTCTAAACGCGCATTACTTGCGGGCAACTTAAAAGAAGCGTACCGTTATATCCTTGTTTATGGCTGCAGTAATACATTTAAAAAGCAATTACATACTTCATGGGTATTTCTTAGCTGTCGAATGCTAATACATCTTAGAAGGTTATGGAAAACCCTGAATTATTGGCTGTATTTATCAGTGACTGAGGCGTTAGCCATCTAAGCCAGTGTAGCATTTTGGGACGAACAGCTACTTGTACAGCAGAATTCCTCAGGTTGTTGATTCTGACTGGCCTCGCCGATGGACCATTACTCTGTCCCCTGCAGGCGCTTGGACCTGATTCTTTCAATGGGAGCGGTGAGGGTTGGTCTTTGGGGTCCATCCAGCTGGAAGCAAGCAATTAGCATTGGGACAGGGACAGGAGAGAGAGACACACAGTGTACACTGCTGGGCTGGGTGGAAGAGGTGGTCGCTGAGAGCTCCCCCTGTAGGCTAAAGGGTGAGGGTGAACTGTCAGTGCATCTCACACACAGGCAGTGCAGCTCAGCCATCGTCCAATCAGGAAGCGTACTGGGCGGGGACAGCTGAGGAGGGGGCAAGGCGTGGACACCGCTGGAGGGGAAAGGGCAGTACTTACGGACTGGCTCTGTCCGAAAATCTTTGGGTGCGCTGCTCTCCCCTTCACCTTTGCCATTGATGGCTAACATCTTCACCTCGTAGCTGGTCACCGGTTTCAAACCCATGATAGTGATTGTGTTTATACCTGGGAAACCAAGCGTACAAACATGCATCTTAAAACGGTTGGAATTTCCCCTTTGCCTTCATTTACAATCAAAAACAAATGATTATTGGCAAATAAATAGTTACTGGTAAAGTTCTCACTTTCAAAACACAGATTATGTAATATACGTATGCAAAGATACGGTTTAATAACCCTTAATTCGTCAGTGCTGCCAAAGAAGACTCTGAAAGTACGACAAATTCCATGACCCGACATGTTCTCGAAGAGACAGTTATAAGTGCCTGCCCCCTCCCAGAAGGGAATATTCATCCCGTGAAGCTGATTGTCACGTTGACTGCATCAAACAGTTTTGATATTCAACCAAAGCTGCAGATACTGTGGGGGGTGTTCAGGATATACTGTACTAGGGCAGTTTTTAAACAAATCACTCAGTTTGCGCGCGCTGTGAAAATTTTATGGGAAATTGTGCCTTGCTTGGGTTCGCAGAAAAAATCCATTATTATGGAATGAGCATGTAAATCCTATAAAGGTGAAAATATAAACACAGACAGGCGATATATTAAGGGACAAAGACAAGCATGTCGATTTAAGTCGGGGTTGGTGGGGCGCGGATTAATCCGGGCGCAAGTTCCCAGGCCTTGGGACTACGTTAGCGCTCTGCCTGTGAGGGCGAGGTGAGGTTTTGCCAAATGGAGCAGAGATGGGATGAGGCCATGGGACTGGCCTACAGGGGGGGGGGCACTCTCACTGAGCTCTGCCACCCTGGCTGTCCAAGATGGCAGAGTGTCTGTTTTTAGAGACAGACGCTGTCATAATACAAGAAGAAAAAATAAAGGAATGAGAAAACAGAATTGTGATGCCCGTCAACTGGCCTAAGAATAGCTGTTTAGCTTGGGAATGACTGTATTCACCATATTTTTCCATGTCTGTGAGGAGTCACACAGGGCTACAGACTAACCGTGTAGCATAGGGCTTGGCAATATCACCTAAAATTATTAGCAAGGTATTTTTCGATTTTTTTGATGGTGACTGTATTTTTTTTTTAAGTTTTAGCAGGATTAGTATTTCCTGTCCCTTTATATAAGTTGAAAGATATATTTCAGAATACATTAAGTACACTTTAATTGTGATTGCATTTGGGTATGGGTGGATTTATTTTGAAAAAACACAGAAAGTGACGTTTTCTCGTATTTGTTTTATAATTTTTGGAGTAACAGCCGCTTCAGCTGAAAACAGTGCATTTTAAGTTTCATTTCAAATGAAACACAAGGTTGCCAACTTTGGTCAGCTGGCTGGAGTGAGATTTTCAATTTGAGGCAAGTCTGCCACACATTCACACGTATTTAACAGTTTTACTACCTTGTAAATGGTTTTTAGGGTTTGCAAACTGCCCCAACGCTTTTGATGTAGATATTTTTAGGTTTATAAAGGAATAATATAGATTTGCTGTAAGATTTCTTGTGTCAGCGTGAGAGTCTGAAAGTGTGAGTGTCAAGCCAGATGCATGACAGTTGGCAACCCTGAAATTTTTATTTTTTTATTGTTTCACCTAAATTGATTTGTATAAAAATATCTCTAGACAGCTGTTAAACAACGTAAACTTTGATGAACATGAAGTCACCTAAAAACAATGTCTATTTATCCAACATTTTATCAGATACTGCTTTTTACGCTTTACGGTTTCAGGACAGAGCAGCCACTCTATTAGGGACATTATGACTTTTTGGTTGAGGGTGTTAGATTCGCTGCTGTTATTAACACTAATGATACATTAGCGGAAACAAAAGGGCTGCATAAGCCGAAATACGTCTTGCTTGAAGGTTAAAGGAGTTTGGTGTTTGTTGGCATGGGAAACGGGCAGGTCTAGTGTTAACTGGGTAGCTGTGCCCTTTACCACATGCCTTGGATGAAGACTGCGGCACTTATATATGCTCATTATATGCTGATACACACACACACACACACACACACACACACACAAAATCTACACAAAATCTTGACACCCTGTCATAGTCTGTAATAGAAAGATCACACAACACAGATAAACTGGTTACATGTATAATATTAGGAGAAGCATCCATATTACAACTGAAGCTTTGAAGTAAATAAAATGCTTTATTTTTTTTATAAATAGGCTGTTGTACACTTCTCCCAGAGTTACTGGTAAAGGCCAAATCTACATCATGGCGTACGATCACTCCAGTGATGAGTATGAACTGGTGTACTGCCCACCCCTAGTGCTGAAAACATTATTGTCCTTTTGAGAGAATAACCTTATAGAGGTACTAGAACGTTTGTGAAACCTTTTCTCTATAAATATTACCTAAAACATGATCTTGGTTTTCAAATTCCTAAAACTAGATAAAGAGAACCCAATTAAATGATTGAGAAATGAAACATAATGTTTGTGATATACTTGTAAACGTGTAATGATTTGTGTCATTCGTTTTATTGGGTTGTTTTTATCGAGTTTTAAGACGTAAGTGAAAATCCAAACTCACTTTAGGTTATATTAATGCAGAAATATCTAGAAAATTCTCCAGGGTTTACCAGTTTCCTAGCACTGCTGTAAGCGCCTAGCCCCCACATCCAGACCTGCTCAGAAACGCACTCCCTACATCACTCACATGCCTGGCCCATTCAAGGGTTTTAGGTTCCCACCCCCGCACTGGACTCGGCGCCAAGGTTTGGCCCCCACCACGTCTCCCCTCCCGCCGACACCGAATCGATATGCTGCTTGGAGTATGACTGACAGCATAATTTTCAGGCCTGCTGCCTCCCGTTATCTCTCTTTCCCTCTGTCCAATCACCCCCCCCCCCCCACCATGGGGCTCACCGTCATCGGAGGTGTATTTCTTGCTGGTCCAGTTTCCCTGGTTCAGAAGACGCCACTCCACCCTGTACTTGAGCACGGGCACTCCGCCAGTGGCGTCGGGTTCGTCGAAGTGCACCACGGCCGTGCTGGAGTAGGGCACTACCTGCTCGATGAAGGGGGCGGAGGGCACCTCTGTGGGGAGGGTTAGGGAGAGCTTGTTACCCAGGGATGACTTCCTGAATCGTTATTTCTCAGCTACAGCCACTGAATTTTAACGCCGGCTTTCGACTCCATTAAAATACTACGTGATGCTTTTATCAGAACTGCAAGGCCACATTACTGCAATACGTCGCCCCATTTTAGGAAATTACCAGAACTATCCTCCATGCTTCCTTACACTAACTGGTCCCGATTAGATCTTTCCATTATGTCCATACAAGAAACCTGGTGTGGATAGTGAACTAAAGCACATATGACAGCTAAGATGGAAAAACCAGGAAAAAGAGCAAATTAAAATGTTTCGATTTCAATACGTCAAACACTTTTTTCCTTGGCATTCACTGGTGCCACAAAGGTAATAACGCTAAATTTGTAACCGAACAACCAGATATCGGTTCCTGTATAGCACAAGGTGATAAGCAGGAAGGGGAGCTAGAGCAGCTACTGCCAGCCATTACTAGTTCCTGGCGGATGGATATTGGTGGTTACTGGACATATGCATATGAGTGGTTCTTAGGCGGATGGATACCAGTGGTTACTAACCTGCCTGAATGAGGAGGAACTCCTTGGATTCTGTGCCGACCGCATTGGTAGCCGTACAGTTGTAGCTGCCAAAATCTGTCTGTGAGTCGGGGGTGACCTGGAGCAGGGAGAGTGAGAGAGACTGAGACGTGTTCCCTGACCTCGTTCTCCCGGTAACCTTGAGCAAAACAGGCATTCATTTTCCCAGCTGGTCGCTTTGAAGGGCTTCCATGGCTGTGGGGTGGTCTTTGGCGCCGGTCCCCCCTCGGTAATTAAAGATGGGCACAGGCACCATGCCCACAGTGGAGCCATCACCCCTAGGAAGCCCGACCATCCAGGATTTGGGCTGTTTTGGCCAAAATGGACGGAGACGAGGGAGTAGTTTGGGAAAGGACTGGAGAACAGTAAAGACTAACTGTGGCGTGAAGTCCAAGGCCTTCACACTCTGACTCTGCTCCTCTAGTACCTGGGATGTGTAAAGTTACACGCACCACGTGAAGGCAGATACTATGACCACTAGAGGGCAGCTGTGTCCATATTCATGCAGGCTCTTTGGAGAGTACCTCCAACTCCACCTGTAACCCTAATGAAGCCAAGGAGGAACTATTCCCAGCCCTGTCACTTGTGGTGCAGAGAAGATGTGCTAAGGGAGCAGGGTGAACCGCGGCGGACCATACCTCCAGGTGGCTCGCCTCGGGCGTGTTGAAGATCTTGATGTTGGTGGTGTTGGGGCCGGGCAGCTGCTGGCTGTCACGGAACCAGGTCACGGAAGCTTCCGGGTGGGCCAGCACCTCGCAGCTGATGTTGGCCGGGTTCCCCTCCCAGGTGTACACCGTCACCTTGCCTTGGACCTTAGGTGCATCTGCAATGGTACCAGGGCCATCAGTGTAGAAATGGGATATGAAGCCTGTATATTCATCTTTTTCTTTTTTTGGAATTGGATTCTGTGGCTGGCAGCGAGATACATAAGTACTGAGTAGAGGATCTTAGCAAGTCAGGAGGCTGTTTGGTTCAGCTTGAATGCAGTAGATTAGCAGGGAAACAGCTTGTTATCAGCCAGTCGCATTTTGTGTTCTCCATCTTAAATGCTTCTGTGCTGCCTATCTGTGTGTTTTTTCCCCTTGTGGCATGGAGATGATGTGAATCACACTCCCAAGCATTCCATCTCGAGTCGGATAGCGGTCTCCCGGAGCGGTGATCTGCCAGCAGAACCAGGATGAAGAAACTCACCGCCGGCCGCAAGAGAGATGGATCAGGAAGCTACTCCTAAGGTCAGTGGGAACACAGTTTGTTCTGGCTGGAGGAACTGGGGGCTTTAGGTATTTATTATTTTTGTTGTTTTTTTTGGGGGGGGTACAAGCTTCTCATTTTCACATTCCAGGCTTTGCCTCTCCCCCGATAGCTCCTTACGAAACAGCTGGAAGGCTGCTTCTGTCTACGAACCCTCCCCAGCAGAGATACACTCTCCACAGTGTCCGTTACGGCGTTCCAGAAGCCGGCTGAAGACACCCAGCGGGTCCCTTATTAAAATTCAGGAGGAAATGGGTCCTTTTCAAGCTGCTCCCGCTCGGGGTGATGGCAGAACTCATTGCCCTGAGACATAAAGCACGCTCTCTGTGGACCCTCTGCTTTCCACAGTGCCAACAGCGTCAGCAATTCTGTCTGATCTGGGATCAGTTTTCACTGGCCGATGTCATCCGGCGCCATCGGACGTGTGCCCTCAGCCCCGGCCCACACAGAGAGCCTTTTTATATCTGATTAAAAAGTCTTGCCATGCGCAGAACCAGAACCTGATGACGCAGACACTGCCTAATTGCAATCAAAAACTATTTTATCAATTGTGTATTCCGATGCTATCGCACATAACAGCCTGAGCTTCTCGTTTGAGGCACTTGGAAAATTAATCCAATTAGCCTTTTGTTACCTGTCGTTTTCGAAATGGTGTTTGCCAAAGAATGAAAGTGAACAGCAACTACCCGGGACGGGGTAGCAGCCCGGAGAGTGCAGTAAAATCAGATAGCGCTAATGTCTTTACTCTGTATCTTTCATCCCCTAAATTACATCTGGGTGCCTAGCATGCCGTTTCGTCAGGCAGAAAATTCGATCGCACTCGAGTGACAACGCTACAGATTAAAAGTTAGGGCAAGAAAAATACAGTCGTGACACGAGGCGGCGTTTGAGATCAAAGTTTGAGATCGCTTCGCTCATAATGGGCTGCGAGCCTGGCTGACGTGTCATCTCGAGTGCGCGAGTGTTTTATCCCCGAGCGCGGCTCTTTTTATTCTTTCATTGCTGTAGTGTGATATGTGACATCATCATCGATGTCGATGTTTCTACACAGAGCGACTTCATTCATTTGCTGGGTTATTCTTGTGTTTCTCCACCAGGCCCTCGGGGACCCCCAGACAATCCATGATTTTGCTCCCTTCTAGGTTCCAATACACTTATACCAAGCATTCGGTGTTCTTGATTGTTTGATTCATTCCTGATTGTTTGGTTTGTCGTTGATTGTTTGGTTCAGGTATGCCTGGGGCTCCCTGAGAACTGGGTTGAGATGTATTTTGTCATTCTGCCTGAAGCCCGTATGGATCCCCAGGCCTCAGAGACCCTCAGATATTCCTCATTTTTGCTCCCTTCCAGGACCCACTACACTGGTTATCAGCTATTTGGTGCTCTTGATTGTTTGATATGTTCTTGATTGTTCAGTTAAGGTGTGCTTGCGGTTCCCCAAGGACTGGGTTGAGAAACATTAGTATAATCTCTCTAAAGCCTTCATGGGTTTAGATTACACACAGTTGCGTCCTCCAAATCACTCTATTAATTTCTTAACCACTGAGCTCTCTACTGCTGTCCCACATCTCTCAGTCATTAAGTTGATTGGCATTTCTGGCAAAGTGGGCTGTCCTCTCAGACCCAGGGACAAATCAGGTTGACCAGTAGACATTGCGTATACAAAATTCCAGGTCCTTACAGCGTACTTCCAGGTACATGGCCTGGGCATCCTGCCCAATGGGGTTGCGTGCCGTGCAGAGGTACTGGCCAGCATCAGTGAACTGGACATACTTCAGGGTGAGGGAGGAGACACGGGCATGGCTGCGCACCTCCACATTGTCATCCAGACTCTACGGGGTGCAAAACAGAAACAGAGAGAGAGACAGAGAGAGAGAGAGAGAGAGAGAGAGAGAGAGCATTGAGTGCGATGAAACTTCCCTTTATTCCCAGTCAAATCAACAACTCAGAACTAGTGTATCAAAACCTTCTTTCTTGCTTTGTATAAACTCACCTAAAGGATTATTAGGAACACCATACTAATACGGTGTTTGACCCCCTTTCGCCTTCAGAACTGCCTTAATT
>JABFDZ020000042.1:19361706-19372219 GCA_019775955.2 Pollimyrus isidori
TGACCAGGACCACACCCCTAAATGCATTGAAGCAACTGCCATGTGATTGGTTGATTAAATAATTGCATTAATGAGAACTTGAACAGGTGTTCCTAACAATCCTTTAGGTGAGTGTATATGTACGCAAAAAAAGAAAGCGGAGAGGTGTTTTTTCATCTTCGTGTATTAAATCATATAATGAAAAACAGTCCTTCTGCCTCCAGGTACTCTGGACCAACATAAGCTGCTTCATTGCCAGGTTCAGTTTTACTCACAATGGGGCCCATATCAACCAGCCTGCCACTACTCATAAACTTGGCACTTTTGTGCCTATAAACTGCCCCTTATGGTGAAGACTGACAGTGCCACTTTGAAAAGCGAGTTTACCTGAACCAGGGACAACTGCATAGATTTTTTAAGGTGTGTGTGTGTGTGTGTGTGTGTGGGGGGGGGCATATGAAGGGCCAACCTTATCATTAGCCAATATGTTTTGAATTGGTGAGTGACAGGGGAAGGGGCAATGACCTTGGCCTGTGGTGCCGCCCCCTTTACACAGCCCTGAGCCAAGCCTCTGAAGTGTCTGTGACATTGTAACGATTATGTTAATAACACTCGTTTCGGTACTGCGGCCATACAGCGCGGCAGTTACAGAACCATCATCGTGTGAGGAGCACTGGATTCTTTCTGGAAAGCTCACTTCGCCATGGCTGTGAGTGAAGTCCTTGCAGCTCCTTCTTCATTCAATTCCCCCACCCCCCCCACTTTAAAAAACAGCACTACCGCTTGATTAATCCTGATTCAGAAGCGTAGCCTGCTGACCAGAAAGATTAAAAAAGGACGCAAACAATCAAAGACTTGCAGAACACTTAATGACTACAATTTATATGAGCAGTCTCTTGTAACTTTTAAAAAAAATCCAAAGAACACAGTTATTATTTATGCTGGCACAACAGCGCTGATCACAGCTGCACGTTAATTGAAAAGCAAACAATTTCCAGGTAACAATTCCCAAACACACCCACTGTCTGCCATTGTCATGTTGGCATTATGAGCTATTTTGAATCAATTTCAGTATAATTAAATATACTTCAAAGCAATGTCTAAAACTCTGACAGCATAATTCATGTTCCTTTAAATAAACTCATTCTTGCTCTGAACAATCAACATCCTTATTACGACAAGAGTGTTAATGATAATTCCCAGTAAAAATACATGTGCGCACCTCTAAATTTTACCTTTTTGAAATGCTTAAATATAACAAAAGAGAGAGGGAAGTGCAGATTATCTGAACAGAGGTCGATTCGCTGCTGCAGTGCACATTCTGTACCATAAGTCGTCCCCCACGGTGTGGTGTAACAGAGGAGCATGAGGAGGTCACAGGGCAACGCGTTGACACCTAGAGTCACGGCTGGTGGCCGCTGTTATACCGAACGCCAGGCCATCAGTCGGCACTGGCTGACGTTACCATAATCGAGAAAATTACGATGTGTTTTTTTTAAGCAGATGCTTTAATCGTAAGTAATGTATAATTGTAAGCAGGGTCAGACAGAACCTGAAGCAACTGGCGGTTAAGGGCCCTGATCAAGGGCCCAACAAGAAAATCACCCCGCCGACTCCAGGATTTGAACTAGTGAAATTGCGATCACACACGGGCCATACTAACAGGCTGAGCCATACCCATATGTGACCAGCCGCACCGGCTTGCCCTGTTCTAATCCCAACACACAGCCTTTAACAGATGAATCCGCTGGATTAGTCATGCAGGCTGGCACACCATCACTTGACATATTAAAATAACTATTCACGACTCCCCACCCCCACCCTGCTTGCCCTCTGAAAATGTCTTTTTGCCACCCAAACAGAAGAATGGAAAGAAAGGGAAGGTTACCAGCTCCCACAGGGCCAGACCTGACTCAGGGACCTTGGTGTGCTGATAAGATGATAAGTGGGTGGTGGGGAAACAAGCGTGTGGCGCCCTCCGCAGGACACTCCCTCCCCGGGAAATGGTAAGAGCAGGTCCATTGTCCGCGAGTGATGGTGCGCAGCCCCCCCGGTCCTGACATCTCCAGGCTGACATGTGATTTATACCTACACCAATATCTGATTTGACCCCCCCCACCACCTCCTTGTGGCTGCTCCTGCTCCACTGCCGCTATCTCCTCCTCCTCCTCCTCCCCGGATGTGTGAATGTCGCGAGCCGCTTCAGAGTCGGGGTCCGGATAAGAGGATAAATGCACCGGGCCACCGGCGGTGCAATTATAATAAACCTCCGACAGCAGGATACCTGCAAGGGGGGCCAACTTCAGCTCTGCTAAGGAGCCTGGGAAAATGTACCCCTGGAGGGGGAGAGGTGAGGGGGCTGGTTTCATTAAAGCACTTCCTGAACATAACACAGAAGAAGCCTGTCCGTCAGGCAGACCAAGTTCTCTTCCTCCTCCTCCTACTATTGGGATTTTTTTTTCAGGGCCAGACCATGAATAGCTTAGCAGTAGCTCCTTTTTAGCTTGTTTAACTGCCTATTGTACAGTTATACAGTGACCCAAAGGATCTGACCGGGAATACTTTTGTAATTCCGCAGACTCATCATCAAAAGAGGCTGAAGTTACATTGTAATTATTTAGTATATGCTTCAATCCAAAGTGACACCCATCTTTGAGAAAGGACAGTCAGACTGGCCCAGAGACAAACGAGCCCAAAGGAAACCTCACTCCGCTGACCACGGGATTCAAACCAGCGACGTACCGCTCACCATGCATAGCATCCTAACCCGCTGACCCACATGTTGCCCAGATAATAATGGGGAAAGTAGCTTTGTGTCACCTGATGTGAAAATGACAGACCGTGGGGCATCACAGTTGGCAGATTCAGATTTGTAACTAGCTGAGGCATTTCTTCTAAGCCAAAGCGGGCAGCAGACTCACGCCAATCGGGCAACAATTTGGTCTCGCCACAGTCTGGGCAGCCGGGTGTAGCCTGTGTAATCCAAGCTGCCCCTCCCTCCCTGCCTCATGACTGGACGCCCGCACCACAGACGCCGCAGGCAGTAATGCCTGTAGTAACTCGATTTGAAATGAGCCGGCTTAGCAGTGAACCAAGCTGCTGGGAAAGCTGAGTGACGTCGAGGGCTTCTGAGCCTGATACAATTCCTCACCTCTGACGCATCTTACTATTGACTTGAGCGCCCCCCCACCCCAAAAGAAACACTGGGAATGGATGGTAATGATTCTTGGTCCCCAAGACCAACAAACCCTGAATTACATAAATATATAGTTCCGAGTCAGGCAGCAAAATATGCTTAAATGTTCAGTGCCACCGAACCCAGTTAAGTGCCTGTTCTTCTCTCTGCAATTAAATGGGGGCAATCACATGCGAGGTACAGAGGACTGGTTTGGGTGGGAAGGGGATGCCACGTGTAGAATGCCAGCTGAAGATTAAAGGACTCCTGAGGGTCAGCGTCCATGAGTGATCATCTTCATATAGCATCTTCCTCAACGTGGTCGCCGCCAACAAAATCATGATGCACCTGTACCTACACACCACACTTAGTAAGAACAATAGGGTAAGAACAGTAGAAATGACTACTGACTGATACTGGAGGGGAAGAAACTAACCCCCCCCAAGTATCTTACGGTTTATGGTGCTGCTTCCAAAATGCTGAAACTATCAAGTTAGTCCAGCCTGCACACACCCTGTCTCACGGGTCCTGATCTCAGAACTACAAGCCAGCCGCTGTCTATTATCTGCCGCATGTCACTGGTTGAATGCACCATATAAGATTGGCAGCGAGGGAGGGGGGAATTTAAACAAGTGACCCGTGACACTCAACAATGCTGTGCTGATGCAAAATGGAATCAAAGTGCCATAGCAGAAGCTCGATTTATCCCTTGTACTATCTCCATGATGAAGTATCTAACTATGATCTTGGCGATCTATGCTTTTGATAGAATTATTTCCAGTATTTCTCCTCAGTTTAGCAGTCAGTGTTCTACATGTCAGTCCATCCATCCATCTTCTGCATCCACATCATCTGGGATGTCAATCTTTCATAAATGACAGCACATCTTCTCATGTATTTAGCAACTAACAATAAGTCACTTCCTAGTTAATACACTGGAAATTTGCAGAAAGACAGAACCTGAAAGTATCTGTGTATTCCCGGAGACTTCCCGGAGCTACCCCAGAGGAATATGACACCTCTTTCTGGCCCATGTTTACTATGCACTTGTTTGTGGGATTTGACAGGAAACAAATCTCTAATCATCTTTTTTTTTAAAATGATGACAACCAATGTGGCAGTGGAATCTGAATTTTCAAAAATATCCCACACGCCCCATATGCTACTGAACAAGAAACAGATCTTGATGTAATTCTGAAATCAAAACAAAGAGAAACCATCGTTTTCTGTGTAGGAGAAATATTAGAAACTTGAGAAACTAACATTTAATTGCTTTATAAAGCCTCTGATTTTCATAAAAAAGTAAATGTGTATAAATCTTTTTAATTGGATATACAGGCTCTCAAGATTATACGCTCTAATGGATGAGTGAACCTCTGTAAGCCTGAAGCGGTAAGATGAACTGTTTGGGTTGGTTAAATTGGTTAGTCCATGCCTAGGCAGATCCACACATCCCTGGATGAATCCATGGCAGAGAAAGGAGTGTTGGCTTTCCCTGCTCCTGACGGCCATCCCAGAGCAGGTGAGCGAGAGAGACCGGCCACCTAGAAGTCACCACGGACACCAAGATGACTGCCATGCCAGTGCAAGGCCTTGGGGACCAAGTCTATTAGTTACCAAGGTTACCAACTGTCTGGTTTGGAGTTTCTGGGTTTGGATTGGCTGGGGAGGGCCAACACCCCTACTCTGGCCTACCACAGGGAGGCACTAACATTAGTAAACTAAAGTCTGGCTACGTAAGTAGTAGCCATACCTTGTGGGTCTCGGGTCGAGTCCAGGAAGCCTGGAGAAAACAAAGGAACAAAAAAAAGGCGAAACAAAGAAAAAAATCCTTAAAAATCTTCAGTCACAGTTCAGGCATGCACTGCACTGAATTGCACATGCATAATTTTCTAAGAATGCAGCCTGCATTTTACCTGTTGTGGTCCAGTGATATAAGCTCATGTTAAAAGATGCATGTGTTCAGTAAAAAAAAACAACAAACATGTTAATTAGCATATTCACACAATTACAGTTCAATTAATTCACGCATACAGTTTTAACAGGTATATTAAACAGTTAATCAATGCCTGGAATTTAATTTTAAGCAACACATCTTTACTGATGATGTATTAACTGCTACACAAGGCATTACATGCACACCGAAAGATTTTTTAGTAATTATCTATTTGACGGGGCTAATTCAACCATTTGATTAATTTAATTTTATACTATATTTAATATGATTTTTTTATGTCAATGGAGTATCTAAAGAGCTTACAGTGGTATCAAGGCTAAACTGTCCCTAATTAAAATCATACTAAGCCCTAAGGAAACTTGTTTTACTTCTGGGAGAGAATAATTTAAACTATTTAATGTCTGTAATTTCAGTCCATAACTTCCTTTTTCAACAAAATTGCCGAACCTCAAACAAATATTTTCATATTTATAAAAAAGCACTTTTCATATCAGAGTGTTCTAGAATTTTTATTTGCTGACAAATAAATTTGACGGGATTAATAAAACATCCTCATGTTTTAGGTCTAATACAGATAATGACTCAAAAGAGGTTATGGAAAATTTCTTAACTGATCACTGTCGTTATTAAGGAGAAACTTCCTTGATAGCCACATTACGTGGAGATGTTGACTGTGTTTTCTGGCCATGTATGTGTCCCTCTGGCTCGACGGTGACACTGCCTGGACCCCTACAAAGCTGTGGGTCACACTCTCGCCACCAAGTGTTACGCTAGTCGGCATGGCTCATGTAATCACACGCAGTCAGAGGAGCAAAAGCTTCCTCCCCACACAATTCGCCAATGGATAGTGTGTCAAAGGTAAGAAATTGGATGAGATTACTTTGCAGTTAAGGGAACAGCATTCAAGAAATTCTTAGTGGCTCTGAGGAGTCTTGCATTGATTAGAGCCTGAGTAATGTATCACAAGTCTGGCCTCTCATCAAATCACTTTATCAATTTTGATGCTGTAAATGTTTTTTAGTATGTATAATGTGGAATCACAATAAATGCTACGAGATACATAGACATTCATTTATTTGGTTTTGCATGTGCACAGTGACAATGAAGTTGACTTAGACTATAGAGTTTGATATGTATACCCAGAAAACAGACTTTACTATAGTATATTAAAATAATGATTTATATTAAAATATAACATGTTTTTTTTTCTTTTGCTTAGTGGGATCATTTACTCCAGCTACCCTTTACTTCGAAAGTAATCTGCGTAATTTCTACGCCAGTGCTGGGTGGATGTACTGTAAAGGGTCTTTTGTAGCCTTTAACAGGCACTCACTTCTTGTTCCTTTTTTTTCCCCCAGGGCCCGGTGGTGGTTCTGTTCGTGTCGTGGGAACTCTGAGACACATCGATGCAGCATAGTGCTGCCTCTCAGATGAAAGGGCAGGGGATGCTGGGAAATGCCAAACGTATGGCCCGTATATCGCTCCAGCCTTGGATTCCAATTTCAGGCTTGTTATTAAAACCAAGCTTATGCGGGAAGAGTACCCTTCCCCTTCCCACCCTCCCCCCCAACATAAAACAGATGTTAATTAAGAGGGGGGACATTAAGTGTACATCTATGTCAGAAATTGTCTTACCAGCAATGGAACAAGTACCTTTAAAAGTTAAATAGTGGTGCTAATGTACACTTAGATTATCAAATTAATTTCAAATATGCATTTAACTTGCAGACTGAAAGACTCATTTCTCTAGTCAGCTTTAATATCCCTTCCATCTCCAAAGGATTCTCACACTAATAGGTAATCAGTTTTATCCTTCTGGTAATTTGTCACTGACTACATTTTCAAACTGTAACTATTTAAAAGCAAACACTAGTGATGTTTATTAATCCTATTTAAGTTTCTAAAATGAAAACTATATTACCTCTAGGCTCCTGCACTCTAAACAGTAGTTTATGAATATTTATGATAATAGTAGACTTGTTTAAGTTTTGTTATTTAGTCATTTTTACTTCAAATTGTATTTAATTTATTCTTGTTTATTTAATATTTTTTTTATTTTAACTGTATTTTTCTAGCTATCATGAATATGCGTGCTGATCTCTGTGAACATGATGAATTGGCCTGCAACATGGATAAATAAATAAAACTATACGAATGGATAACTATGGGAAGTTGGGATGAGGAGACACATGATGGGAACGACCAAGGCACGCTCAAATCTGACAGGTCTCGCCATAAGGGGGCCCTGCGTTCCGACGGACGGGAGCCTGGCTTTAACGGAAGGCAGAAGGCTCCCCGTGGAGACTGCATTCCTGAAAGCTGGCTGTCGCGATGCTGTCACGGGATTAAGATCTTGAAAAGGACCGCAGATGTGCGCTTCCTGTTTGCCTGTCTGTCGGGCCTACGTGTCAATCAGGCCTTCGCTTTGCTTTTCACGGTCACACTTCCGCTTTCTAAAAATCCATGCTCGCCTCTGACGGCATTCCGCGGCAGTGTGTCGCTACAGTTTGTTCCGCGGGGTTCCATTTGCAAAATATGAAATAATGATCATGTCATACATATAATTAGGAGGCAGGATGCTACGATGACTGCAAATCGATGATTGGAAATCGCCTCTTACAGACAGGCGTCACGTGTCAGCCTGTTCTTCGGAGCTAGAAAAAAAACCCGTAAAGGGTACTTTGGCGGAATCTGTGCTGTAATAAGAACACGTCCATTCAGACGTAAGCTCCATTCCTTCCCATGTGCTGAACAGTAAAATTAATTGCTGCATGTAACAGATATTGTGTCTTAAGTAGAACTGGACTGCAAAGTCCAAGCCAAACATTGATCAGAGAAAGTTGGCTCAAATGCATTTTATCAATGCAAGATATCATAGAGATGATGCAAGACCGCATTGCCGTGTTCAATCTCTCTATTTCTGAGTCTGTGCCTCAGATGCTCTGTCGGATTTCGTCATGACATGCCCGGCTCCTTCTGCTCTTCTTCGTTCACGTCACGCACTGCAGTTATGCAACGTTCAAGTCAAACCTGACTTTTTATGGGATATTTGCACAAACTCCCCATATGTCAGTCAGTGGATTACCAACCAAGACCAGTGATCCATTCAGCGTAGTGGGTTGACTAAGCTATAAGTAGCAGACAGGGTGGTTCCAAGTGCCTAACCCTGATCCCTAATGAACTAAATCCAACGAAGGTGATCGTGTCCACTGCACAGCCTTGTTGACTGCCTAATCCACACTCAACCTGTCCCGTGCCTTTAAACTGGGCCCAGTGCCCCATTCAACCATTACCTTACCTGTCGCTAGAGTTGGGTAATTCAGGTCCCGAGAGTAGAGGTCCAGACCAAGACTTTGTTTCAACCAATCAGCTGAGCATAAAAAGTTGCAGTCTGTCTGGGCTTGAATTACCCAACTCTGCCTGTCAAGTTATTTGTTACGGGGAAAAACTGGATTCTCAGATCAGACACCATGGAGACACTGGAGTTGTTCACACATGGGTGTAACGTGAGATTCGTGAGATGTGAGCGTGTGCCATATTAATAGGACAGTAACATGCATGAACGATGAATAAAAATCAGACCGTGATGTCAGACATCTTCTGTAAAAAACCTCATGAGTGATGCACAGGCAGCCCGATCGCACGCTTTCACATGCAGGCATGCAGGCGTGAAATGGACAAAACGGTGGTGGGGGGTGTGGCAGGGCCTGAAGACATATACACGCAAGCCTTGCAAGGACCCCTGCCTGCCAGGCTGTGTTTCCTCTTCGGCTGAAGCGGAGCAGTGTGCAGAGATCTGGACCAGCCCCCCTAAAATCCACCGCCACCACAGGCTTCATCCCAAATCCCGCACATTGATCTAAGCCTTTTTGGAAAGAAAAACTCTATATGGGTGGAGGCTCTCTTATCTGTCTTTCCGTGAGTCACCGTGCTGCTTAAGGATGCCCTTTTACCCTTTGCCCACTGTTGCTGGTATGCTAATGCTAAGGGCAGTCTGGTCAACCTCAGCCCGTTTCATTCTGCATGTCCTGATAAAGCCATAGAGGGCGACAGGGGGATAGGTACGTTCACACGGGCAGAATGGCAGCAGATGGAAGGGTCTGAAGTCTTGAATGGTGTGAGATCGATGTCAGGAATTCATATCCTCAAGATTACCATTCTAAGGCTACAACATGGCTCTGTGGGTTGAATATTAAGCGACGTCCACTTGCGTTACTTTCCTGAATATGGTGCTAGATGCTCGATTATTTCCTAACAGTTAAACACAACAAAATAGTTAAATATAGCTGCCTATTCTTAGCTATTAGTGGGCTGTTCCCAAGCAGTGTAACACCAGTTTGGCAGGGATGATAAACAGCGCATGCTAGCTACTGCCGCAGTATGAATGTAAACGAAAAGATTTTATAATATTCAGAATAAACTGTACATCCCTGTCTGTTGCGATGCCTGTGTTTTTTGACAGCACAACTCTGCATGGGGGTAAGGGGAGAGTAGTGAAAGTCAACTGTCCTCCAGGGCTAAAGAAAATACTGCCTTAATCACAAAGGACTGAGTTCGCTCTGCTGTCATGTGGACTGATCGATGTGCTCAGTAATTAAAGTGTCTTTAGTCCGGGCGGCAGGTGAGGCTATGAGGCATCCAGCGGAGTCTGGAGACGTGACTCAGGGTTGCTTAATTGTGACAGTGGAAGCTGAGACACGTCACTAAAGGCGGCAAAAAGACGGCGAGAACCCCGGAAGCTGGCCATTTCCTAGCATCACAAGAGGACACTTAAGAATTGCAGTCGGTGTTTAAACCATCCAAGTGGGTGGGGTTGGAAACAAAGTACAATAAGGACCTTAAAATCCACCTAGAAAGGGGGTAAAAATAAGAGCACAAAAGCATCAAAACGGAGGCAGCTGGTTAAGGTCACGGAACACAGAGCTGTGCACTAAAAGCGAGGCAGAAGAACACGTAAAAATAGCTTGTCGGAGGTGGTCTAAATCGGACCCCCTTTGCCCACACCAACCCCCCCCCGGCTCATCACACCCAAAGCGATTGCGAGAAGAGAACATGCTGCTAGCAGAACAGAAACACCAGAGAAGAGCGGCAAGATTCAAAAATAATTAGCAGGGGGGATTACCGTCCTTCACTGTCCTTGGCACTGCAAGGCTACAGGCGGAATTTTCCTTCTGGAACAGACAGTCTCTCTCTCTCTCTGCCTCACTCTCTCTCTTCCTCTCACTCCCAAAGAAAGAGAGGAGCTTCTCAAGATGGCTGAATATTGATCATGAGCACACGGGCGCAGTCCATCCTCAGATGCTGCCGCCCGATTGCGCGACCGATGGAAATGCAATGAAACCAAATGGCTCCATAACTGCTAATTATTTTTGTCTGAGCGGCTGGCGCTAAGCAGGGCGGGC
>JABFDZ020000042.1:19372319-19383288 GCA_019775955.2 Pollimyrus isidori
CCCCCCCCCCCCCCCCCCCCCCCCCCCCCCCCCCCCCCCCCCCCCCCCCCCCCCCCCCCCCCCCCCCCCCCCTGAGTTGGTGTTTCCGTGCCGTCTCTCTTCCCTCTGCGAACACAGATGCCGCACAATGGAGCCGGGGAATAAAAAAAAAAAGGCAATAGAGGGAACTTTCCGTTGGGGGTGGTCTGGGCATGCCAAGGGGATACCCCGGCCCCCAACTCATGCACCAGATGGACACGCCGTGACGATGGCAGTATGGGCGGGATGGAAACATGGCTGGACTGATGGCAATGGAATTTGTTTGTTTTTACTTTTTTGTTTCTCTTGTTTTCTTTTTCACCCCACAGATGAAGGGTCCAAAGAAAACCAAAAGTCTAGGCTCACTGTTGACGTGATCTGCTTTTAATCCAGGAGGATTCTGCTAGGAATCGCTAGCTTCCTGCTGATCATACAACATCTTTGCGACATTAAACTCTCGAACCCTGATAAGACCATTAATCTAGGGACCATAAGTACTGTACTCTGATTTACACTCCATCGTATCACTTGTTAAAAGGTTATTGGGAGTCACAGGGTTCTAGAAAACCAAACAAATGTCTTGTCTCACATTTATTTAGCTGTATCAGGGTTTCGTTTTAATCTGAAAATACATCAGCAATAAAAAATAATATATATATATATTGTTTTTTTTTTACTGTACCTGACTGATTTCGTACCTGATAAATCCTGTTATATGGAGCCTGCAAGGGAGAAACCAACGTATGAAATGACCAACGGAGACCACAGAGGTAGCGTGCTGACTTGAATGTGCTGCTTGCGCTCTGGTTGTATTACACTAGGGGGCACCAGCGAGCAGATCAATGGACATCATGGGTGGGATGTGGACGCGCTAGCTTTGGGAGTCCGCTCAATATTCAGCAGAGAGGAAGAGTGCCCTGTCCATCCTGGTGCCCCCTCCCTCCAACCCATCCTTCAGCATGTCACAGACCCCCGGTTCCCTGCCGCCGCACCCCCGCACCTGCTCTCCCTCGTTGAAGACGCGCCGGCCGAAGCTCCAGACGATGCTAGGAGTGGGGTCCCCCGAAGCCTCACAGGTCAGCGTGATCTGCTCCTCCAGCTCGGAAGCCGTCTGGTTCTTCAGGTAGGTGATTTTGGGTTGCACTGGAAAGGGAGGCCGGCACGGCGTTTGTACGCGACGCTGACGAGCGAGACCGTGAGGGCCTGCCGTCTCGTCAGCCCGCGGCCGACATATAAACACGGAGGAAGCTGCAGAGCTCCCCCACGCCTGGGATGGTGGGGGCCACCGGAAAAACACTCACGCACATAAATAGGCTTTTTCCATAGCGTGATATACAGTGAGTGGGTTTTTTTTTTCTTTTTTGCATTATACCCAGCTGCCCTTACCAAACACATTCAGGCTGACTTCCTCCGTCTTCACGCCCGCCTTGTTCTTGGCGATGCATGCGTAATCCCCTTCGTCCACCTTCTTGACGTGTTTTATGAGCAGCTCGGAGCCGTCCTCGTTCACGCTGTACTTGTCGCCTGACTCGAGGACAATGTTGTTGCTGGGCGGCGGGGGTTACAGAAACAGACAGGGAGACAGGTTCAAGTGAGTAAGTTCCACTTTTATCTTCCATAAAACAAACCCTTTAGCTTTATTTTTTTTTACGCTAATCTACGGAGCAATTAGCCAAATTACATCTGTATGAAACTTGGGGACACTAAAAAAAAGGACCACTGTGAATGTAATGTGAGACGAAGCGTCTTTTACGGTGATCTGTATGAGAGGAATTGTGTGTCTGTCTGAGACCCTGATTAGGATGCTAATCAACATTTTGGGATCTTTGGATGAGGGCCTTGACCCCCATGGCAGCAGGAACAGAGACCCCCCCACCCCCCCGCGGTGCAGCTAAATGGCAGCGCTGTCTACAGCCCCCCTAAAAACAAACGGCAAATTGTTGAGTGGCTGTTCCTTAAGTTTCCGCTCCCCCAGGCTGAGGAATCCTCTGATCTGTGTTTTCATTTTCACACTCCTCCCCTCCCGGCTTCTACGCTCCCTTTTTTCATCTGTTTTCTTTTCACTCTCAATCAAAATCTCCAGTCTGCTGAAATACCAACATCGACGCTGAACAGTTCCAAAGACCGGCTTATGGAACCCAGGGCTGGACTTCGACATTCTGGCCCATCGCCTGTGCAGGGCTCGTCTTTGCTTGCCTGTCCTTACCGGGCCCATGTCACCGTCGGTTCCGGGTAGCCATCCGCGTCGCATGCCAGCATTATGGACTGCCCCACGTCCGCCGTGGCGTTCACCTCCGCCTGCCTCGTCCGGATCGTCGGGAGAACTGCAGAGATCGGGAACGGAGGACACATACACAGCAATCTGACAGCAGTTTGGCTCAGTACCACAGCGGTTTAAAACTTCCTTGTTGTTTCGCTCCTAAAGACTTTAATTAAGTAGCTGTACTATAAACTAAATTCAATAAATGGGTGAAATTTTAAGCTCTGTGAAAAATTGGGTTAAAATACCATTGGGAATCGGAAAGAAATACAAGCATGATTTCGCTTATAACTGATGCTTTTAAATATCACATCAAATAAACTTGGCCTTAGTTTAATAATAAAAATCAAAGATGGCAGTGTTTCCTGGCAACAGGATTCCATTATTTCGCCGTCAGACAGTCTCCCGCAGATGGAAGGGGGCAGAGAGGAAGCTCACCGTTGACGACGACCTTGATGATCCTGAAGTCGATCTCCCCCCTGGCCATGATACGGCCCTCGCAGACGTAATCGTCCTCGTCGGTCTTCTTGATACCTCGAATCTGCAGGTGGTTGTCGTCCAGGACCTTGAACCGTACTGTGAGGGGGGGAGACCTTCAGCAGTAGTTTGGAAACACTGATTCCTTGTCAGCAATCCTTCCCAACACACTTGATGGGTTCTTGTCGGCTCAGATAATGAAAATGCATCAGGACTGCACTCATATTGTATATTTGGACGAAAACCCAATCCTGAATAGCCATGTGTTTAAAATAAACATGCATAATATGTACAATAAACATATCTTAGCACTACAAACTAAATCTCCTAGACACTGCCGCTTACTGCTTAATTCATTGAGGAACCGTTGAAAAAGAACCTGTTTCATTGCTCATAAAAACATGTTTAATGCATTATTTATATAAAGACTGGGTTATGGTAGTTTTTCTTTTGCTTTTTTTCAGAGCTTCTCAATGTTTATTTTTAGAAACTGTTCACCAGTTGAGTGTTATTGAGCAACTTGGAAGCAACTATCATTAAATAGCTAAAATTCAAATGCTGTGCTAATGGTTACAAAATCTCAGGCCATGAAAACATGATATGCACATGAAAGCAAATTCTGTGTTAAGTCTGCAGGAGGGCATGCATGCACATTGTACTTGTACTTGCACAACTGACTACGGCTTTAGAATCCTTGAATCCATACCCACAACGGGAAGGTCACCAGTTTAAATTGCTGTGGTCGGCAGCGATTTCACTGTTGGGCCCTTAACGCCGATTGTTCCAGCAACCGACTGACCCTGCTTACTCAACTGTACGTCACTTTGGATCATAGTGTCTGCTAAATAGCTGAAATGAAATATATATCAGATTTCAATGGCAACATTCACTGGAACAGTTCACAGACTTTGTTTGGCCCAAACACACTGCAGTAAACTGCAAGGCCAGGAAAACCTGGCAAACCTTGCCATAAAATGCTGACCCCCTGCGATATCAGTGCCAGACGCTACCCACGTGTGCTGCCGTTCGACGTACAGATGCAGGGCGAGGTGAGAGTGCAAGAGGTTAACTGCAGCAATGCTGAAAGTGCAGTTTACGTGGGCGCTTTGCAACGTGTCTGTAATTAGTGGCTTTGTGGCCATGAAGAAAGAGAACGGCCAAAACACCACATAGCTGCAGTCGCCTCGTGTCTTCCAGCCATTCGGGAGGGAGGAATGCTTTAAGGTTAAAATAGTTTATTCCAAATTAAATGCAACGGGGGAAAATAGATCAGTTGCACTGCAAGTTTCTACTTCCTTACAAACATTTTTCTGCATTTAGAAATAGCCATGCATACAAAATAATCTCCTAATCTGATCTAAACACAAAGCTACTCAAACAAACAGACCAACAAACAAACAAGCAAGCAGATGAAAATCTAGTTTTGGCTTCCTATTCACGCTTAGTCCTGTTTGTTAGAAAAATGTCAGTGGTCAAGATGCATGGCTGTTTGCTGGCTCCTTGGGGACGAGCTGGAAAGCAGTAAGCGAGATGGAATATACAACTGATAGAGAAAGAGACGAGAAAAACAAACAGAGGAGAAGGCAAAGAGAAACAGGCCGGCACCACGCCTCACCATCTTTGTCCATCTGAATTTTGCCACTTCCGCGTTTCCAGATGATCGTGGGGGGAGGCGAGCTGACTACATCGCAGACAATGTTGGCGGTTTCACCTTCATTGAACTCCTGAGGGGAGGGCGCACTCTCGAATGTGAGCTTCTCTGCAAAATAAAATTTGGCCGTGATTTTCTGTTCAGTATGGAGGTCTTGTTTTGTAGGAAAGCATGACCAAAAAAAAAAAAAAAAAAACCCTTCCCCTCTCATCACTGCCTACTGGCATTTGTGGGCCTGCAGATGAGTTTCTCTGCCTTTTAATACAGCACACATAAATGTCAGGAGCTGATAAAATGTATAATATTTGGCAATTATGGCAAAAATCTCTCGGCCTTTATTCGTAGGCCATAAAATTGCAGCTTCAAGCCAGACCTCCTTTGTCTAAGACCTCAAATGGTTTTTACCACATTATCCAGCAGCCACTGACGAGAAGCAATGCAAAGAATCAGCAGAAGCACACTAAGAACACTAGAATAGAAAGCCAGTGCTTACGATAGATCTTCACGGCCACCGTGGCCTGAGTTTCTGTGTTGCCATCCTTGGCCACACATTTGTAAATGCCGGCATTGTCGATATTGGCCTTGTAGATGGTGAGCGTCGAGGAGTCATCATTTCGGGTGACACTGATGTCTTGTCTGTTCGGCAGGATCTTTTCGCCACTCGGGGAGAACCAGTCGATTTCCTTCACATCACCGATAGCTTGAAAGAGACCCCAAGCATTCAAGGACATGTAATGTAGCAACTGTGATGAGACATCCTACCACACTTCCCACAAGCTCGGTAAACTAGACAGGCTAATCGTGCTTTTCAAAACTTATCCAATGGGTGAGGAATATTCAGCATGACCAGGTCAACTGCTAATCATCTGCACTGATCCACCCTCATTACTCTCCCTCCAACCACCTGACCATGGTCAACTAATTACTGTCAGGTATGTCAAAGAAATCCCCTTCACATCCTTATAATGGAATTTGTATTGTATATGTTTATAGACATTATATTCTAACTACCTGCCCTATTTCAAAGTGCCAATTTGTTGTATATCAACAAATTATTTTTCTCTTTCCTCATTTTCCTCATTTTTGCAAACATTCTGTCGGTAAGTGCTTTGTGATAATTTGCTTGACAAAATATGCAGTGTTAAACAAAATGTGAGCACTAAGCTTGCCGGGACATGCTTCAGGCCCTGTCACAGGCCGGACGAATATAAGCAGTTAAAAGATGTATGGATCAACAAGATTTGTTTTGACAAAATGACACGGCAGTGGTCAGAGTCTACTACGATTTATGATTTCTAGTAACGACCCCAACCAAATCGCATACACTTGTGTCTGGTGCTGGCCATCAGATCACTTAGGTATTATTCAGTTTGGGGAATTAGATGAGGGATTTATAGAAGAATTCCCATCAGATGATGCCACTTGTAACCTCATATCTCTCAGCTCTTTGATTGATACGCAGAATACTTGATACTCTCATCACTGCCAGTTGTCACGAGATCTTGCCTACCTTCACACAGAAAGAACTTCGACTCTCCCACGCTGATCTCGCCTTGGGTGGGTATGATGTTCACGTCCAGAGTGGCTGAAAGAGAGGAGAACATCACAAGGTGTCAGAGACGGTCGCCACATAGACGTCGGGAAGGCAGATGGGGGAAAGCGAACGGGCAGACACCACACAGGCGTAAACAGGATGCCGCAAGCTGCTGCTTATGTCTTTAACAAACAAACTATTATGCCACCAAATAAATTGTGAACTGCTTGCTTTGAAAAGTTGCCTCTTCCCTCTGTTCATTTAATTTGTTTTGCTAAACCAGCAGTACTTCATGTTCTTTGAAGACGTTTCGACACTCATTTGAGAAATACATCAACACACATATAATACGGTTTCTAAATAAACAGATAAATTAAGAAAAATGAGCTTCTGCTTAGCTATAATGTTTAATGGTGCATGGCAATTAGTCGCAAACTGCAGCTTCGTCATACATAGAGGCCCGTTTACAATACACTGTAAGCTCTGTGATATTAAAGGACAATTCGGGGTTTGTGAAACTGCTCCATTCCTGGACAGGGTCTTCATCTCCAGCTTGGTGAACATACTACATTGGCGACAGTGTGCCTGCCTCCTGAAGACGAGCCTCATCTGGATGCTGCATGAGGGCCGTCCAACGCGACGCATTCCTGAACCCGTACACGACGTGCCTGTGCTGGGACTATCAGTAACCATAAACTCTTAACAATCTCAAGGTTTCAAGCAAGACAACAACAGATAAGGAAAATATCCCTTTAACGCTGATGCCATAGTGGTTCTTGCAATAACATCATCTGCAGAGGTTGTCACTGCGTAACTCCTGAGCGCCCACACTTGTTGATATCGAAGCGCTAGGAGGAATATCTTGATTAACATGATGCTCTTCTGACTGGCTAATGGGTGACATTTATCTTGGCTTGTGCGAGCAGGCATTACAGTATGTTTGCAGAAATCTCCCCCTGTAACTAAATGTTTTCCCCCTCTTGTTGTTCCAAAGCCAAAGGGTAATTCTGCAATTAGTTTACACCAGGACAACACTGTCCCAAATAATCTGACTACTAAGGCAGCAGCATGTTATATCAATAATTTTATGGAACTAGGGCATTTAAACACATGAACACAAATTTTCCCCTACATCCTTCATTTCCTAATGATCTTTGGGTCATGTAATGCATATTGAATAAGGAAACAAATCAAAAAATGGTAAATCTATGTGCTAAGTTTTGTTCAGAATCCAACTGTTTCATTAATGAAAATAATAATATGGACGTACACATCTATTTTCATTACATACTTTTTATAAAAAAATAAGCCTACTCGTCATTAAAAATAAGAATGTCGGAGGGTTGACTCCTTTGAGTCAGTGTAAGCATTGACTCATCTGAGTCAAGGTGTAGGTAACTTGAGTCCGGCAGCAGAGCCATGTTGTACCTCACCTGTAGTAAAATGTGTGATTACTTTGGCGAGGCAAACTCATCGCAGCTCTGTAATTGCCCGTACGAATCCCTTCCTCGTGCTCCTCTGAGCTGATGTAGCAATTAGTACTCAGTGCTAGGCAACTGAAAATAGTAAGCCTCCCATGAACTTAATTTCTGCTCACAGTTGCCCCCGAGTTCTCGTGTCGGGTTGATATTGAATAACGGCACTTTATAAACGTTTTCAGCGTAGTTTAATGAAAGCGCCTACATAGCTACGTTGGGGTACTTTTTACTTACTGTCAAGTGGGAGGTATTAAACTCATTAATCAAATCGCGGTGGCTTCTTGAGATCTATCTAATCCACTTCATGTTTTTAAATCATCTAAACCAGCCAGCAGAGAAAAATAAAACCTTAATGAAGCAGCTGCTGTGTTATATTTTCATGAACCGCATGTAAACAATTAAGGTGGCCTGACTGTGATAATGATAATGAAAAAACCCTGGATGTGTTTTTTTTTCTTTTTAGAGTCTGAAAATATCACTGCTCTGGGGTGACATGGTGTGCTTTCTGATCATACCGGCCTTCAGCAGTGTTTCAGACTGGGCCTCTGACCTGTCAGGATGCAGCTAAGCCCAGATGACAGCAACCACAGATCTGCCATGATGGACATTATTCCCAAGGGAATAATTGTCCAATGCTTGAAAACCTGGCGTTCAATGAATCGTTTTAATCGGAACAAACTGTACTAGATTTATACGGCGGGGGGGTGTTCTAACAACTAAGAAATGACAAAACCCAAGTCATGAAACCTTAACTAGACTGTAAAATTAATCTTTATTGGTTTCAGTGTGAAATGCATGGGCCTGAAGACTCCAGCTATGCAACTACAAAAATCTTTTTTCATCACAGAGCGTGAGATGTTTTTGTTGGTTGAGAGAGAGCCCAAAAATTGTTCATGTGGTAATTGTTGCATGCAGTTACGATATGACTAAAGGCTGCGCAGTAGCAAAAATAATGTATATTGCCACCCATCTACTTGGAATTCATTGTTTGATGGTCATTACTGCCACCCTCAGAAGAAGACCACAGACACAAATTCTCACGTTACTGCAAAACATATAACAACGTCTGTGAAGATTGTGCCACGTGGTTTTTCCAGAACGTCATCAGAATTTAAGAATGTTACTCACATAATTTGCACTCCACCATCCAAAATATAATCTTAACCAGCACTTTTAGCCTGTTCTTTCTTAGTGTCTGAACTTATTGTCAGAGGGATTAGAAGAAAACATTCTTTATATTATGTGTGAATACAATCAGTTCTCAATTTTCTATGTTGTAGACTGTCAACAGAATGTTAAACTGCTTTTTGGTCCTTAAAAAAATCCAAACAAAGTGAAACAAGCAAAAAAAAAATCAACGCAGTGAAGCAAATCGACATGCTAATTGAAAAACAAATTTGAGACAGTCTGGTCTTCACACAAGCGCTTATTTCCTTCAGAAGCATTTCTGGCAAAGGAAACATATGATATCCCTTTGTGTGGAAAGCAATTTCCAATTAAACATTTTCCATTTTAATGAAACATAACAGCAATATTCATCTTGAATCTCCTACTTCTGACCAATTAACTATAAGTTTCAGAGAAGCATTGCAAAGGTGGCAATGAAGGTGGCCAATTATATTCTACTTGAAACATCACTTGATTCTTCTCCTAACTTGAGGTTGTTACATTGCTTACATTCCAGAACAGTTGCATGCAATTTCCATCTGCTTTGTGGACAAATTAATGAAAGCTTAACATTGTTCCAACATCAGTTTCTGTCTGGTTGTGTCAAGGATTAACTCAAAAAATGCCCTTTGGTTTGGAAAAAGGTTCAGTCAAATTTCATTTTAATATCAGTTTTGGCATTTAATTTTTCAGTTTTGCAAGGGGAAAGTACATTTTTAATTTAGTCTCTTTTAATGTCAAAATATAAACTGTGACCTTATACCCAACGGAAAAATCTATATATATTTTGCATCATGACTGAACTTCTGATGAAAAGCTGTCTTAAACAAACCAGATGAAAAAATTTGGCAAAGATTAAATATGCTATACTGGAGTCCAGAGTCAACAAAAACTTCTCTGTGTTTCTATTTGACCATGATTAAAGATTTCAATTTTTTCTGTTCTGTTTTAAGATGATGCTTGTTTGAAAGACACAATGGCGTGGACACAAAAATACACACTGGTTACACACTAGAATCTGTTGTTCAACCTAAAGATTTAACAGCACTGTGACATTAAATGGTTAATTCTGTTTTTCAGGAGACAAATTCCCTGAGTGTTAAAACAATGAAAGTCAGATTAGACAGGTTTCAATGCTGGTGTCCCTAGGAAATTCAACACTCGTGAAATCATAAACCATTAAACCGGGAAATAAGAAACACACTAAACAGTTATTGCGCAAGCAATACTCCGTGACATTTGCTACACTACACTCCTAATGTTTAATAGCCATCTGTCAATAGCCTTCAGCCTATTACATAATCCTTCTCATTGTCATACAAATAGTGTAAATGTAATTGTCTGTGCCATATGCAACATATTTCCCACAAACTATCTGGCAGGTGCTTGCAAATGGTGGTTTTCTGTGCGCAATATGAATGACATGATATGGCGTTATGATGCAGAAGCTGAAATGCGGGACATCTCTAAATCACACACGGGAATCTGGCATCTGGATCGTCCTGTGTGGTTAGAGTGTCAAACGGCCCTAACTGAACGAGCACATCAATTTCCAAAAGCAAATGAGAACAGGCTGTAACCTGGCAGACTCACTAAAGCTACCGCGCATCAACCCATATATCATGTCTTTGGCCTATTTTCCTACGGAAACTGCGGCTAATGACTCAAAATAGCTTCCTTCCGCTATATCGCAACATTCAGTTGTCCATATAAGGTTTTGTGTCGGTAATAAGTCTGGGCCAATTCCATCTGTCCATTAAATCAACATTTATTATAATGCAAATTTTAAAAACAATGCATATTTAATTTCCAGACCATTGTAAAATTAGCATTTTCTTTTTGCATTTCCGTATATCTGCATTGAAGGCTTAATTGCATTTTCTAAGATATAATGAGCACCTGTCTTAGCGGCATGTGCAAGCAAAGAGTGGAGGAGGAGCACGCTTGGGGTATTCTACTACTTAGGGCAAAGGCAAGTTGTGTGCATTTGATGACTGTGTTTTACCTGCTCACAAAGACATTAAATCATTAAAACCTGCTCTCTTCACTAAAACTTGGTCGTGGCTCTTAATTTTTAACCATTATCCTGGAGTGAAAAAGAGCTTTAAAATCCCACATTTTGCGATGTGCTGCTGATCAAAGGTAGAGCAAGTGTTCAGTCTAGGACACTGTGCATGTGGATAGTCCGAGGTGGAGCGAGTGTTCTGTCTAGGACACTGTGCATGTGGATAGTCCGAGGTGGAGCGAGTGTTCTGTCTAGGACACTGTGCATGTGGATAGTCCGAGGTGGAGCGAGTGTTCTGTCTAGGACACTGTGCATGTGGATAGTCCGAGGTGGAGCGAGTGTTCTGTCTAGGACACTGTGCATGTGGATAGTCCGAGGT
>JABFDZ020000042.1:19397271-19419316 GCA_019775955.2 Pollimyrus isidori
TCCATTAAAACCCCGTTCCCGGTACTTTGGAGTCTGTTTGTTGATTCGACTCGCCTGCACACACGGCAATCACAACATATTACTTGGAAAATTTCTGGGTTTTTCACACTTGAAGATTATGTCTTCTCTGTAATAAATAAATGTTAGAAATATATAAGATGTATACAAATATAAAATATAGTGCTCTCGGACTGTTGTTGTATGCTAGAGTTGGTATTTTCTTTAACTTTTTTTTATATTTTTGGAATGTAACTCATTTATTTTTTTATTTATTTGGGTGCAGTGTCCCTTTAAACTTAATCAAGACAGAACATCCAAAACTATCATTGTTGGTTTGTGAAATAATAGGCAAATAATCAGTATTGGCAAGATATTTCCTATACAAACACACTCACAGACCTGTACTCATATCTTTGTGGTGACTATCCATCCCAACAATGACCACCTTAACCCCTACTCAACCCTAACCCTAACCAAATAACCAAACCAAATATAAATCTTTTGCATTTTTAGTTTTGTGATCGCAGTCACAGATTTTTATTAAATTGAATTTCCCCTTGTGGGGACCAAAAAAATGGTCCCTTCAACATCAAAATAACAGGTTTTTCATTGAGGAACAAATGTCCCCACAATGTAATACACAACAAATCACACACACACAACTACAGTCATTATATGAATGTGTTTATCTTGTCAAGTGGAGTGGGACCACCTGATGTGGGCAAGAAGAGTGGTAGCTCAAAACCTCCCAGATGACTAGCAGAAATTGCACGTGTGTGTGTGTTTGTGGGACGGAGGCATCCTGAACTGACGAAGGCGCTGCATGATAGGCCGTTCAATATGGAAAGAGCTAAGGAAGGTTTTAGTGTGACAGTTGATCTTCGAGGCATCAACGTAGATACAGGGAAATGATTTTCCAGCCGCTCTTATACTCGGAATGATAGCCTGTGGCTTACAGAGCCCCGTACATGAATCAAAACAATAGCCCGTTGCAACGGGAACCATGCCGTCAGGCAGAGGTTGACGCAAATACCCCAAGAGTGATTGAGCTGGCTACTGCATTCCATCATGAGTCATCCACCTATCACAGTTATCCGGGAATGGCATTTATAATCCTAATGAAGACGCAGTAAATCTAACAGATTTCTTGTTGCTTCTTCCCCCAGAGAACACCTCTGACTTTTAGTCTTCAGATAAATTAAGGGAAAGTGGTGGTATGCCAACAAGTTAACACTGGAACACTCTTCTTCTTCTTCTTCTTCCGGTGACCAGTTCAAGCTATGAAAAGTCCTTGTGCAAATTGTGCCTCCTTTATAGTGTTTTTTACCATGATTTGCTGGGATTCTCGTCAAAATGATTGCTTCCACCAGTGTGGCCACACAGGTCATCAATCACATATCATGAGGAGGAGACTCCTGGCGGATGTTCACGTCGTTAACACCACGCGGCAGCCCTTGGGCCTTTGAAGGAGATGGGAGGCTAGGTGTTTCTGATACTATTAATGATGAGTATTAGCCATACACTGCATCCCATCAAATTCCACTGCTCCAGAGCATCTATGTGCTTTTAAAATAAAAATTGCCAGGAAGACCAGAAAAAAGAGAAAAACATCTTTGAAATGAGAGCCAGTGATGACGTACCCCGCAGCTTGTTCCCTTTGCTTTTCATTAAGTGAGACTTCTGCTGTGTAATTTTAAAGACATTCATAGAAAACTAATTTAATCAGATAAACACATCACTCTAGGCAATAAATCCATCATACAAACAAACAATGGCATAATCTGGGATAATTATGGAATATGTAAGCAATACAAAAATATACTGCTGCGTGTTTCATTATATGTTGACTTACAAACGGCCGGATCGTTCCGCCTCCAGCTCGGTGGTACGGTGCAAAACCCTCGTTCGGGAACATTAAGATAATTCACCAGAATTACCCATCATGTACTTGAACTGAGGGTAATCGTATTACTTACTTTCACTGCTGAACATGGTTGTCCCATGGTTCTGAGTGCTGGCAAGTTGTTCCAGAGCATTCTGGGTAGGCTAATGAGTTCCACTGCATCATGGATGATGGCTGTGGCACCAAAACTGTTTGCCCACCCCTCCGTCACCTAAATGGTGGCTCAACCAGTATTCCTGTGTGAACATTCAATAAATGGCCCTCCTGGGGACGTGACTGGCTCTATGGATATATCCTCCTGACATCAGTCATTGGGACACCTTGACCCAATGAGTAGCTAGAATTACAAAGTGTCTTTGCAGTTGCACAGCTAGAAGCACGTGCGTCCACCTGGATGATGGTCCTGGGAAATGCTGTTTCCTTTCATAAAACAAGGATGACCTCACATAATGCTGAAATACCCTGGGTCTCTGGATTAATTTCTTTCTCTTCCTTTAGTGTTCAAATGGAAAAAAAAAACCCTGAATAGTACCAGATGGGCCAATCGTACAAGAAGACCTTCATCAAAGGCAGCTAACGAAGACGTGTTATTAAACCCAGGTATAAAAACAATATTTCAATTTGCTCTCAGAGAAGATAGCAGAATTACTTTCTGGGTAGCAACAGTATGTGAGTTGTGATGACTATCATCTTACTCATCCTGAGTCATCATACAAGCTGTGGTGGGTAATGACGTGGTGGTGGGCAGCCGTCTGTCTCAACACGAAAAGTCAGGTGACTATTTCTGTCGATTTATTCCTTTGATTCCTCACTCACAGTTGTGTCTATTGGTATGCTTTTCTTAATTTCTTCAAAGGAATCCAGAACGGAAACTTGATGGTTCTCAAGGTAACAGAAGACAGGCCTGAGTGTGACATTTATGCTTCTCTTGCCCACCAACAATGGCATATTCTTTGCAATTTTTCCCTAAAACCCATCTTGTTCGGCGCGCACCCTATTCCCATCCATCCATGGAAAGGGACGAGGTGCACAAAGTGCTCCTTTGCTTTGGCCCCATATGATTGCTGTCAGTGAGAGGGCGAGGCTTTGCCGTGTGGTGCTGGTTGTCTACGTGGCCTTATTGCTATTAATCATGAGCTATACGTGTACGCAATAAAAAGATTATCATGTCACAAATAACAAACTACTGTATAGCCTTTCCCAGAATGAGAATTTAATCCAGCAATAACAAATAAGAAAAAAATAAGACGGCTAAAAACAGGTTATCGAAAAAACATGCTTTATGCGCAGTTAATTTAATAAAAGGGGGGAAAATCCGTTGTCGGGACCCAGTGGGCAGTTTATATCTGAATGGCAGAGATCTGACAGTCCTGTTTAATTGCAGCAGATGGGTCCGACATGCTGGGGAGCTTCACACGGCTGCACCTGGCCTTGTGCACCCCACCCCCTCATACCTACCGCTACGAGGGCTAACATGCAGCGTTTTATCGACGTGGCGGGTATGCAGGGAAGAAAGCACAGGACCTTTCAGGAAAATGCAGCGCACGCATCCAATCAGAATGAGGGAGACGCTTATCACGCACTAAGTGGCAAACTGATGGTGACAAGTAATAATGTACCTGCACCCACATCAATATGCCTGCTTAACTATGGGTCCATGAGAGGATCTACGATGCTCCTGACGCTGCCCCTAACCCTCCATAACAACGCTCAGGTGATCAGATTACACACACAGCAATGCCACAAACACTGACCTGTGTGCTTTGTTTAGTCTCTGGATGGCATTTAAGCTTTATCAGGGTGTGCACTGAAATTTCATTATGTGATGCTTAACTAGGAAGGGAGGGCACTTATCCAGTATACTGCCCTACAAAGGAAAAACACAGCAACTACGCTGACAGCAAAACTGAGAAGAAGGGCTTCAAAGTTTTCTGACTGCCCACACATTTGTGTAGCAGGTAGGCAAATGATAGTGTGCTTGTTTAAAACAGAGCATGGCTAAAGTATGACATGTTGTCACAAGATAAAACAGAACCTGAAAAACCGATCAGTCGTAACTCAAAGACAACGCTGGTCATAACTGAATTTCGATAAAATGTGCAATTGCTGTGTTTTGCTTTTGTAGGGCAGAATACCAATCGCTTTGAATGACAAAAGGCACAAAATGCTGCCCACATGTCAGACCTGGACCTCAGAGAAGGACTCCGATGTGAGGGCGGTTAAGACGGATGGCGCTGTGCGACCATGCGTGGCTCCGGATACACCTGGAACTCCCATGCCAGCATTCACGGAAATTTTCTTAGCTATCAGTCTCTTGGCGGAGCCTCTCTTGCGATTCACAATGTCTTTTTAAATGTCTTGCAAAGCTCAACATTAAAATTCAGTCAAAAAAAAAAGAGATACAGAAGGAACATTTGACAAAAACAACATCGATTATCATTAAGGGGAACACAAGCCAGAGTGTCTATTGGGGAATGTTTGGAGACACATATGCCATTATATCAGCGCAGTCATTTTGAGAGCGTAACTGTCAATACTAAACGGAATGCATTAACTGCCTAGGAGTGTTTGTTTTAATCTGTTATTAAGCTGCAATTAAGAACAACAAACCAAATATGTTAATGCAATGATTGCCATTTAGTGAGCGAACCATTGTGTTTGTTTAGAGGCGTGTGGTTGCGAGACTAGACTATGATTGGTTGGTGCTGTGATTCAATCCAGAACAAAGTGAAAAATATGACATATTGGATTCTAGACAGTGTCACAACGGTACGGCTGAAGTATTTATAGTTTCCAAAAACACTCTTATTCGCTGCGTGTCTCACTGTCTTTAGGATATTTAGAACAGAGGGAGCCTTCAGCTGAAGTGATTATTACTCATTTAACCTCTATGGACGTTCTGCTGTGTTAAATGAAACCACTCAGTATGAAAAACCAGGACATGCATGTGATACGAAATGTAACATTGGTCAAACGTGACGGAGGACAGGCGCCCCCCCCAAAAAAGGGAATCTAATAAAATCGGAAAGCCTGAAAAACAGGATATCGAAAATGGAGCGAGGTCTTTATTGCGCTGGTGTCCAGCACAGCCATTTTAGAAAATGACCAAGTTAGATTACTTTCAACTGTCGCCCAACATGCATTTTTTAAAAATAATATTAATAAATACGGACACCAACCTCAATTCTTAACTGTAAATCCGAACTACTGCTGACAGAGCGCCAGGACAGAGCAATTAGACGGTTTCCCGGTCACTGTGATGGTTGCCAGGCAATATGGGAATATGCAGACTGTGACATTACTAGCAGTAAGCGGGACCTCTGCCCTTAGTCTCAGTCAGTTTTTACACGTTTTCCCCCACACTGGGTGTGTTGCCACTGGCGTTTTAAATGTATTGAGAAAATAACTCACTCAAATGGATCCTGACCTACTTCCTGGGCTCACTTTTCTACATGTCACATAGCCATCCTTGACTGCAACTGTCAGTTCCAAATATCACCCCCTGATTTGACAAGTCTCACAATCATTATGAAGCTTCAGCATTCTCACCTATTTGAATTTCACCTACGGAATGTTGCAGGAAAATTCATAAATATCAAAAGCTGAAGCAATCTTTCTCTAAAACGTAATGTATATCATTACCGTGTACAGGAGCCTGCTTGGTAATTTTGTCACGGTTCGTATTATTTATAACCTGCTTGGTCCTTCCTGTTCATGGCACCCAATATGAACGCACCATTTTTTTTTTTTTGCAGAAAGATCATGAGCCACTGATGTTCATCCATATGCGGGAAGTCTGTTTGTGGCCAGAAGTTGGGTTCTGTTGGTCTCTCTGTTGGCTTCTCTCCTTGCAACATTTCAATGGCCATTTTCTATTTGGTTTTGCAGTATGAATGGTCCCTGCAGTAGTTACTTAGAGACTATTAAGAAATCTTCCTCAGGCTCCCTCCTCATCCCACTCCCACCCACACAAACTAGTGTTTCTCAGATGTCTAACCCAGATGTAAACGTCCCCTTCATTCAAAAACCCCACCAAGGTGATCACAAAGATAGCCTACTGTGACAGAGTTGTGGTGTATCTCTCACTGCCCATGACCAGCGTAGAGTGGATTAAACCTCGGTACGGTACCAGTCATGCACCACTGCTGAACTCCTGTGCGCCACTCAGCATAGCCTGAATGCTTCTGAGTCAGCCTGGGATTCGGGGAGTGCAACTTCACAATCTATGCCTCCCTCAAGTATCTCTTCTGAGTTAAAAAGATAAAAAATGTAAATTTTATTCCTTTGTTTCACTTTAAACAAGTGTTTGAGGTGCTTGCTCAAAGTAACACAGTAGTTTCAGTGACCTTCCATGCAGGAATCTGTCGGTTTGTGATATATAAGCCGTATAAACAGTCATTTCAACCGTCTGCTGTTTTGTGTTTTGGTTTTGCAGTCCTATGGTGGTTACCATCCTTGACTGACCTATGGTGCTCACACAGGTGGCACGCACCGCTAATCGCTAACTTCTGCCCTCCGGCGATGCCACACGAGGTGTTACTCTCCAGCTAGACGTTTCCTTTAATACAAAAGAGATTCGTGGTGGCGTGGCTCCGACTTGGCGTTCGGAGGGAGAGGCTGCAGATACGTTCCTCTTTGCTGAATTATACATGACGCAGGAGGGCCTTGGGCAAAGAAAGAGGCCTCAGTGGAAAGCCCCTGGAGAAGCCCCGGCTCCACGTGATAGGCTGCTTGCAGAGAGCTGTGTCCTTGAAACAGGACGACAGCAAGATGAGTCACTGGCCACTAAGAAGCCTTAACGACAAGCACCTATTAATCCACTGCTACCGCTACCTGTAATTCCCACACAAGGCACTATCATACAGTGGCAATCATTCTCGATTACTGCTGCTTAAAAATAAATAATTTAGAATAAAAAATATAAATTGTTATCAATAAACAACTCGCTCGGTGAAGACAGAAGATTCCTATTACCTGCCTAAAATGCTAATTTTTGCATAAACATTATGAGCTATTAACATATTACACGGATCAGAACTGTTTCTTTTTTGAAAAAGAAAAAAAAAACATCACTCTATGCTGTTGCAGAGATACATCTGCAAAGTCACAGCATCTCTCAGTGGGTTCTGATAGTGTCACACCTGACACTTGAAAGCTCACTGTCTACACTGCCTTTCTGCATTTATGAAAACGTCACTGCACTCCAGGGTTACACGTACAGGATAAATCACATTTCTCTAGGAATATTAAAGGTGATGCTTAAAAATGCCTTAATGCCAGGGCTTTTAAAAGGTCACCAAACAGAACAGTGAACTGAAAAATCAATAGGTTTCTACTGTCACTCATTGGTTCCCTTCACTCTGGACACACCCACTTTTATTCAAGGACCAATACCATATCAAGCTTCCTTGCAATATTTTAATATTACCCATCATGGCCATGGTCACAAACCAGAGAAAGAGAACCTCTGGATTAATGATTTTCAAAGCAGCTTTAATAGAAAGCTGGGAAATTCCCACAAGGGTGTTTCGATAAATTAACCAGTTAGCATGCTTTTGCTTTAGCTCACAGAATCAGAAGCCTGAGAACTTCATTACTCAAGAAAATGCCCAAAGGGTAGACTATTTATCACACACAGCTACATCAAAGATAGTAGCAGATGGCACTGCAGAGTAAGAGAAGTCTTCAGAAACCTAAAAGAAGCTTTCCAATCACCTACCCCATCTATAAACTCTCTCGAGCTAAAAAGGAGCTTTTGCATGTGGTCACAGAATCATTTTGCAGACCTCATGTTGGAATAAAACCGCAGTCCCAGTTGAATAAGCAAGAATGGAACATTACCCACAAAAAAAAAAATGTATTTACCATTCAAGGTGTTATCAGATGGTTCACTGGTTTCTAGAGCATAAAGTTTCTTACAAAATGACATGCTATTTTTATTTCTGATCTGGTTTATCTCTAAATCTGATGACACTGAGAGAGAGAGAGAGAATTACAGATTACCACGGGAGACAAGTCCCAATAATTGCCTCCAGATTTAGCAGACTAAGGGTTCTCCACTGTCACTGCCCTTTTCCCATTTTCTCAGGCAGTTGGTCGCCACATTTTCCCAAATATCCTGGATAGGGATTTAGCTGTGTGCCACAAAACTATAAAACAAGCCCCTCCTCCCACTCAAGAATGCCTGTAAAAACAGATAAAAGACCCCCAACTACCTATACAGGGCTGTGGTTAAAAAAAACCAAACAAAAGGAGACCACGCCCACTGGCAGACAAAAGGCAGGTTACACTCCGTATCGAATGAGTTCATTATCTCCACCTCCAGCTTTTTACATCCACAAATCACACCCGTCACCTGAGTAGAAAGGAGCAGTTAGTGTGATGGCCAGTGTCTGGAAATAAGGAATTAGGTCCTGAAGACGCGTACTGAGCTGGAGATGATTTCCAAACATGGAGACTGTCTCTAATGTTCAGAAGGCACTGCATCCTGTTCTTTTTGTTTTTTTACATATATGAAAGAGCATCTTACGATCTGTCTTGTCGGCATCTGTTGTTAATCGGTGAAAATATCACGAGAGCTGAGCGTTTCCAATTTAAGCAGCCCGCGCAGAATACAGACGCCCATCGAACCGCCCCCCCCACTCCACCCCCTGCATTGTGCATTGAAAGGAGGTTCCTCACTGGCATTATAAAGTGAAGTGAATGGATTTCATTGTGAATCCCCCCCCCCCTCCCCGACCTCCCCTTTGTCATGTTAAAGAACAGGCTGGCAAAACAGGCTGTATCAGACCAGCCATTGTTTATGGTGGTTGGGGACAAAGAGCGATGCACGGTAGAGAGGTACACATTAAAGACAGTGGATGAGCGAGGGCTTGAGGACACCCTCTGTAAACGTGGAAGACCACAGGACGCCCAGACACACTTTCACCACTCGAGAGCGAACGGCGGTGGCGCTCGTTCTAGTGCGTGAGGTTCTCAGGAACAGGGGGCTGGTCATACAGTGGTGGGGTGCGGAGCGTCTGATCTGTGAGCTAATCGCAACGTTTGTCACGCTGACACTCTGTTGAGCCAATACCTCCACAAAGGAGGCATTCACCGTGTTTAGTGGGCAGCTAGATGGAGTTGAATTGGAGGACTCTGCTAATGAGTTCAGCAGAGGGAAAAAAACACCCCAATAAATCTATAGTTCCAAGTTAATGAGCATTGTGCTGCAGTACATAATCATCTGAGATCAATCAAGCCCCAGAAAATGACACAAATAAGGCAAGAGTCTACAACAATAATTTTGTGAGAAATTATACGAGTGCTTTGAGGGTTTCTGAATGGTTAGTTCATGTTTTTAAAACGATAACATTGAGCGTTACCTTGCTTTATTTACAGATTTACTTTGTGCCCCGTGTTTTCCACTGCTATGGTATCGTCTGGCCTCCTGGTGCCTATGTGCTAATTTTACCCCTTCCGCTCCCCAGGTCCCAAAGCCATTTATTCCACTCACTGCTGACGGGAATTACTCTGGGTCATAGCGGTTGCCACGGCAACCCTCTTACACCAATTAAATATGTATGCGTTTAAAACAACGGGCATGTTTTCCCGTGCCCAAATCGTGGTCCGTGAGTGGTAAAGACCACTCGTGTGCATGAGGCATATGTTTACCACGACGCTTTTGTTGGCTTTGACACTTCTGCAGTCTCCAATCCGCAGGATAGTGGAAAGTCAACCTCGTTGAAAACCTTGCTTGTTAAAATTCAAAATGAGCTAAAGACATCCTTTATTTTTATGAAGATCATGTTATTCGTTCATGGGTCTGAGGATTCATTTCTGTGTTGTATGGAATACAAAAGCCCACACACACATATATATAGTGTGGTACATATACACACACACATATATATAGTGTGTGTATATATGCATACACATGTACTATGTTTATATATACACACAAACATACATACATACATACATACACACACATACAGTTTATGTTTACATGTATATACACACATCATAATTTCTGGAGTTAGCATTGCTACTGAATGTGCAAGACTGCTGTCCTGCAGCACCTTCTTAAGGCTCGATATCAGCAGCACCGCGAGCCGTGAAATATCTGCCTCCCATATGCCAGTCTTGGACGTCTTTTATCGGTCCTGCCATCTCCCCAGGAGAAAACGTCTCCGTCTCTTGACACGTCTTCCCCCAGGGCGGGGGAAACGAAATCCTTGGCAGAGGCGTAGCACATCTCCCACGGTTTCATCTCCGCTGATAACGAGTCCCATTTCAGCACTGCCATGAGCATTTCTATTGGCTCACGAGTAGTGCCGGGGGTGTGGTCACAGTTAAGCGTCCATGCACTGTTAGGTTTGTGGTCAAGAAGCTCACAATGAAATAGCGTAGAGTATGATCATGAATAACTCAGTCCACTCGCTACCATTTTGATAAAACACCATTCCATGAATTTGCGTTTTATTAGTATTTCCATTGTTATTTTCAGTGTAGCTTAAGCTATCAAGTGGCCAGCTGGATTGAGGAAGGCCAGAGATTCTCTCAGGATATCTCTGTTTATTCAGAATGGATTTACTTCATCTACTCACGCATGAAAGTAACAGCAGGGTCGGCTGCCCTTGTAAGCCGTGGTCGCCGCTGTAGCTACAGAGGCCACATTTGGGTTGGCTTTGGGGATGTGGTGTATCTGCAAGAGGACTTACGCGGGGAATCGGGGGTCTGGGTATAAGATGGCTATCTAAGGAACCCATGCTTACAGTGAGAGACCTGCATCCAAAACGAGGACCTGGAGCATTGCTGAAAGGCAACAAATCACCGGGTGGTTGAGCAAAAACCAACAAAGAATGATTCCGCAGGATGGACTAAACTCCCCAAAAACTAAAACTGTACGAGCACCTCACCCTCATCGCATTTTTTGACTTCATTAACTCTTTCGTTAAGCAACTGCTGCAAGAAATACAAGCGACAAGGCTGTTCAGTGACAACACCAGATCTAAATGTTCCTGTGGACAACTATAGGTGTGACATTAAAAAGCATTTTTCAAGCCCTGAGTACATTTTAAAGTCCTAACATTAAATTACACACCAGCGACGTTCCATCCAATCTCCGCAACCATAGGCTGGAGCTGAATTAATGAGGAATGATTACAGAGGGTTCAGAACCTCGACTACAATCATCGAGGGAGCTGCCGCCTGCCCGTTCTGACACTTAATATAGCTAATAACAGTTCAGAGCTCTATCGAAGCGTTTTCCTATAATTTCAGTGGGTACCTTGTAGGTTTTATTACGTTAGGCTGTAAAGCGCTTTATTGGTCTCGCCTTTCAGACTGTTTCCTTGCAATTAAGGCTGCGCGTGTGCATGCGACCCAGCGCACTGCAGGGAGATGCAGCGGGAGCACAGGTGGCACAGGGGTCATCAGAGTGGCAAGGGGGCCGTTGGCGAGGCGAGTAAATACCGCTAGCACAGAGCCAGGATGTTCCTCATTCGCCCATGCTGCCGCAACTGCAGTCATGCTCCCTGCTATTGGTTGCTATAGAAACGCACCCCCCCCGCCACCACCGCTAACCCGCCCTGTGGATGCACAACACCCATTTCCACCCTCCCCCTTCCTCGTAATCCTACTATGAATAGGATGCAAGTGCACAGCTTTGAGGGGAAAAAACGGCTTAGTGATGCAAAGGGCGGGAGGGAGCCAGGGCACCATCGCCTCACGGGGAGCGTGACACACAGCGCTGCTGATTTTATGAAACGCGACGAAATATTCACGACACCGACGTTTCGAAAGGGGGTTCGAGGGCGTGTTAATTTCTATGACATTGTGGGCATTCTTTTCCCCCCCTGGTCCATGCCTCTGGTTCCTCACTGGATCCTCGAGTGACGCCCCTGCTCCAGACTGCATCACAACAGGGACACCCCCGGCAACAGCCCCTCTGCAGTCACCGCCGGACTCTCCCAGCACGTCCCTTGTTAAGCTCGGCGGTGTAAGACACCTACGTGTTTCACTGACCTGTGGTTAATCGCAGGCAAATTTATTTACGCATCACATTTATCACGTTTCAGCTGTTCTTTAAGGCTGCCAGTTTAAAAGGCTAAGTGACAGGTGGCCATTACAGAATCTTTCACCCCATTACTGAATTTTACTGGCAGAAACCACATAACTTGCATGTAATATTTAGATTAAAAACATATTAGTTAGGTGTCCATAAATATTTATAGACTTACATAAGTAAGATACTGCCCATCAAAAGGAGAGTATGTCTTCTGTGTTACCGCTCGCAGCCAGAGTACAGCTAGCAGAGATGAGAGCAGAAGCCTTCCTCCAGCGCTAATGGGGAACAGCAGACCGGCGGAAAAGAAATGCATTCAATTTTGCTGGCCGGGCCTGGCGGCTAGCGTCTGCCTACTGCTTCGGAGAAAGGGGGACAGCTCCATGAATGCAACAGGGTATAATGCTACCTCAAAAAAATTAAATAAGGAAGACTGGGGCCATAGGGGTGTGGAAGGGGAGGGGTGATTTAAGCGGGTAAAACTTTCTCTTCACTGTAACTTAAAAGCGGGCAGCCACACTCAGGCAAGGAGAGATGGGACTGGAGGCTCTCCCCACGGGAAAATTGGTTAGTTTCCCACTTGTGCCTTGCGTGACGCATTTTTTGGTACGGATTTCTTTTTCTTTAAATCACTGACAAGGAAAGAGTAAAAACTGAAATAAATAACAAACAACAAAAGCGATGACAGACAAGGCTGCCACACTCGCGTTGTGGAGGTACAAAAGTGGCACACTTCTTTTTTTTTTCCTCTTCCAGCAGCATCAGGCTAATTGAGGCCTTGCTTTGACTTTTATTATGCTGTCTATTCTGACAAGAGAGAAAAATACTGACAACCATGTAACAAAATAGAGACTTTTGCCAAGACTAAGAAGCTGTTTGTGGCTGCTTTGTTGCTTTCGTTTCTCGCTCCCCTCTGGCCAGTGGGAGCCGAACGGGTGTGGCAGAAATTTATGAATTCCTAGTATTTCTCTGTTGCAAAACCGATGATTGCAATTGAACATTTAATAACACATTCAGTGCATTTAGGTATATCAATAAGAAACAGGGAACTTCTAGACTTGGATTATTACTTGTTCATGGAGTAATTCTGCAGGATAAAGCAGCATGTTAATTACGCCTGCCCCCACCAACGCTGAAGGGATGCCTGACAACCCAACAGCCTCGTCTTCAGGCACCAACAGACGCTGCCATTCCACAGTTGCCCCCCTCCCCCCAACTCATATTCATTCATTCCTGCATTATCCTTACCTTAAAGGTATGAGGGTATCAGAGGCCAAAGACCGTGGCTGAAAACAAGGTTTGAGGGGGGGCAACAACAGGAATGTTTCCCATAGAGAAGGTGAGGAGGGATCGGTGGGTACCGGGCGGAGAAAGAACAGAAGAGGTATGGGGGTCAAGCACACATCACCCTGTGTAAAAATGAGCTGTAATGATGATGGGGGGGGAGTGGGTGGGGGACGGGTAATTACACGCCAAAGCAAAATTATATGTAGGGTCACTGGCCCAGGGAGGGAGATTGCTAATAATGAGAGAAACCGTGTCTGCTTCCATTGCTGACTGTTTTCACGTTGAACAACAGGTCTGTGTTTTCTAGGCCAAATCTTATTTCTTTCTCTAATGGCACTAATGTCCTCACTCCTCAGCCTCTGATTCAATGGTCAATACCCCCCCTCTCCTTAAAGCGACAGTAGTTTTACTTCTTTCTATCACGACATATAATGTGTAATACAGCTTAGTGAAAGAATGTACTCCATTATTCATCAGTTAACAGAGAACTTGATTTACCCTTCCACCCCAAAATCTTCACAAATGAAGAAACAAGGCTGACCAGTATTGATTTTAAAAAAAAAAATTTTCTGAATGGCTATGGTTGTCTCTGGCTTTCACACAGTTCATCCACTGTGAATTATTTTCCTCCAGACAGTCCTCTACTTCAACTTCCATGTTTCTCTGCATCTAAAACCCTGAGGCTCCTTAGTTCACCGCCCAACAATAAAGGTATTTGCTCACGGCACCAAAATAATTTCATATTTCCTTTTTTTCTGGAGGGATCTCTTCATCGGGGCGCACTCGACCAAAATGCAGCACGGAACCTTTCCGTGGGACTTTTCACATGTCCCTGGTCTCTGATGCTGATGATGTTTTTTTTTGCCAGTTGCAAAGGTATAGGTACCCTGCAATGCCTATTTTGACGTATCTCGTCATCTCCTTTGAGAATTAAAAACACACATATATACAGGTAAGAGCAAAGCTTGGGGTTCAAGTACAGGGTCAGCCATTTATCTGGTGCTACCCCCCGCCAAAATATAGGGGAATTAATGGCGTTGCTCAAGGGTCCAAGGAATAAGTGACTCTACTGCCAAGGACAAGATCTGAAGCAGCTACGTTCCAATCACAGTCATGGAGGCCTAACTCACCAAACCACAGGCCGCTCACCCCCATGTCAAAAAGCTGGAGTGGCAAGTGTGGCAGATCACAAAGTCTAGATGAACAGAGCGCAGAGGCACACGCCTCTCATGCAACCACACTGGCGCCACTATGATTGATTCCTATGCAGTTTCTTGCACTGCCTAATAAAACGTGGGTCTAAGAAAGGAGATGGACTGAAAACCAGGAATGTATAACCAGTCATTGTTTGAATGCTATTTTTAAAAGAGGAGGGCGGAGATATGGCTGTATAGCGATGCCAATAATGGAGTGTAAAAGCAATTTATGGTTATGTGGTCCCAACACACCAAACCCCATAGACCAGGGAGCCAGAAAATTCTTCCCATCTACTTCACAAGGATCCCAGTGGCTTCATAACACAGTTCACCTGGTTAGTACACTTAGATCTGATGGATTTATGCCTTGGTCATCCATACAGGGTAAGTGGAGGCACAACCCATAACCCCAGCCCCAGGGATTTGACCCTGAAACTACAAGACCCCTTCATGAATATGACCTGGAAGACAAAATATCTCCAACCTATTTACTCCATATGCTTTGGTCCATTCCTTGTTTCATATAAACATTTCCTTGTTTAGATCTTTGCTTGTTTTATATGAACATCCCCCCCCCCCCCCATTCAGCTGTTTCCTCTCCTGCAACTATGGCATTAGGATTTTACCGTATTTCTTGCAATACAGGTGACCGTGAAACTTGAAACTTAATCCTTGAGACTTCTCTTTTCAGACAAGGATGCTGACCTTCATTCGAGCCCTGCAACCTTTCCAGGGACACATCGCATCTTTAACCGCCCATCTGTGGTCAGCTGGGCTCACGCTTCTCTCTGACCAAAACATCCCCAGCGTGACTGTCTGGCAGGGGTGAGCGGAGGTGGGGGACGATGGGGGTGACCTACATGGCGATGAGCCTATCAGCTGCGCTGCTGTGCTCTGTACGTGACAGCAGGGAGGGAGTAACACCGACTTTTCCGATTATCCTTCCATCACCTTGGTATGATTATTTATGTAACTGTACTGTTTCACTGCTCCAAACCAGCAGTATAGTAATTACGATTTACTCAAGTATTCTATAATCTATCACAAATTTCCAGCACCTGTTAAATTCAATTATTTAAAGGATATTCATTTTTAAATCTAGCTTTGTCTCCCTAACATGTATTCAGTAAAAAAAATGACAATGCGTGCAAGTCTAACACCTTAATTTGCAATAGAATATGTGTGGCTATCTGAAAATAAGACAAAAGCAGAAAGCTGTCCACAGCCAGGGAAAAAATCTGAAGCAAATTCATGTAAAATGTTATCTAACGAGGCATATCTTTAAGTGACCATGACAGGTATCCAGAAAAGAGCTCAGATCCTATCGTGGCAGGAGGCATGTTCCTACCAGGAGGACTTCGGGGTGATAGTCTACCTCCGGTGTTGTTCTGTTACGGAACAAAGAGATGGAGGAACATGCAGCACAGCAGAGTGTAATGGCGTCCCACCGAGTCGGCAGGGAAGGTACGTGCAGGGGATGCCACAGGACAAAGGTGTGGCTCATGCTCAAACACAGTGGGGCTGCAGCTTGACACACTACACATGCGTACATTGTGTTGGAAAAGCAGGTTTAGCATCCCGAACTAATAAGACAGGCACACAGGTCAATCCTGCAAACTAGCCCTAACAAATACTGCTTTAATAATGACGTCTGACCAAGTTTAATCTAAAAACCAGGAACTCGCTCACATTGGAGCAACAGTAGAAATGTTAAATATGCTGCCTCTGCTTTGCCTTTAAGCCAAAAACGGGAAGCAGACAGTGACAATATAAATCGGCCTCCCAGACTGAGGCTGTCTCAGTCCAGATGTTTAATTAATCATCTTAACCCATCTGAATGCAGCTGCTCTATCCCGAGTCATAATACTGTGCATTATTCAGACGCACTTCACAGGACTAATGTCTCACTGAATTATTGAATGCGGCAGTTCCGGGGGCTTCGCAGCCATGGCAGAGGGGTTTTGGGTTCGCTGGCTCTGTGCACTTCCCCGAGCCTCGGCAACATGTTTTAATTTGTGGTTGCAAACAGCAACGGGCCAAGGCCGGGGATGGCATCGCGTTTGTCAGAAATGTCACGACTGGTAGGTTTCATTCCAAGCGCACGCGCATGCCATTTGGTAAATAGGACGCACACAGATTGTTCGTGAATCCTGCCTTTCAGCTCTTGGCTCATATCTGGCCTCTTCCCATTCTGAGACTGACTCTGTGAACGGAGTGATGCTAATCTGCCTAGAGCCAGCCAGTCGCATTCGGGAAACCTGCATGCCCAGCCTCCATGGGCATCTGAGAGCATTCGGGGAGGCTACGTCAAGGTAGATTCCACTAGAGACAAAGGCCACTTATATGGCATAGGAAGCGTACGACATTAGCTGTCAATTAGCCTTCCCTCCATTCTGTTTTTTTCTACTTTTGGCCCATGGATCATTCCTCGACTTAAGCACAACGTCCACATCCATGGTTAATTAATCAAGACAACTGGAAATGGCAAAGACTCTCACATGCCGCCGATTAATCTTCCTCCTGCTGTACGTGGTTCGAAGCAACAAGTGAGGTCGCTCTTAAATTTTATTGCCTCGCTCACCAGTTCTCTTGGCATTCCTAAGCAAAGTGAGAGCAGTTGTGACCAGTTTCTATTATTATTACCTGATGTAGGACAGAGATGCAACAACCCCCCCGTATTTATTTAGAATTTAAAAAATAACATTCTGGGAATAACATCCCATTTTCCACTAGAGATTTTGCCATTAGTTCTAATTTAAATACGATCTGATCCAATGTCTTGGAGTTAGCTCTGGATCCTCAAGGGTGTCCAAGAGGAGTTCTGGCTGAAAAATCATAGGGAAGAATGGAACTGGACTCCGGGTGGTGCAGCAGGGTTAAGAGGAAAACAGTCCATCTTCCACTCTTATGGATCCCCTTGTTCTCATGAGACCTGGAAGATGCCCCTGCAGATGTGCTTTTTGATTCCAAGCTTCATCCGATCCAAATGCGGGAGTCGGATTTGCAACTATGGCCCTTACACTTACTTGGCAGGGTACTGGCTCCTTTCATGGAAATCCTACAATTGTTTTTCGCAATTTATTATTATTATTTTTCTCTCTCTCTCTCTGCAGATTGGTTTGATTTCGGTTTGGTTCTAACAAAATGTCACTGAATGCAAAACAGGCAAAAAGGAATCCAGGGTAGTATCAGCTTTACCAGACATACTGTCCTCTGGTGCATATGTGACTGACTGTATCCACAGACTTTGATCGCTGAAGGGCATCGAATCATGGTAATTTGGCAGAGACAAAATGAACACGATGGCATTTTCCAGTCGCATCCTCCTGCTAGATCACTTCTCTGTGTGCCTCCCTGCAGACGGCCGCAGCAGACAGATAATAAACGGCAATGTCCGCACGGCGCTCGTTTCAGCGCAAGTCAAACCCGGGCGTCGGTCTCGACATTGTCAGCTACTCAAAGGATTGTCTTCCCCTAACAGGCAAATAGTGTGCAAAAATATGCTTGGAAGAAAGACCGAGAGGCAAGCAGGGCTAGAGTGCTGACAGGTAAAGGGATTGTGTGACATGGATGCTGGTCCGACTTCGGGGGAGACCCATTCTTCACAGTGCGTAAGTTCAGCTAAGTGGAGGCCCTGGTTCGGAAGCCATAACAGTCCGGAATAGTGCCGACGTTCCATTAGTTCTGTTATTCCAGCATGTGACTCTGCATGATATGGTATCAAGGCAACAAACAGCTTGTTTAGATAGTGGTGAGGAAGGCCATTTCTCTAGCCTGAATGGTGTATCACCCCCCAGCTCTGAGAGCCTGTCCTAATAAATGCAGATGCAGGTTTCTTTATGTGCACAATTTCTTTATTTTTAAATATGATTGACGCTTTTCCCTCTGCTGGTCCCAGAGTCTGTTTATTGTCGTCCTGGGATGAGTCTTGCTGCCGGATGGCCATATTACTGCCAAATGCTACACTTCCTGCAACCAGTGCCTGTGTCCAATTACCCCCCCCGTTACTGAGGACGTCTCTTTGCAGGGGGGGCAATAAGGTTTCCAGCCACAGGGAATGAATATGTTGAGACGTATTGACTTCTTGGCCTCCAATGTGCTAACAGGATACAGATCAAGTCTCTGGGCCTTGCTCCAGGCTCAGTTACCCCCCCCTCCTCCCCAGCCCTACTCCCCCAAGTCTCCACACACGTGGCTGGCATGCCTGCTGTGGGGCGTGTACTCATGCCAACATACAGTTAGCGTCGCTACCGTCTCTCTTGCTACTTGGCATCTGGGGTGTGCAGACTCCTTAGGGAAGACCGCACAAATAAAGAGAGCAAAAAAAAAAAGACCTGGCTTTGAACAAATTGACTGTCACACAGCATACCATGTGTTCTCTCCTGGGACACCGAGGCAGACGAGCCCCCTCCACAATTTCTCTCTCTTTGTGATCCTAACTCCTACCCCCTAGCCAAGCAGTTTGCCTGCTCATTGAGTCCCTAGGAAACCTAATGGGGGGTGTGTGTGGGGGTGGGTTGGGGGGTCCACAGGGTACAGCCACTATAGCCTTTCCCAATGGGGTTTGGACACTTTTTAAATAACTAGTATATTTTCAAACAGAAAACAATATACATGTGTGCAAAAATAATTTCATATTCTATTTAAAACAAAAATAATGCTTTTAATTGAAAATAGAATGTTTTAATTGGAGGTATATATGCACCATATGCTGACCAGACACATCCATTTTTACAGGGTGTAAACTGCCCAGAGGCACTCATAAAGCAACACGTGTACAGTGGCGATAATCTGGATGAGAAAGTGGTGAAACACAAACTGTAGCCACATGCCAATCTAACAGGTATATGCAACCAGAATGGCCTCTTTCTTCTGCTTTGCTCTAACCATCGTTTTTCAGAGACTTTACTCTTAAACTTTAACTGCGTCTTTCTGCACCTTTTGCTAGTCTCAGGTTCCCTGCGGGACTGGAGTTGAAGTCATAGTGTGAATTCACAGCGGTGTAGTCTAACAATGCACCATGGACACATAGCTAATTATTCTGGGGAAGGGTTTTAGGAGTGCGGGTCTTCGGCTCCTCGTTTAATGGCTTTTTGATGGAAAAATGCTGACTGCTCAGTTTTCAGGGTTTCCAACATATAAGCACAGTAGTGTCACTCAGAAAACCGAGTGGCGAGATACAGCCTAGCTTTACTCTCCGGCCAAAATTAGCATGAACAGTTCGGTGAAACTGATTCGCTACCTGTCTTTTGTCCCATCCCTCAAGGGGAAAGAAAAAAAAAGCTATTAAACTGACCAGAGCAGGGCCTGTTCTTTGAGAAATTGAGCCAGCAAACTCTCAGCTGGATTATGGTTGGGGGAGAACTTCTAGCTGAGAGACTGGGAGGTTTGTCTCCTGGACAAACAAGCAGCTCACGTCTGCTAACATGTGAAGCACCCCCGTCCCATCGGATTCCATGTCTCATCGACTGCACCCTGCAACCCAACGTGGTGCTCCGATGGGATGGGCAGTGCACGCCCTGCTGCTGCACGCTTATTTCACCGAGAAGATTGGCCAAATCCTCCCCAAGCATCATCTCTGGATTCTCCCAGGTCATCTTGGGATGGGAAAAAAGGAAACCCTTAAAAAGTCCTCTCCAGTGATGAGTGACTCAAAATCCAACCTCAAAGGGTACATCTGCTTCACTGTCTCCATTCCCAGCACCCTCAAAACCTGTCGCTAACCTTGTTCTACCTGGTGTGCCTACAAATGGAATCCAGGGTAAGCCCTGAAAGCTGCAGCTTCCCCACCACACAGGGTGCCTTACTTCCTGCCATTTGTGACTCACGAGGAGGACTCACTGCAAAGTATCAGCTGATGCCACTTGGGATGCATCAGAATAGCCAGGAACAAGGAAACCGAGGCACCAAAGAGTTCCATCCACCTATAGCATTGTGCTTATTTCTATATGATGGCTGACTACTGATAAAATAAGACAGAGTGAATGGCAGACGCTTAGCAGACAGGCAGCTTTCCCGGTGCTGTCTTCACAGTACAAATGTTGACAACAAATGTCTAAGTGAACTGGTCCTGCGTCGACGTGCCAGCTATAGTATGCCACTGCTTAGAGTTGATCGTTAAACTTCTGGCCTGAAAACCGCGACACAGAACGAGTTTTCCAGAGGGTGGGTGGCGACAGGCATCTGCTCTGTGAAATCCCAGTGATTTCAGACTGTCAGTTGAATTATCTCAAAAGTGCTCTTACTGCCGTTTCCCTGGCTTCCCTTTCCGGGGAATCGACAGTGACTGATTGACAGGTGATATTCCTGGATCTGCTTTCTCTAACTGCTTTTCTCCACTCTCTTACAGATCATTAGTAAAATAAGCCTGATTTCAGGTTTTTAAGGTGTGATACTTGGTATTGGGAAAGGATGACAGCTGATGAATGGGGATGCATCTGTTTTAGTTTGAGTGTGCCATTTCGGTCAGTGAGATGACTGGAATATGCTTACAGAAGAGCTGAATAATATATCATGATTCTGCTGTTGACTGGGCAATATGTCACTGCATAAATGCAACTGCAATTCAGGCAGATTGAGAACTGTAACAGTACAGCAGCAGTGCTCACTGGCAATGGCAATATCCGAGTTTCGGAGAGACAGGTATTTTTTAAAACACTGGATGCATTATTCCACACAGAACAAGGCTAACAAGGACCTGACTACAAGTGTGTGTTGAGTTAATTTTGATTTTTTTTTTTTAATTATTAAATACACAAGATAATGCAAGAACCACTTAACACAATCCTTGACTGCTTTTTGAGTTTTTCACTCCCAGAAATCCTTGCCTCTCTCAGATTGGGTTTTTAGGTACAGTGGCCGCACAAAACAACATAAATCAAAATTGACATCCTCTTTCATGTATGCTACGGGATTCAATTGACAGGATCACTATTGACCCGCTCCTCAAAAACAAGTTTGCAGTTTTGTTCCACATCGATTCAAATCTGGTAGTATTAAGCTCATCTGAGGCATTCTGAGGAAATGCCAAAATGACAACATTCCTCGGAAACCAGTCGACTAAAGATTGGCGGGGCAGACTTGGAAACGTAGGACTGAGAGTACAGCTACCCCAGCTATGGGAACTAACACACCTTGGCGACACCTCTAGCTGGCGGGAGCAGAAAAGGTACTGCATCCGTTTCCAATTTGAAGCCTAACAGGGGCTAGTCCAACTCAGGCCTCACTTAAGATGGAGGCCATTTCTTCTATAAGAAATACAATCCTGGTCAGTCCTGGCAAGCAGTAGGCCAGTATTTTGCCCCTTTAAATGACCACTTTTGCAGGAAGCCGCCCTGACAGAACTGGTTTTGTATGATTTCATGTTTCTGAAGGATGAGAGCACTGCGTTCCGTGTAGAGGTCGACCGCTGTATCGGCCGGCCGATATATCGGGCCGATATTTGGCATTTTTTAATGTATCGCTATCGGCCGATATCCAAGAGCACTACGCCGATTTACAGACAGGCACCTCTGCAGGCAGCCCAGTATTATTATTGCTGTGGAACACGTGGCCCACGCTGCTTGTGCTGGACCCCAGCCAGAAGTTCTGGACTTCTGGGAGAAAACGGTA
>JABFDZ020000042.1:19431543-19442085 GCA_019775955.2 Pollimyrus isidori
CCCCCCCCCCCCCCCCCCCCCCCCCCCCCCCCCCCCCCCCCCCCCCCCCCCCCCCCCGGTCATTTCCAGTGTGTGTTTCTGAGAGGAGTCCAGTACTTCTTTCATGGAAAGGGTTGGGGGTAGATACCTTCCATTGACTGTTTCCCGTTTCTAGAAGGGAGGACAAAGTTTCCAGCTCTGCCAACACACAATGCTCGAGTTCGAATCATGTCAGTATTCAAGCAGCCAAAGTCATCCTCTAGGCCTACAACTTAACTGTAATTGAAGAGAATTTAAATATTGTATTGCCTCTGCATGACCCTTATTGCTGGAATGGGAAAGAGTTGGGTGGGTGGGTGTGTGTGTGTGTGTGTGTGTGTGTGTGTGAGAGTGTGGGGCTGACTGCCCTCCGCCGTATCAGAAGCAGCAGTCCACACATGATGAAGGCCGGCCGCGCTGAGCTACTCAACATGCTGGTGTGCGAGGTCTAACATAGGGAAACGTGAGGGGAGCCAGCGTCTGCACGGTGGGGGGCCTCCAGCTGCGCAGACACACGACGTCTCGGAGACAAAGGCTCCCAGAGGCCCAGATGTTTGCACCCGGCAGCTCGCCTCTGCTTATGTCTCCTCGGGGGTGGGGGGCGGGAGCGTGTTTGGCCAGAATGTCTTGGTATTAAATTTCACGGGCGGGACCACATTCGCCCAAGGACACACTGAAGGTCACCAGCTGTGAACTATCGCCTATGCGCTTCTTAGGTTAAGTTCTCTATCTCACGCTTTATCAGATCATATATACATAGATAAATAAAAATATAGCCATGTACATGTATATCATATTATTCCATAAAGCCCCCCTACAGGTACTTTGGCCTTCACTTGACTACCAACTCGCTGATCCAGGCTTGATTCATTGCTTGCTGATCCCTCAATTCACCGTTCCCTAGAGTTAAAGCATTTCAAGACCTTTTCACCCTCTTCCTCACCTCCATCATACAGAACTAATGAAAAAACCAGGAGGTTTTCACTGGCAGCGTGATCTCCCAGTCCTGTAATCCCAGACTGTATAAACATCCTCAGAAATACTCCAGAGAAAATCTCACGGCAGGAGGTGAGAGAATAGATGGGCACCATCGATTGGGTTCATAGCCTATCCACAGTCTCATGGTGTCTGCAGCAGCCAGCAGGAGCAAGGTTGAGGCCATGGTGGATGGGCCCCGTAGCTGGGGTGCTGCTACTGACATAGTACAAATCTAGCTCCTTGAGGAGCATCTCAAAGAAGGTCTTCTAAGAAACACAATAGTCAATTGAGTTCCAAAGCACATATTGATCTCTCTAGAATGAGTGTGGATAATTCCATTAGAAGCGCAAGGTGGGCATTGAGATTATATGCACTGGCGTGTTACTCTGTCGTGCACATTCGTTATTTGATGTGAATTTAGAAGTGGACACTCATGGAGACTGCAGAAAAGGGCACCAAGTGAAAGCTTTGGTGAAGGCATCTTCCATTCAAACTCACAGTGGCATAATCGTGAAAATACAGATTCTTTTTTCCTGTTGGTTAAGAAAAGAAATGGCTAGTAAAAAGAGAGCTAAAATTGGAAAAGATAAACAATGACTTGATAAATCCTAAACTAAGATAAATATAATGTAATAATATTATCCAGCCAGAAACTATTAACTCCGAGACCTGTTTTATTGGAGAACAGAAACAGAAGCGGAAAACTGAACTGCATGTTACGAAGCAGGCGCTGATTACAGAGCAGCGAAAGCCAGCAGAGAGCCGTCCTGCCGCACTGTACGCCGCTCTCTAGAAAGACTCAAGGTTCTGCAGACTCTAGCAGGGTTTTTCGCGATTTAATTTCTCCTCTTGTCAGATCCCGGTGGATAATCCCTCCTGAGATATGTGAGGTACCTTGGGCAAATGCAATCAGAAATGCTGAAGGAGTCAGTATATGTGTGAGGAAGCACATCAATGAGCTTGGTCTACTGGAACTTTCGCTGGAAGGGAATCTGTGCCGTCACCAAAGGCACTGAAGATGTGTGCCCGGATCCAGACAGAGATGACAGAGCCGCAAGGGCTGTGCAATCGCTGAGCTGGATATTTGTCTGCTGAGCATCTTGATTTAATCCCCCACCATGACATATCTATCCATGACAGTAAGAACTTCACACTGGGTGAACTGTCCAATGGCCACGAGCAGCCTGCAGTGATCTTAACAACGGGGAGCACAGGATACCTGACCTTAAGAGAACCTATCGACAAAATCTGCATGGAGAAGCTTCACAATCTTTTCTGAAAGTGCCTTTGCTAGCGATGTGAAAACATACTTGAGCACACCTGCATGTCTGTGCAGTCACACTCATATACTCATCTGAAGAGTTAATAATAATAATAATAATAATAATAATAATAATAATATGATTATGACAGCTATGGCCCAACTTTACACATTCTGAAAATGCTTGTTAAACAGATACTTCAGAAAAAAATCAATGATCTTTGTTGTACAGCTGTAATATACAAGGCGTCTTACCTTTGAAGGTGTTCAGTCAACAGTGAGCCAGCAGGAATGTTGAGCATAGGGGGAAAAAAGAAAATGCATCGTCAGTTCCTTTTATTATTGATTACGAGTACAGCAAAACAGTCACAGCGTCTATACACTGGTTTCCTTGTCCTTGGTACTCATTGTACAGATTTTGACAGGCCATTGTGATGTTAATTGCGCCTTCTCTCTACAATTTACTGTACAAACTAGAACTGTACTTGACAGGCGGGAACCTTGACACAATGTACTGCTGGTTTTCCGTAAAAATTACATGAGGTCCTCATACCTGAGATTAAATTCCTAAGATTAAGGGTCATGTTGCAACACTAAGTGACCATGTGTGAAATTAACAGGGTCAAAGGAGAGGGCTTTCCTGCATATTTAATTCATTTTCAATATCTAACGATGGATAGCCACAAATTTCTCTTGTCTTGTACCCATAACACTGTAAACTACTCTGACACCACCGCTACCCCTGCTCAGAATAAGAGTTCTTTGTTGCTAGAGCCAAAAATATGAAATAGATGAGACAGAAATGAATCTGCCAAGTATAGGGCTATATAACTCACCTTCAAATGCACACCAGAAAAACAGAACAATATGCTGTATTTACAGGCTAAGCCAAGTAACAAGGCATATTCATTATAAGCTAATCAAAAAGGTTAATGGAGGAACATCGTTTTTAGAAGTCTGATGAACTTTAAACTTTTAAGTTTATAGGAATAATGATACACAGAGTCAAACACACGTGAACATGCTCGCACTTACAAACAAAGCTTTCACGCAGGACTAAGTTTTTATGATTTTTCCCCAAATTGTCTGAAAATTAGCCATTTGGGAATGGTAAACGCTAAAACACATGGATTCGTTTATGCAGTTTTACCATATGAAGACAGGGTAACTTCAAAGAATCAAAGAATGACCCCTTGTGCTTTCATCCCTACTCAACGCAGCCTTCCTTAAGTCACTTGGCAGACTGATTAAGTCACTTGGCAGACTGATTAAGTCACTTGACAGACTGATTTTCACTACATGATTTTACTATCTAACTTGGGCCGACTTGGAAGTCCGTTAGCCGGGTAAGGATTCAAATCCCAGCGTATGCATTTTAATGTTCACAACAACACATCCGGATGTCTTACTAAGAGGGGTTAACCTTTCATATCATTAATAAATTTAAGCTGTATTATTATTTAAGCTGCACTGTAACTAAGAACCTTTTCAGTGCTCCTCAATATATTTAATTACTTGTGATCTGTTTGCTGCACGCAGATGCGCCACGCATCATCTTTCCCCTGCCTCATTCATCACAATTTGACCCGGCAACCCTTGTTTAATGTGCATTGAAAAAAAAAATCACAAGTGTTTCTGCATTTTTAAATCCCAGTGGGTCACCCAGAGGAGGCGGCCTGCAGTATAAAAGGCGCTGGCACAGTGTAGCTGAACCACTAATTCGATAATTTAAAATGTGGAAGCACTGAACTTCCTGACACCAAAATATGCCAAGCAGAACACAAAATGGACTGATGAATGGAAGAGTGAATTACTGGGCAGACATATGGATGGGCAAACTACTTTGTAGCAATGTAGCTATTCAGTACAGCCAAGCAAAGATATTGAAAATACATTAAATGGTTATATTTTCGTACCAGTAATGCTTGCTTTATCTATGTTATTTAAACAATTTCCACTTCATTAATGTCAGTGTTAAATATAGAAAGTCTGTCATATTAAGACTTTCCAAAACAGGACACCAAGACAATTTCGAAATATTAGGCTCTCAGTGACCAGTTTATCAGATACACCTGCATATTGGCTGCAATCAAATACAGCTAAGATGTGCAATTGAACTTGTTGTGATCGTAGAAGCCAGATGTAGTGGTTACGGCATCTCAGAAACAGGTATCTTCCGGGGAGTAACTTTTTACGGTGTTACGGAAACAACTTGGTAATGAGGAGTCAGAGGAGAATGGCCAGACTAACCAGGTCGAGCTAACCAGTAAGGCTACAAGTGCAAGACCAACGCCTCTGTGACAGCGGCATACACATGACTCATCTACTCTTGGAGCAGTTCTAGTGGGTCCCAATGGATACCAACCAACCACTGGTCTGCAAAATGTACCATCACAATTCGGTAGCTCACCTAAGTGTTTATTTTATTTGCAAAAATGAGAAACAGCCGTGTGCTCGCTAGTACGAGGCAGCTGTAGGTATACAGGAGTAAGTCCCTTGGCCAACGTCTGTTAACTCCTTAATTTTGCAGTCATGTTTTCTTCTTTAATTGGACTGTGTTTGTTCATTTAATACAATCTATAGTTAATTTCCCTGTTAACATTTGTGTCAAAACAGTTAAGCAAAAAAAAAAGTTTTATTTTTTAAATAACGATTCATTAAATTGTATGGTGGAATAATTGGTTTGCATGAAAATTTGGTCATGAAAATCAAACCTGATCTTAACACAAGCATGCGGTAATTGTTCCTTATATACATCTACATTAAAACTCTGATGCGATGACTTTCTCTTAGAACAAAAGGCCTGTATTTGAGCACAGGAAAAGAGATTAACTTTAGGAGTGCAGACATAATTTTCACTGGAACAATCTCTCATCCAGCAGACAGAGAGGAATGACCCACACCAAAGCAATCTGACTCGGGAACCCCTCTCAGGAAGGTGACACAGGCGGGAGGGTTTTGCTTCTTACTGTGCTAATACAGAGGATCTTTCTCTTGGTTTCTGTTCTAATGAGGTAACCAAAAGGTTCGCAATAAATCAAGGGGCCTGACCCTCAAGCGGCCTCGGTCCACGACCAACCTATTTCAAAAGGCTGCCATTAACCATCTCTCTAAAATAAGACACAGTTAAAAAAAGGAGGGGGGGAACTGCAAATGATAGCATTCCAACATTTTTTCAAAGAGCGAACTGATCTTGATGATGGACCTGACCAAATACACAAAACGTACATGTCGAATGAATTTGCTCCTGGTACCATGAATGTCAAATGATTACTTGTTAATGAACGCACACAATCTAGCTTAGAGCACCTCAAAGTACACAGATGATGTTCTGAGCGCAATATACCATAATCATCTCAATGGTCCTCATCTCAGGTAGAGATGTAAAATTTATATAAAAAGTCTGGTTTAGTAAAAAAAATGGCTCCGTTCTTCTGAGGAGATTTTGAGGGCATACATTTTAACAGGACCTGATGTCTGAATGAACTCATCTACTCCCCACCTACAAGGCTCTCTCCCTACACTGCATAACCTCTTTACGAGAGACAGGCTGCATTAGCATTTTCAACAGCTGCCATTCGAGTGGGTTTACAAACAAGAAGGAAAAAATGGTTTACTGGACTTGTCTTCCCAACCGTGTTTCTTAACGACAGCATGTTTAATGTTCGATTTGACAGCTATCCCACCCCCACGTCCATATCAATTAAAAACCTAGACTTGTACAACATAAACATAGTAGTATACCTCACATTATACAATACTACTTTAGGTCATATGAGTAAACGGGTCTCAGATTTCTATAAAAGTAATAAAAATGAATGTTGAGCCAGGGGTTTAACAGTCTTAGTCTGAGGTATTCCATAAAAGTTCAACATCTTTTGGCAAGGACTGGAAGATTGAGATAAACATTTTCCAACACACAAAATCTCTGTGTAAATGAGCCATGGATCATACCAAAGCTGGAAAAACGGGCCTGTATTTAATTGCGATACGTCTTTTCTTTTCTTTTTTTCCTGCCTGCCCCCTTACCCCCCACAAGAACCGCGTTTTCTGACAATAATCCAAAATCTCTGAAAACAAAAGAACCCTCTCATTTCTCCTTCTGAATATAAACCCTGTCGCTTCTCAAAAACAACGGCAGAGTTCGGCAGGGGGGAAACCGCAAGGCTGAGGAAGCTCCAGCCAAACGCAGACACTTCACCGGAGTGACTGGGAAGTCAAGGGGAAATTATTCAAAGACTCTGGTATAAACATTCTTCCCAAACTCATCTGTGGAGGCCATTTAATCGTACGTTCAATGGACGCCAATGGCCTTCGAAAACCCCTGTACAGTTCTGAGAAAACCTTAAGTTTTACGTAAAGATCCATGTGACGAACAGCTCAGTGCTATGGTGGACTCGATTTCATCTGTCTGTGGTGCAGCTCCGTGACTGTCGTGTAAACAAACAGCACTAAAAAACCAACCATAGTAAAACATCAAGAATAAGCGCAAAGGAATAAAACTGGGCACTTTTTTTGGTCCACATGTGTTTAGTGTCACATTTCACAAGCTTTCTCATTAAATTCTGGCTGCCCATTCGATGCTAAGAGCGACACTATGCATCACAACTGCATATTCCGCAGAAAATGAAAGGATCTGAAGTACGAATAGTCTGATTTTTGGGGTAATTACTCCGCTCACCCCATTAACAACCAAGGTTAAATAACTATCAAGAGTGACCACTGCTAACCTAAATTCCTATTTCAAAATATTTAATCGGGAAAGGATCTTTTTTAGCCTACGACCTCATCGCCTCAGGTAAAATTTACATAAGTATTCCATGGACTATTAAGCGTGATTAAAATCAGAACATTACTTTGCTGTACTATTACGCTGTGGAATTCGTGGCACATTACATTGAAAGTGTACAAGCCAGATCCGACTAAATTCCAGAGAGTTCACCAGAAGGAATGGGTCATGAATAAACGCGTAGACTTCTTTTGGTACATCCATACCTTCCACCTTCTAAATAAACATGCATACACATGTATGCATATCCAAGCAGCATGTCTACAGCTGTGAGCTTGGTCTGTAAGACGGTGCGGTAGGTGGAGTCTGAGACCCACACTCCTCTTCCGGCACTGCCGATGGATTCGCACCCATGCACACGCCACTCACGCCGCGCCGTGGGCCACTACCGTCTAACCTCCGGCGGTGGGCCGACATTCCAATTTATAAAATGCCGCATAATCCAGTCGTGGGCACCGGCAGGCCATGTGCACTGATAGCGATTCTCAAGGGGCACCGTACGCCGGCTTCCGCGATAAACATCAGGAAAGGCCCAGTGTTTCTCTCTCCTCCTCCGGGTCCGGAATTAATCTATCTGCCTCCTGGGAGGTCACTGCAGCTCCTACACTTAGTGCTAGAAGGTGGATAGTGCTAAAACACACCTTTCCCGATAAAAGGTCACGGCATATCAAATTACTCATGACATTTCCATTACAATTTCCTAAACGGAGCCACTGCCAGCTCCCGCGGACCATGACATCATTTATTCACAGGCCCGCTTTTTCTGACCGCTAAGAATTGGAGGGAGGGAGGGAGGGAGGGAGGGAGCGTGTATGGGTTTGGTGCTTTGGTGGTGAGATAAATCACGTTGTCGGCCCTATACCGTTCGGATGATTAACGCCATGACTGATCACCGAGCTCTGTCTCCGCCTGTGAGCTTCAAAAGAGTAGCTGTCTACCGTTCCCCACAAAGCCTTATTTATTTATCAGGTCCAGGTGATTCCACATTTGAACATGCATGTTGTGAGATGCTACCTGGAAATCGACCAACCACAAAGCAGAACACTGCGCCCGTGGCGGGATCGAAAGCGAGGTAAGAAAACATGTTTCCGCACAGATCTGAATCCAAGTACTGTATGTGGCTGGATACAAATTGGGGGCAAGTCAGAGTTGGGTATTGATAGGCTTTTCACAGAGGATCTGGCTTTGAAGAGAAATCCCTGCCGCTCTACTTCACTGCCCCTGTGTAGGAATGCGAGGCATGCCGAACCCAGCCCTTAATTACACGAAGCTTTAAATCCGCGTTGGCCAGTTGCACAAGATGCTCCGAGGACCTTAATTACGCTACAGGACCTTGAACCACATGCACATTAAGTGTTTAGCACCGGAGTACGATATTGATTTTGCTGCTACATTTTCCACCAGGCACCCCAGATCTTTATCGGATATGGCATGACACATCCGAAAGGTACAACAGAGGGTGACTCTTTCAAAACCCATTCCCATCCTTACTTTAGCGGTCGCCGTATCACAATGGTCCGAAGGGCGAAGCGCCGCTCCGCACAATGCTCCTTCGCTAAGTGTTTGTACACAATGGCGAACATCGACACCATGCAATCTGTATCGACTCAGAAAATCATACTTCTGTGCCCTCGCTCTCTGTGAGCAATTTAGTCTTTATAATTCATCTGCACCAGTTCAATGTTTTTCTGCACACCAGACACAATGTCTGTAAGGGAAAAAGCAGGTAGCGAGCCACCAAATATAGCATATGTCGAAACTGAGTCTTTCATTTATTTCATTTAACTTGTTAGTTAACTGACTTTTTTTTTGGTTATTTAACAAAAAAAGACAAGCGTTCTCCTCATGTTTTTCTTAAAAACCTGAGTTTGGTTAAGTTAAAAATTTCACGCAAGACAATGGAAAATAATGCAATGCTTTTTTGCCTTGTATGTGTTTATTATTTATTAAGCTCTGTTTAATAGAAAAAAAAATTACAAATTTTTGCAAATCTGCTTTTTGCACGCCACCCACCTGTACAGTCAACCTGGGATACAAACAGCAACGCTGAGAGTAGCAGGAACAGTCACCAAAATCTGACCCTAACTGTTTGTCCCCGTTAGCCGGTTTCCAGGACTCGGTGGGGATACAAAGTACCTCTGCCGCTTTTAGCTTAGCCAAACAATGAAGTGTGAAATGCTGCATGCATGGGTATTTTCAGATTATTTTCTACTGTTTGGCTTGGAAAGCATCTTTCCTCACACAATCTCATCTGTTGAATTTCTTTCCCCCTCAGGAACTTCTCAAAGTTATGGAAATAATGCCTGCTGCTCGACACAGGGAGCACCATGATTTAACGCCGCGACTGGGATTTAGGGCCGAAAGGCTGCTTGGAGAGAGAGTGCCGTGGGCTCCCAGTAACCACTCCCCCAAGCCCTCGGAGGCTCAGATGGCCGGGACACAGAGGAGAGATCCAGCCGCTTCTTTCAGTTTGCCACATTCAAGCCGCAAACTAAAGAGGTGAAGAGTTGAGTATGACAAGGCTAGCACTCCAGGGAGTCCCACGTAATATTGCAAGGTACTTTATTTATTTTCGTTTCATAAAGACTTAAATAAGTCAAACTTTTCCATTCCCCCATGGGAGGATACTATGAACCTCCCCCATAAGTCATGCTCGACGCGTTTCGTAAGCATTCGCAGTGACACCAACAAGAGTGTTGGTAAAAGACAGATTCTATGGTATATATACAGCATGGCTAACCACTGTTGCATAACAAATACATTAGAATAGTCTGTGGTAATGTTTAGAGATGCTAACCAACTGTAAAAAGTCAGTAAACTCCCATTATATAATCCATAAAACAATAACAAGAAGACTTTGCCAAGTATCCAGTTATACCTAAACTGAGCATACTATGTCTGCACCAAACAAGAAGACATGGCATTCTGTTTACACCAATACATATATGAGTTACACAGCTACTTAAGTCCAAATCCGAGATGCAAATATATGCAGGATGACCTATAAATAGCAGGGTAGTTACCAAGAAGTTTGATTGTGTCTAGACAGAGGTTAGCGACACTTGCTATCAAGCAATTGCCTCTGAGAAGCACTGCTCCCTGATGTCTTGCTGCCAGGCTCTAGTCTTTATGAGGTCAGTCGAGTCCTGGATGTGGGTGGATGAGAAATGGATTGGACCAGGGAATCCACCAGCCAGTCGTCATACGGCGCTGGAGAAATAATCATGACGACTGCGAGCCATAGAGGCGGACGTGCAATTCACGACCCTGTCATCTGGCAAAGGCCTCGCCGCCGCAGGCTGTCCCATCTCGTCACATCTTCCACGGCAAAAACCGCAGCCGCGTCTCGCCGACCGTGCCGCAACCCAGAAAGTGTGCACAGCTGCGAACGTTGGACTGCAGGAAGCATAAAAATCCCTGTTAAATAATATTCCTGTTAGTAAAGATCAAATAGCCATACTTTATGACCAAGCGCGACCAGGGGTGGGGGGGGGGG
>JABFDZ020000042.1:19452890-19467144 GCA_019775955.2 Pollimyrus isidori
CCCCCCCCCCCCCCCCCCCCCCCCCCCCCCCCCCCCCCCCCCCCCCGCCCCCCCCGTCCTGGAAACGGTCGACATGCCTTCAGGGCGCACGGGCCCTTTCTGGCTCACTGGACGGCAGCCCATTTTAGCGCCGCCTCGGTGCGGGGTGACAGATGGTGGGGAGAGTCCTCTGCAGTGACGACGCAGGCAATGGTGCCCAAAAAACACCCAGCTCCCCGTGGAAAGGAAGGGGGGGGGGCAAGTGATTGCATGAAGGTAGGCAGGCGGCTTGCCGGGAACGCGGCTGCTAGATCGGCATCCTACTCTGCGCACGAGGGGCCTCCCAACGCCCCCAGACAAGCAACCGCAAGCAACCGACACGCGCTTCTGGAAGAGGTGAATCACCACGCGCCCCCCCCCCTTCATGCTGCCGCCCGCCTATGGCTCTCCTGACGATTCCGCTATGCTCAAGGAGGGCGGTGTGAAATAAGGCCGATCAAAAGGATCAGGCGCATGGAGGAGAATGATGCCTCAAGAACCATCCTCGTTCTCAGCACTTCTCAGAGGAGAGTCGGTGAAGAAGAAAAAAAAAAGTGTGTTTCACTGTAAATAAATCAACAAACGTCCACGGGCTTTGGAGGCCTGCTCCTGTGCTTTAATCAGAAACAATCCATCATTCTCTCTTACGTTTACATTTTCCCAACAATTGAATTAGGGCCGCGGCTCAGAAATGCTTAATGGCCCGCTTACCGTGGTTGTCAGGGCAACATTTTAAAGTCACCTTTAGCTTTCACTTTCGAGAAGAAGGAAACACCTGTATAAATTACCCTGCTTAAACGGCTTAATTGTTAATGATGGCTGTTGTTTTAACTTGTGTTTATGAGGTGCTAAGATTACACACTTGCCAGTGGTGCCACACCTAGCAGACCGTGTCCTACACTGGGGACCCTGCGCACTGCACTAGCTGACTGGAGGTGGACACCTAGAAAACACAAATGATCTCGCCTCCTGTTGTCAGGCGGCTGGGTTCCCATCCCTCTCACCGGTCCACAGCGATGACGAACGGGTGCCCGCAGGCCTGTAGGTGGAACAGAGCTCTCCCCAAAGCCTGGTGCGTTCCTCTACCAGGCTCCACAATGAAGTAGGTAACCAATGGTGTGTGCGATAGTGGAAGGATTTCCTCCTCTTTAGAATGTGGGCTTTATGGTAATCCGCATTTCAGGCACGATGTAAAAGTTGGAAGCAAAACTCCTAATATTAACTCTATTTTTGCAGATTTGTTTTAATTTCTGAAAAGATATGCCCGATCACATAGTCATAATTCATGTTGATAACATGTTACTTGAAGCTGTCATGGTCAGTATAATAAATAAGGATGGTTTTTACTATCATGAAAATATCTGTCGTGCATTATAAATGAGAACTTCATAATGCATTCAATAATAATAATAATAATAATAATAATAATAATAATAATAATAATAATAATAGGTACTTTACTGATCCCCATGGGGAAATTCTTTTTTTATGCCTCCAATAATACATAATAAACATAGCTATAATGTGTTATGCCTTTTTATAAATATTTATAGCCACATTTATAATGCTTTATACATGCATTATAACGTGTTATGAATGTTTTCATAGATTCTTATAGACATGGCGTCCATAGAAGATGTTGCCTACACATTCTTCAAATTTCAGGTTTACAACAATGCCTCTCAACCATCTGTCTATCGTCTAACTGCTTATCCTGGTCAGTGGGTCAAGGGAACCTCCTACTATCTTCTCCAAGTCAGCTCAGCAAGGGAAACCAAAACACTCTCCTCTCTTCATTGGCTCCCAATGTTCTCTCACTTTCTACGTTCAGCCCGCTTTGCCTGGTGGTTCCTCCACCACGTGAAAGTAATGATCACTCTAGATGGATCATATAACACTCTTGATGTTATTCATCAAAATCTAACCGAACTACCTCAACCAGCTCATTCTACCACCAACACCACCAACTATTTCGTGCTTATAGTTTAACAACAACTCTGGATGCTCTCTCCTTGTATTTTATTTATGACTAATATGAATCAAATCCTTATGGTATGTTTGATTGGATTAACTTTCCCTATGTTAGGTTCTTGTTCCAATGCTATTTTTTTTACCACCCATTCACTACCTAAATTTGGCTCCTTGACAGATGCAAGCTTATGATGCATAATCTTCCTCATTCTTACATCGCTTCGGACAAAAGCGTCCAATAAATAAATAAATGTAATGTAATTTTTCATTTTGTAATACTTTGTAGCACTTAATGGTCTACATTTGTCCTGCCGAGATAAGTATTGCACCGGCAGAGAGAACACAAACACTTAATTTTGATCGCTATGCGACAGGCTCAGCACTCCAATACTGGCCTAATTAAAATGTCAAGAACAATTAAAAAGCGTTCAAATGACAGAAAACAATGAACTGCCCAGTCAAGCCGCCGCAGATGGACCAGCAAGCAACCAATGGCATTTTTTTTTTGGAAAGTGCTTAAGGATGCTTTTCATGAAGGCCATTCTGGGTGGAGAATGAGGGTTACACCATGGTGTCAAACACAGTTGGCGTCTCGACCCCAAAACGACTTGGTACCCACATGCACTCAGACTACAGTGGACCACATTCCCATAGGAACCCTTGTAAAGCCAATGTTCTAACACAAAGGATGGCATCAGACCCCTGGACTCATCTTGACCAGCAGTGCCCTTGAGTGATAGCTGTTGGCTGACTTGCGTGTCACCTTTGCTTGAACCCCAGGCCTGTGCTCTTTCTGCTGGAAGAAGATACCGTGGTACAGATACTTTAACCTTCTGCCATAGATACACTGCCACATCAGCCATGGAACAATGGCAATGCACTGCAGACCCTTAAACGGTGTAGCTAAGGCGAATCTTAAACCAGCACTAGACCATTAGTCCACAAGTGGACTTTCAGGGTGCAGTTTACAGGGAGATTAGTTGACAATTAAAGGTTCTGGATATGCAATAAGGATCTGGGCCAGTACGTCAGCTATAGCTTGCAGTCAATTCCCCGCTCTAATTCTCCTTCACATGCTCTCAGCACAGAGTTTGCCTCAGCACCAGGTTCAACATCATTCCCGCGAGTAGAGATATCATCGTGTCCCTTCTGGTTTTCTGTCCCTTTCTCAAACACATTAGATTTTCTAAGGCTCAATACTCGTAGGCTCTTAGCTTTTTTCTCATCGCTGGAAACTTGGAGGAACAACACTGGTTCCTTAACGTCCCACAGATTGTCGCTACAAGGTCCTCTGAAAAATGACACCCCCCAGTATCTGTGGTGAAATTCCAGTTTTCAGATGCTTACAGGCCTCGCATATAATTTCCACGGTCTGATATGTGTGCCGAAGACCTAAATTGTGGCAAGAGTTGAGCCATGAGTACAGGTCAGCAAGAAACCCATGATGAAATGCAAAGTGTAACCTGAAGGTTTATTCAGCCTTTTACTCTATTCTCCTGCTGATATTTTAGGTCTTTCTGCCCCGGGGTGCAAATGCACTAAGACGGTAGGATTGACTTTCCATATTTTAGAAAGAAATTGGCATACAAGGATATAAATAGCACAATAGAATGTCAGTCATAGCTGAGATTACAAATAGCAGTGAGTAGACTTTGTCCCAGTCCCCAAATTCCAAATTTTGGTGTCAGAACTGGGCGACACAGTCTGAGGGAATAAGAAACTGCTGGCACACTGACGACTCCAAACACTCCATAATCAGGTCCAGATTCAACAGCAGTGAGGCAAACCCCAGCACTGGTGAAGTTTCATTGGTTTTTAGATCTGTGCCCTTGTCATCTGCAGCAGCTGCTCTATCATGCATTTGGAAGCACAACCAACTTTCCCTTTGTTTTTTTGAAAAACTAAACACCGGACACATGGAACATAAACTACATTAAATTAATGAGCATTTAGCTACTAAGTTGGCATTAAAGCAAAACCCAATTTAGCAGAACTGGTCCAACCATAAAATGGCATCTGAGGGCTTGTGTGTAATTAAACAGATTCATTTTCTCAGTTTTTCTTTGCTTTTACATTCCTGCAATGTTGGACAAATGTATCAGTTTAACAGGCAAATTTATACCAGACTTAACGAAACTCATAAGATCACGTTCAATAATTTACTAATAATGGCAAAATATGTGCTTTTTAATGACTTTAAGAATCTCTTACCTTAGAAGGAAGACAGTGATGTGGAAGAGAGTCCATTTTCAGTCCAGGAAAAGGGAAAGCATGGAAGAAGGACAACACTGGATTAGAAAGCAGATCTCTTCCATTGATATTAAAACAGCAATTCAGAAATAAGTGAAAATCAGCGCTCTTAAATGTATTTGAATGATACCACAATCAAGTACCTCTTGTCCTGATTTATAATTATCAGAAAACCTAAATTCATATATGTGTCTTAGTTACAATAATTTGTCTATTGCTGAAAACATAGTATTGCAATGAATTGCTATCTTTAAAACCATTTTCCAGATAATTGTTTGAAGCTGCAAGCAGTGAGAAGAGAAACCCATAAAAATCACTGAGTAATGTCTATCCCCCACAGATTAGACAAAACATTAATATTTGGCAATTCACACTGCAAACTCACTGTTATTTATCTTACATAATAACATATTTAAAAGACTGTTTTGAATGAATTGCAGAACTGCTAGATTACTCTTCATTGTTCATTGACCATTAAAAATATAAAAAAACAGATAATCTGTAAGGCACAAATAAACAGGAAACAGCAGGCTACTTGATATATGATACTTTTAACAGACTTAATTCAGGCTCTACCACTTTTCCAGTGAGAGCTAAATTTCCTCTGCCTGAAATATTTAATTGGGTGTTCTGTCAATCTGGAACGTTTAGCCAGAAGTTGAAATACTGTATGTCTGCCAAATCCTAGGTTATGAGTTGACCCTGACCCCCTTCAATAGTCTGAGACACTTTAAATGTATCACATTACTAACACTTTAACTAAAGAACTTTAACCAAGATCAGGTCAGGTCAGGTCATGTTGGGGAGCATGTACTGGTTCAGCGTGCTGCAGCACCCAGCACACAACAATACACCTTGGGATGCTGGGTGGCAATCCCCAACCCCCCACTCAACACGCGATCCAGTCCCATCCACCACCACCCCCTCCCCCACCCCCGAGCGGCGCCCTCTTAGCTTTGTGCGGCCGCTCGGGTCCTCTGCAATGACGATCCTGTGAGACAGATCACACTCAAGGAGTCGTGCCAAATGGCCTTAACGCCGAAACCAACACTCCCTTACAATGCAGGCAATGTGCTTTATTCAGGACTCCTGGAGCAACCGTTTGTTCGACACAAAGTCAGCCTCAGGAGCCGTGGACCCAGAAATGTCAAATGTCCTACTGGAGGATCAGCCTTAAACAGCTGTTCAAAGTGGCTGGCCCAGCAGGTCACAGCTGCAGTGTCATCTGCAAAGACCATTCCACCATCTGACTGCGGCTCTCCAAAGAACTAGATTTGAATGTACACGATGCTTTGATTCCTCTGTAAGCATGACGTGGGTCACTATACCATAGATGGTTAGATGGTGTATCATTTACAGATCCCTCTAACAAATGTCTCTTTATCTGCCTTCAAAGCCCTCACAGCTGTCCTCCGTTTCCAGTGCAGACGGAAGCTGCCACCTTGCAGTGCGCTGCGACTCCTCATGATAATGTCCAGGGTGTCCTGATGAAGCACCTACTTCTGGGAATGCAGGCAACACTAACACAACCCCTAGCAACCTTCAAAGTCTTGTCACGGAAGGTCTCCCACATTAGAATCAGCAGTTCTCACACAAACTGCGTGCAAACTCATTAGAAATAGCCTGATCCTGTAGTCTGACCAAGTCCAAGTTCACCTAGGAGGTGGCAGACTACTGGACCGAAGTTGAATCTTCATAGTAGCAATATTATGTGGTTTCACAAACTAGGCACTTCCGCAGACCCTGTGGTTCTGTAGGAGCCTCCAGTGTCTGCCCACGAGGATGTGATCGGTTTCCTTCGCCACACCACCGGTATTAGAGAATCAAGTCCAATGATGCTGCACAGGGCATTGGAACAAGGATCCAGCGACCCGCAGCCCAACCTTTTGCAAAGTCAAGGAACATAGAGCCACTTTAACCATGGTGGGCAGACCCATGGGAACCATCACAATCCTCATAGCCAGCCCTGCCAAGTCACACTGAAGTCACCCATGACCAGAGGAGTCACCTCATGGGCACCGATTAACCACTAAGCAAAGTTGCAAATAAAATGTCTCCCTCATCGAGACATCACTCACTGCGGTCAGAGCATTCACTGAGATAACAGACAAGACCCAGAGAGTGAGTCTCATAATATGCTCACTGAAGTAGTGACATCGAACACCAACAGGAAGAGCTGATCTGCCACAGCAACAGCTACTACCTAAGTATGGCAGCCAATAGAGCAACCAGACCAATAACAGGTGTATCTGGCTACTCCCCAATCTGCATACCTCAGAGCGTGCTGCCACTGAAATGAAGAGTTTACAAAGCTGCCCCCGACAGCAGAGGAAGTTGGTCATCTTGCCAGAGAGATAAGACGCTCAACGCACGTACCCAGATGGGCTGCCTTAGATAGGACCCAAGGGCCCCTATATAGCGGGTGACACCTCAGCAACACACCTGTCTCGATCCCCAACAAGCCTGACCGAACTGGCGCTCCGGTGGTTTCAACTCTTCCAGGTATGAGGGTCCCAAGTGTCTTTCCCCCACGCCCTTCATGATGGGCGACTGCAGTAGAGCTACTTCCATGGAAAACAAACAAGAAAAGTGCTGGGTGTTTTGTCGGAGCTGTGTTAAGTTCGTACGGTGGTTAGAGTCCCAATCCCACCACCAAGCCCCAAATTATTCCCTGGATATGGAGGACCGCTTGCAGGGCAGATGCAGTTTAACGTTAAGTGCAGGGAACACGTTTTAACCAAGGCATATTTAAATTCTGATAATGCAACAGTTAAAAAGATAAACCCTAAATGAGCGCAAACTGAACAGGAGAACCTTTGGAAGTTTGACTTACTATGGCATTTGAACCTCCACTATAGAAGACAGAGTGTGATTGTATTTGCTAGTAATTAAATTTGAACTGGGTTATAGGATTAATACTATCTGAGGTTTCATCTCATCCTTGCAGATCAGAGAGGGTGTCATATCGTAATCAGTGGGGCAAACAAAAAAACATTATTAAATTATGTGCGCCAGTCGTCACTAATTTTCAGCAATGAAGACTAGAGAATGTGACCAGCTCTTAGTAATGAGCCTGTTTCCTTGCAGAGGTCTAAGCTAACATCCGTGTCATTTTGGTGGAAAACATGAATAATGCATTTGCACTTTTATTAAAATGAGTGGGCACTGAATGAGACATAAGGAGAGGTCAGGAGGAGCACCCACTACTGGTAAATACACAGCCAGCAACCAAATGCAAGTAAAGGTATCGTATGGACCTACAGCGACCATAACTGCCTCTCGCGGAGCTCATCGATCGTTATCCTTTGTAGAAAATGGGGGGGCTCATCTGAAACCAAGAAGACAATCGGTGCCTGACAATGGACTCCTCCTGCCATCATTTCTCTGCACGCTTCCCATCGTTCTCTTTGCATTCACTTCCACTTCTTGGCTAACTTCCAATAAAGGAGCTGAGTGCTGGGACAAGAATGGCTGCTTAGATTTGAGTAACTTATCAGGAATTTCTGTCACATTTCAGAAGTTCTCATAGCCACTGAACTCCTGGCTATACTGCGCTGTGGGTCTGTTGAACCATGTTGAACAATGAGACCCCACAATCTTACTTGCAATACAGAATCCCATTCTACCCAGGTGACAGATGGTGTTGTGTAGGGGGGGTGCTTTCAGTAAACACTGATATTTGGCTTTGGACTGTAAAAGGATCCCCATTAGGAAATTACATTAAGTGAGAGCAGACCAGAAGATGGGAAGGGGGTAGGAATTTTCTTGCCATTTGTTTTTATGGCGTTATAATAAAATGGCTTGCATAGGTCTGATAAATCATGTTGACAGAACAATGCCCCTCACAAAATTATTGAAATCATAGTTTTTAACAGGACAAGGGAATAGGATTTGCAAAAGCCATATTAAACATTCAATACAAACCTTCAGATTTTCCGTTTTCAGACTAACAAGTCTTCCGTAATACCTAACACACACTTGCATGCAAGTTACATTAATACATTTTTCGATTCCAGTAATGAGTGCTGACTATTATTGCTAGACAGCCTTAACTGCTAATAAAAGAACTAAATGCTAGTAAATTAGTGGACTTGTTAAATATTGGCCACCTGCTTGATAATAAGGATAATATGGCTCAGTTTAAAATGATTCAAGTTAACGGTCAATAAATAAAAGCAGTCTGGTGAAGAATTTTCCCCAGGTTGGATGGTTGACTTCATCTTCCTTAAAAGAGAAACACAGACCAATGCTGCATGATTCAATAGTGTCTGTGCTACACTTCCAAAGTCCAGGTCGGATCCTGAGAAATCCCCCCAGAGGCATTAACCCACCCCCATCCATTCATGTGTCCAGTAGACCCTAAACCCCAACGAGGCACCCCTCTGCTCTCCCTGAACTTACTGACGGGACCTGAATACGGCCTCCCAGGAAAAAGCTGTCCGTTCAAATGTATGCATTCACTTTTTTTGGATTGGAACGGTTTCCGTTGGAAACCAGTGCCATGCTCAGGAACACAGGTGCATGGCACTGGATGTGTGGGCCGCTTCATTCAAAACTGGAATAAAATGTTTTTACGAATGTAATGTCTATGGAACCCGCCTGCAATTTTATACGATGCTAAATGACATAAATCCTTCTGGTGCCGACACCCTAATATATAGCCCCACCCACAAGCCTCTACCCCCTCCGATCCACGCTGTGAGTCCTGCCAGGAGAGAATCAGCCAGCAATGTCAGGTACTGGTGCTGTACTACAGGCGAAACGAGGCGGTACCCATAGAAAGCAGTCAGGCAGAAAGAGAGGACATTGTCCTTCCCTTCGTCTCGCGCGACTGCTTGGGTGGGCAGGGGGGAGATACCAGGGGCCTTTCCGGCAGAATTTGCCAGGCTGTGGCCTCCGCCCAGGTCTCTGCTCCAACACTGCATGCCAGGAGGGGAGAGTTAACATCTCTTAATCTCCTTAAAAAAGGCTCCCATGAGGAAAGCGAAATAAATAAATAAGTAAACAAATAAGTAATTACACAAACAAACAAACTAATGCATGAATGAATGAAGACATAAGCCTGTCAAGACACATCCAGCACAAACAAATGAACAAGAACATTCTCGAAAAAGGGGCAGACAATGACTCACTCACTCCCGCTGTCCATCATTTCCCTCCATTACGGGAGGCGGTAAGAAGGTTCCGCGCAGGTGAAAGTGTTCAAACAAACACTATTAAGCTACAGCGAGGAACGAATCTCTCCGTGTGATAAGGTAAGCCCAGGGAGAAAAGGGAGATGTCACGTCCGTATCCTGTCATCACAGGACCTGGAAGGATCCCTGACTGATTGCTACTCATCCAACCTGCCAGATCATTAATTCAGACGAGCTGTTTCCTCTTGAAACAACATGCTGCCCCATTTAGAAAACAGAAAGGCGAGGATGCTGTGGTGGTAGGGGTGGGATGAAGAGGGTTTTTTTAAAGCCTCGTCATTTCCATGGGAAGGCTGGGTATTCACTCTGGCAGGGGAAGAGAATAAATTTTGCAAAGGCAAGAAATGAATTTACAAGATTTTTTGCTTTTTATAAACTAGCCACATTTATGGCATTGTGATGTCAGCCCGGCAGAGTTCCGAGCCATGGAAAAATTACCCACAGCAACTGCTCCAGTTACACATATCAGAGGGTTCCCGAAATTCAGAACAAACCAGCAATTTATCATTTGCGCTCAGTGAAACTGCCTCTGCTGTTCAATAAGAGCTTGAACTGAACAGCTGGGACAAGTAACGGCATCCAAAAGGACCCTCCTCTTAGGTATGAGCTCTCTGATCAGTGTCTCACTGCACAATGAACACACAAACATTTATCTACCATTATATATTGAGGAGATGCTTTGGTAAAGAGTGACAAATGAGCAAAGCAGAGAGCACATCACACAGTACATCCATAGATGGATTTAGTGCAATTCTTTGCCAGGAAGGGTACCACAAAATCAGATGTTTTTCCAAGGAAATGTGACAGGGGAAACAGCTTGGAGGGGGCAATGCAGTCTTGCATGAAAGATGCGCACATGTGACCTTCACAGCGATGTCTCTGACCGGCAGGAATCATTTAAGGGATGGTTGCAGGTGCAAAGTGTCACCCCCATCTCCTCCAATCCCCATAACGCATGATATCCCCAGGGCTAGAAGAAACGAGCACTGTGAAGTGTGTGTGAAGCTCATTAAAAAACATCCTCACCTACTCCCCCATTGTGGAAAATCAGCATCCGCTAAGTTATTTCAAGTCAACCTAAGTCGTTCTACACCTCATAAGCCTGGTACTGCACTACATGACAGGAAAAAACATTTCTATATTTCACGTTTAAGCTTAACAAAGTGGTCATAAAGTATGACAGGAGAAATGCTACTAGGGGCTATAGGAAAAAAAAAAACATCATCCTGGTGAGCTTTAGGACAGGGTCTTTGCAGATGGAAATTTTGAGCCCGGTCTCACCAAATGGATCCTGACAAGGTCTAATTGTCACACTGATGCAGAATCCAAAATTAGCTCCCAGAAAAGTGAGATGTAACCCATAAAAAAGGAGAAAGAATGCAGATGATCTTATGAGGAGCGATGCTGCGGATTTGCAGGTACAGCTGTCAGTTCGCACCTCCGGAGCGGGCGTGGTGGTTCCTTGCTAATTCGGTCTTGAAATAGCTGCAGCCGCAGGCTGGCTGTCCCGAATCACAGCCAGCTCAGGGGGAGCCGCGCAACTTAGCGCCGAATGGAAACAAGCGTTTTCTGAGGAGTGCGTTTCCATGCAAAAGGACGGCACTGCAACCTCACAGCCGCTTTACATCTGCAAAGCTGCTGACAAACCTTTAGTAGTACAAGCCCAGGAGTGTGAACAGCTTATTATCAAACAACAAGACTGACGAAGTGTACTTCCTGGGAGGGGTGATTCTAAGATTTAAGATGGGGGCATAATTAATACAGAGGAGCCAACGTTATCATTAGCCAATGACATGTTTCGAGGTGGTCAATGACAGGGGAGGAAGCATGCTGGGGGCCAATCAACTTTAAGCTGGGGCCAATTCCCCCCCGTGGCCACCCCTGTATATACCCAAGCTTTCAGCCTTAAGCGTATTGCCCACACTGTCGTTTTGTGGTTGTTAGTGGCACAAATACCTGGTATATGGCCGATCAGCTGCCGAAATGTAAAATGAAAGCCAGATTTCAGAAACAGAGACCTCAATGAACAACAGCCAAATTCCTGGATTAGTATTAAAACCAAACCTGGCGGGTAAGCACACTATGCATACCTCCGGCTCAATCGAAGAGTGTCATCTTAAAATACATATGGGTAAAGTGCTGACGTGCATGTTTATATTACAAAAGCTGCCCTGTGACAGCTGTGGTCCAATACACTCAAGTCATAAAACCAAGTTCAGTACCATCAATACATGATTCCATCTTCCGATCATGGGCCATACAAGCATATCACCATAGAAACCGGGCAAAGATACTGGAACTTTGGGCTATGGCAGTCTCCTGTGCCAAAACTGTGTGAACCAGCAATGCAGCTCGAATCCGGATGTTAGGGGGGAGGGGGCTAGACCAAAAACTGGCTAATCTTTTCTTATTTAGTTACTTTTCCTGCATGGGACATCTCCAAACCGCTGTTGTCGGTCTTGCTGAATTGAAAGAGCCTCCTTTTGTCACAGCTGCTCAAAGCCCCCTGCAACATTAATAATTCATGAAGTCTGGAAGCCAACTGAAAGTCAAAGTGTGCCAGATTTGGAAGTCAGGCACAGACCACTCCATATCAAATTCTGAAATGATTCTTTCTTAGACATGAACTGTGGAGCCAACGTCAGATCTGCAAAGAAAGGGGTCCTTCAGACTCTCAATATTCTACCTAATTAATTTCAGTTTAAACATAAAACCTGCAAGTTCATACTTGCGACGTCAGAGATCAATCCAAAACTGGATGCAGGCCCCCTTTCAAACCTATTGCTTTTTTCCCTCCAAGGGGCTCTGTAAAATTGATTGTCCACTCTTTACTGCACTTTTACTGTGACAGACATCTCCATTAATCCAAACATCGGGCCAATGGATGCCCATTAGGTAGCCATGCTAATCCAATCCTTAAGCATTTTGGAGATTATGGAAACTCAATTACTTTTATCAGTTTGTCAGTATATTTCACCCTTCAACTGTTGCACAGAAAAGCATTTTTGCCACAGACCTCTATGAGCCAAATAAGGACAGTGTTGTGTGCATTTATTTAATTTGCCTTTAAATGAAATTATGACCATCTTTATTGCCTTTAAACTGCTGTTTGTAGTCTGCTTGAATGTATTTTGAGTCATGCTGTGGGGTAACAAAATATTATTTTATTGCATCTAGAAGTTAGCTGGTTGAGAATTTAGCCAGCCGACAAGCTTTAGATACCAGATGGAATTTTTAAGCTGTTGTCATTTGCACAAAATTTTGCACTTGCTGCTGGTCACTCATTAAGACTTTTCTCCCAATCTGGACCCTGTGATGTCTTATCCACCAACCGTGTTTCACTTGGGACAAAAGTATCTGCTAATGATCAAATATAAATGTTGTATGATTAGACATGTTGTATCATGTTGGCCAGTGTTTTTGTTTTAGTCCGTTGACCTGTAAGAAACTGGACCTGCTGAACCAGTGGTGAGTCAGTCTTATCTTCCGTGGGCTGAAGAGCATAAACCACCCAACCACAGGCTGAAACCCAAAGCTTGGGCAGCAAATACATCACTGCAAACTTAAATTGGGGGGGAGTTAAAAAACAGACCATATCTGTTAAAAATCTATGTTTATATTACATCCATGGGTAGTTTTCACAATTTGATGCATCAAAGCTTTAGTGCTCAGCTCAAAATTTGCTTGCGTGATAGTGGAAGCCCAGGTTTGCAGGTGACCGTCATGGTGAGATAGACGTGTTGCTTCACTAGGGACGTTCTGGGATCCAACATGCTTCTTCCGAGCCTACTGCACTTCCTATTAAAGAACCTCAGCCTTTTATCCGTGACAGTACAATCTGTGTGCATGTCTATGTGTGTGTGTATGTAGAAACAGCATTACAAATGAAAACAAATAAACGCATTTTCAAATTTGCCAAATATTTGGAGTGCAAAATGAAACCCCTGTTTAATCGATAGATGAAAGCAAATACAAGACTCTTCTTCTCAGTGGTTTGTTTTGCCAAGGATCTTGCCTTACAGAAACACAATTAATGTAAACAGCTGGGAAATACAGAGTTTCAACCAAAGGCTGCACAGGCCCAAGAACCATTGGCACGGCGATGAAAAATGCCAAAGGATTTCACCGTCTTTGACAGTATTGTTCCATATCCTGTGCAATTAATCCTAAATCTTTTTTTTTCTTCATTTTTCCTGAACAAAGACTTGTGCGTCTTTTTGGCACCCAAATCTCACTTCCCCCCAGTCAACTGGGAGATGTTTTCAGTGATTCATATTGGTCAGCTGTCATGTAACAGAGACAGTGGTATAGGTCATGATGTACGAGTGCCACCTCCCCAGTACAGCTGCCGCACTTAGCCGTCAATTGCTTTAAAGGTGCCCGGTTTACGACCCCCATTTTAAGAATTTGTTGCTACAAAAACTCCGGTGTCTCTCTGGCAAGCCATAGGCAGGCCAGCCAGCTGGCCCCCATGATGCCCAGCCAGTAGCATCGGCCAGTAACTGCTGTTCAGCGGCACAATGTTGGCATCGCTTATCTGTGCGCCTCATAACTTCCCAATAAGAAATCCTATAAATTCGCAGAGTTCTGAGAGAGGTTTGTAGAGGGGAAAACTGACCCCAAAGGACATCAGGGAAGGCACAGAGGGAACGGGGTCCTTACCGGTGAAATGATCTGTTTGTACTGGTTAATGAACGACCGATAAAGAGGAACAAATAAAACACATTCTGTTAAAAGTGGCTACCGACTGGGGGGGGGGGGGGGGGGGGGGGGGGGGGGGGGGGGGGGGGGGGGGGGGGGGGGGGGGGGGGGGGGGGGGG
>JABFDZ020000042.1:19470177-19481202 GCA_019775955.2 Pollimyrus isidori
TAGTGAAACGAACCGCGCTTTGGTGGTCAAACGCACTCGGGCGCGGTTCGAATTGCCTAGTGTGAGTACACCCTTAGTGTCCTTGCAGGCAGTTTCATGCAACGCATTGGAAAAGGTACAATATCAGTGGAGTTTAGGTAAATTTTTTGTTCCCCAAATTATTTCTTAACAGTTGGTGATTTCCAGTTGCCTCCTGGAGCACGAGACCGTAAAGTTGTAGAACACACTGAGCAAGGTAGACAGCCCTGGATCGGTAATTATAACCGCGGAGGACTAATCTTCAACATTGACCTCTTTAAAAATAGATGTCTGCAGTAGTTCCTGACAATTTAAGAATCCCAGAGACCCCTCCTTCAGCAGCCTTGTGGAAAAGATGTGCAGGTGGGTCCCGGTGAGGGTTTCCACTGCGAGAGGGCATGCCTCCCAGCTCATGTATCTCACCATCGGCCTCACTGAGGTCTGAGCGGTGGGCATGCAGCCAAAGGGGGAGCAGTTCACCTTGGGGCCCCAGTAGTACCGAGTTCAGTCACAGTGTTTTGCTGTGGTGAGGAGGAAGTTCAGGTCAGCTCAATCAGCCGTATGAGTGCCCCCTCCCCCAACAGCCCCCAACTGCCCATGGCATTTTGCCACTAACTTAGAAAGGGCATTAACACACTCCATGTGGCGAAAAAGTGCATCATTTGTGCCTTTTCAGAACGGGGAAGCTGAAGAATGTACAAGAAACTCTTTTGTTATTGCTCTCACCTGTAGATCCACTAGACACTCAGTGCACTCTGTACTTTGTGGTGGCTTGTCAACTGCACAGACATGACTCATGGAGGTAAGCAATGAGGTAGAGCCATCTCTGTCAGCATGGTCTGATGACTGCATTGTAAACCATTATGCCGGGCATCCATCAAACACATCACAGGGCGATCTCCTTGCCATGGAGCCGGTAAGATAGTAGCTCCCCTCACTCACGACTGTCCTGCCACAACTGTCCTGATGCTTGGAAAAAATTCCCACCCCTTGTGCTGCCCTGGGCTTGTACTGTCTGCCTGTGCTCACCTCAGTTTGTCATTCCATTCATGTTCCGGCCCAGAGAGCCACCATGATCATCGCGCTTCATCCCCTGACCCTACTGTAGTCTTCCTCTGGCGACGTGTCGATCCGCCACCCGCCCTGACCACAAGGGCGTCCATGAATACTTATTGTGTTCTGTGCACAGATGTTCCCGCTCATCAAATTCCGTCTGGTCGCACATACAAGCTGTTTCAAGCCATCCCAGAGTAATCTATAGTTTCATTTCCATCCATCTATAAATGAAAGACTCAATCAGTCCTGAATCCCCAAAATGTCCTGTACGCTTTCACTGGGTGTGTTTTAAAGTAATTTAAGCAGTGGCACACATTTCAGTACACAAAATCAATCCTTCCATTTCATCAAATGGAAAAAAGCACTCCATTTGTAAAAACCCTCAGTTCCTATAGATTTATTGGTAAGGCTTCAGCTGAGGGGCGGCCCCTCCCTCCACTCTCATACTGAATGGTAAGTCTGCCTACTGTTTTTTTATAGTTTTTGCCTTAAACATGGCCTGAGAATGGAAGACAGCTTCAGTCCACTGTTTACAGTGAGATCAACGCTGACTGAATAATTTATCAAAGTGTACAAGAAACACACTTGAGCCTGTGAAGTACTAGACAGCTTTTTTACCCTCACTGACTCTCTATTAACACCTCAACAGTGATCTCCCCTGTGATTAATTGAACTAAAATTACTTTTTACAAATTCAGTATCCATCAGATCTGACCTACAATACTAATATTACTGGCAGAAATGCGTAATGTCTTTAAAGGTCCCCAAAAACCCAAAGTTGGCCAATACTCAGAATTTGCAATTCTGGAGCCATTTTGCAGAGTACACAAATAAGTTAACCTTGGCTGAAACTCTTAAGCTTATATACAGTAGTGGTACCTTGGTACAGAAAGTTAATTTGTTCCAGAAGGCTGGTGAAATTGAGACCCAGTTCAGGTCCAGGTCTAATTTCCCCATAAGAAATAATTTAAATGAATTCAATCCATTTCAGACCCCCAAATGATTGCTAATTTAAACATATCTACCTAATGATAAAAACCATCAACAATCAATACAAAACGAATACACACGTGAAAAGCACAGATACAAAAGCAAAAAAACTCAACATAAACGACAATCAAATACTCAGAAGCGAGAGCAGACACACGTGCAGCACCTTCAGGTCTCGCTATAATTTCCTTTTCAGGTTCTAGAGTTATTTTCACTACTTTCCTCTTTGGTATACAGTTATCACGGCATTTCTAACAACCATGATAACTGTATCACTAAATGTACTGTAGGTAAAGTCCGAGAAAATTGACACCAAACAAAGCTTTCGCATGTCAAACTCACTAAAGGCACCGCGAGACTAAGGGCAATCAAAGGCATAAGCATCCCAGTAGGTCCATTTGCCTTTGTGTCAGCCCATCAGAGACGTATCTTGACCCACACAAATCTTGCCAGGTCTGTTTGTGGAGCAAGATTTTTCTCGACTGAACCGTCTGAGGTCCGAATTGGTAGAGTTCAACACGTATCAACCTATACAAGTTTTAGCAGGAACGGTCCAGTTCTAAGATTTTGGCCGAGCTATAAGTCGAAACAAATTCAACGGACCGGTTCAATACTGTATCTGAGCTGGTCACATTAAGAGGCATTTGGGTTCCAAAGTTCTACTGTAATTCAAATCTAGTTTTGCTCCAGTACACATAACACCAAAGAGCACTTCGACCCTGCTGTTCTGTACTTCTGGGGGCAAACGTTGTCAGTTTGTGTTTGGAAAGACAACATCAGTGGAGCAATTAAAAGAAGTGGAAGCCATAGGGGGCACAAGACCAAAACTCCAGCAATTTCCTTCCTCTGGTGTCCGGCTGTAGTCTCGTCAGCAGCTGTAACAAGGCTGCGCTGTGCTCTTGCCTCGTAGTACTTCTCAATAAAGCCCTTGTCGTCTTCATTCTCAAAAGCAGGCCTGTTTCCATTTCACTTCACTGCCACAGACATCTCCCGCGAATGATTAAGGGACGTCAAGAGGCAAAGTCTTTCCAAGCAGACAAAAATGGCTAAAGAAAAAAATCGAACAGAGCTTTTCTAGAAAGGTGGCCATGAACTTCACAAGCGACATTTCCCAGCACACACTCGCAGGTCTTTACTTTCCATCAGTTTAATATGTTTCACACTCTTCAGTCTGGTTAACATTTAAACATTCATCGCCATTCAATAACATATCTCAGCTTTCAATGTCTTACAGAAGATGCCTTAATGAATGCAAAGGAAGGCTTGTGCTTTGGAATTCTGTCTAATAATCTTATCTATCCTGACATACGGACGCATTTCTGCACAATCCCAGAATGTTACCCTAACAGATGCACTCATGGGAATCTCTCTCTTATTGAGGCACAGATCGTTCCTTCTTTTTTTCTGTCTGTTGTGGACAAACAAAGTGTTGGATATAAATCCAAAAGACAAAAGGCACATTCCCATAAACAAACATGCATGATGAATTCAGGATGGGTTCTGGGTGCAGGGAAATGGAAAGACTCCAGAAAAAACAAACTACAGACTCTTACTATGAAGAACGATGTTTTTTTTTTATGTTGAGTCTGAAGGATTTTTGGAATACACTGTGAAATTGGGGCCACAGGAATATACCAATGATACATCCTACAGTGAAACTAAACCCCTACTGCTACAACTCATGCAAGCAGACCCTTCCCCAGACGGTTACTTCTGAGAACCATAAACTGAAGTCCTCCATTCAAGAACTTCTACAGTCGGACCACCAAGAGAGATCCTGTCTTCACTTACACCCGACCAGTTGTTCACGGGTGCTGAGTGGACTTCTCCAGTTGGGTGTTTTTTTAATGCTTTGCAACTGTGGCCCCAAAGAGGGTCTTCCGACTGAATTCCTAGAAAGTTACCTTACCCTAGTCGTCGCAGCAGCCAAAACATCTCAGCTTGCTTCTCACAAGTTCTTGCTGCTTTTAGGAATGTGACTTAAAACAGGCAATTTTGTTGACTGATGTATTTCACGTAATGAAAAAAAAATAACTATCATCTAGTTGATGAAAAAGGGTATTCCAATGACATTAAAACAGAAAAATCATAGATGCTTTTGGAACATAAATTTGATCCATTCCTGTTGTCCCCTATACAATGGGTCTGCAGAGTGTGAGAAACAGCTGCCAAATACTTACACCATTTGAGTCTTCTGACATTTTAAAAGCATTTTAAGAGATCCCAGGGAATATGTAGCATCTTTTCATTTTGTAATTGATACACACAAAACTGACTACACTCTAAGAAATATAAATTGGCCACTTAATACAGATAACTATCTAAAGTGCAAATAGAGGAAGCTTAACATCTAACTGGCCTCGATTTCAGGAATGCCATCCACAGCTACTCTAAATCGAAACATGTGGTCAAAGTGAAAATGAATATTACCAACATCTGGCATTTCGATACATTCACCAGTGACATGACCAACCATTACATGAGCAGCCTTAGATCTATGGCCTGGAGAACCAGGAAATAATCCGCACGAGAATAGCTCAATCATTCGTCACTTAATGAATTCATCGGTATGAATGTGCCGACGACATGTACTACTGTGATAACCTGGCAAATCAGTATTTATGTAGTAATAAAAATAGATGGCATTTACTTCCATGCAGTAATAATAATAACAATAAAAAACATGAATAGAACTTTAGCTGTTTTATTGGTCACTGAACCAGTACCTGAGGTATAAGCAATGAGTCATTTTGTCACTGGAAGTTATTTGGGTCTAGGCAAATATCCCTCCACTGCATTATTACCGTAGCACATGATTTATGACTCCAAGATGGAGGGAAGTCGAGTTTGCTCGTTATGGGAGGATGAGCCATATTGATTTTTAACCTTGACACACTTGTGGTTTCCCCTCCGTGCTATTTTCGAATCTGGAACCGGAGCTTCAACGTGATTTTGTTGACGGCCGAGCTTTCTGATGATGGAGATGCATGGTTACATTCCCTCTGTCCTTAACTTCAGGGTGACATATCGACTCCTTGCCTGAACTCACAAAGCCGGCTATTCTCAGGTGAACCACAGTACTGGCCGAACGTGTGGAGGATTCAATCTGACACACTTTCACCTTCTAACGCATCCTGTCATGAACGGTTTTTCTGTGTAACATCACTGGGAGAGAACTGTCTGGGGAAATAAATGACCGTTTCCCTCCATGGTTTCGAAAAAAAAGGCTGGACACTTAAACACAGCTACTAGCAACCTGCCATTAGGTGACAGACTCAACATGACCGTTTTGCCATGACCGTGTATTTTATGGAAATCGTGCTCCCGTAAACGAGCAAACCTAACATCTGCCCAAAAGCCAGGTGGCCTTGCAGAAGCCCTTCTGTCCTTGGTCAGCCAAGATGACTGTCTGCTATTGACAGCTCCTTATAACCCAAAATACACAGGGAAATGAACAGTAGCCATTCCGAGATGTATCTCAAATAGTTGCAGTGGGATAATACTAGCCCAACAGTGGCTATTTGTTCATCCTTTCCAGCTTCTTCTCAGATTGTCTGCATTTTGCTTCTTTTTCATCCATCCAACCATCCATCCATCCTCTAAACATTTATCTTGCTCAGGGTCACAGGGGCATGCCATTTCTAGCCCTGCACTTCAAAAGTGTTGCTTTTAGCCGTCGCTTTTTAATCCTCAACATTTATGCCTATTAAGGGTAATTTTTCTTAAAGCATGACTCAGATTACGACCTTATGTGCAGCTGAGTAAAGATATGTGTCTGTGTGCGTGCGTGCGTGCTCACGCATGTGCCAAGGGGGAAAGGCAGCACATAGGCTGGCGTGTGCGTGTTCGTGTGGCCCTTTGTATTTACCTCCTCGCTGGCTCCACATCACCTCCAACATCTTCTTGGCCTGAATCTGCCAGGCCAGCTCAGTGTCATAAGCGAGGCCAAGCAGAAGAGAGAAACAGCAGCAACCAGGATCCATTCCCATAGCCACCCGTCTGGGGAAGCTGCACGACATCCTGACGCCCCATCATCTGCCACCATGCTTTTAATGACCTTACCTGCCCCTGTCCTGCAACCCCCCCACCCTCCACTGCCTTCCTGTACGAACACACTCACACATTTATTCCGCACCAGTACTAAAACCCCTTCAGACAACCAGTCACCCACCTCGCGTCCAACAACCACAATGTTTAACATATGATGCATTATTTATCTATTTATCCAGTAATTAATTGCATGAAAGGCTTTTTTTGTGCCCCAAACACTGGCGACGCCCAGTACTACCCCATGGGCTTGCTGGCGCCAGTTCCCCCCCCCCCCCAGCACACAGGGAGATGGCATTCCACATGGCATTCCCACTGTTGTTTTTATATCCTTATTTTCTTTCATATCTCATTTCATTCACATGCATGCACATTGGTGCATTATCCTACCAAAGTGTCACTTCCAGTATCCCCACCTGCCGTTCATCCAGAACTGTAAACCGAAAATCTGGAAGATGTTACAGAACAAAAGCGGTGTGGGGAGGTGACCACCTGACTTTCCTTTGCATCGCATCCATTTGTCATTTCTGAATCTGAGATCTTGTCTGGGCTGCCAGATGGCTTCATTATCATAACGCACTTAACCCTACATACTTAGGGCTTATCGTCTCATGCGCTGCACAGACAGAGTGGGGAGCTACTGTCTGGCGGGTTTCTTTGTTTGTTTTGTTACAAGGAACAGAACCAGCTTCGACAACATTTAACTAATCGATAAACAAAGGGAGGGTGGCACGCTAGGGATTTCTGCTACCTAACACTTCCATAGTTAGGGGTCTGAATCCTGCCTCTGCTATAGAGTTTACATACTCTTCCTGTGTAATGCCAGTTTCCCCCTGCAGTTGGACTAACCAGTGCCTCTAAATTAGCAATAGTGCACGTGCCATGTAATGGCCTGACATCCCAGGCTGTACCCCATTGTTGTGTGACCTTGACCAGCATGTGGTGTTAGAAGGTGGAGGGAAAAACAAAAGAGCCTGTTTCAGTCTCTGGCTTATTATGTTTTATTTATATATAATGCCATCATTTTCTGTGCTTTTCTTTTAGTACTACTCATGGTAAAACAGGCTGCTAACACAGTTTTTGTGAGACAGGTGACCATTAAAATTTAGTTACACAGAGGAGGCTCGAAGTGTTTCACGCCAAGGGCAAAAGTCCCTCTATGTTAGCCTAGCACTGGCACATCGATGAATGAATTATGTTTGTCAGAAATTACAGCTATTTTTAAACAGGCAAAATGCATCAGCGGTGATATATTAGCTCATTGGACGCCTTTCTACTTGCATTAAAGCCATACTTTGGTGACGTAACAGACCAAAACAAGAGCTAGGCCAATTCTAAAGTCTCGATATTTCTGCTGGGCCAGACTGGACTCGACTGTGCTACTCAAGAGACTTTTGTGCTCATAATTTCAATGGGATGTTGCCATCATGATTAATGGTACAATTACCAGAAGTGAGAATAAGGAAAAGAAAAAAAATGTGCAAGTGAGATTCACAAAGCATTTTCTCACACCGCTCACACCGCTCTGTATTACTAGTCTATTAATCAATAGCCTCTATAATGCATGCAGTGCTTCTTCTGGAAACCTGGAGTAGTAGGTTATTTGGAGCTAGACAGAGGAATGTTTAGTAGCTGAAAAGAGGAGTGGTGACCAAAACGAGATCTGGATATGTAATTATGCATTTGCCTGTACCGCACATTTTCAATGGCCAGTGAAAGACTGTGGCCAGCTTTGTCAGGTGACCACACATAATCCATGGCTGGGAGCAGAAAAAAACAATGGCTAATCTGAAAACAGGACTCAATAAACAAAATTGAGGACAGTTAATTCAATTTCCTTCCGCATCTTTGCACTTTCCTGCTCCAAAACAATGGACTGAGGCCTACTAACTAGCTAACACTGATTAAAAAACAAAATAACATAAAACTGAAACTATGCAAATAACACCATTAACAGTCTCTGGTTGTTCTATTAAATTTGTTTACATATGTATTTATGTATATTTGCATATTTCAAAAATTAATACAGAGATACAAAACACGTCATGCTTCTTTTAACAAATTACAGTACCAAGCCATCAAAACATCACTATTTTGTGCAAATTAGATTAAATTTTATTCCTATTAACAGATGGAATTGTCATGCAATGGAACCTCTAAATACAATATCGGAAACAGATATATATTTTAGTCCTAAAGAAAAAAACACTATTATAATCAGATTTTATGCATAATATATCCATAACTGACAAATGGGTATATAATGCTAAAGCTGATTTTTCTATGATTTCAATATCAGGTGAGTTCTGACAATTCACAAATAGTCACTGTTGCTGTTGATGTATAATATATCCATACATGTCTGACATGTCTTTGAACATAGAAAGTGTGTAAGCAAAGTGGTTTGGTGCTATTGCACTGCTTAGTGCATACCAATCCTCTTGACAGTCCAGTTCACTCATCTTCACTAGCTCATAAAATAAATATAAGCAATGGTGTCTATAAAAACACCCAAATACTTTTACTGCAGACAAACACCTGATTTATTGTTAGAACAGCGAAGACAAATTACAGCAAAAGATGATAACCAAAATTACTGTGCTTTGCTCTCAAATTTCCTTGCCAATCTCAGTCACGCTCACAAATCGCCTCCTCGCAAAATGCGATCAGGCACCAATAGCCGACTGGGTCATCGACGCAGAGCTGGGCTGCCGGCTGGGCATTCCGAAATCCTGAAAGTTCACCCCCGGGAACTCAAACTGAATCCCAACTGGAAGCTGAAGCGCCGCTGGCTCCACTTCCCGATCCTGGCTGCATACCATTGTTCTGTAAGCCTCGGTAACGAGGGACGCGCTGCTGGAACTCCGTTGCCAGGAAACCAGACAAATCAATACTTTGTTTAAAAAAATAAAATGGTGGAATACAATTCCAGCAAATGATTTCATTCCAAAATTACCCCCACTCCTCAACCCAGGCTCACACACGAAAACAATTCTTTACTTGCCCTGCTTTGGTAGAAAGTTATACTCCTGCAAATATCTTAAAGTTTCAGAGTTCTCCTACTTAAAAGTAATATAAGAAACCCCTTTTTGAGTGGTTCAGGGATCCCAGTTTGCTATGCTGACTGCGCCATTCGAGTTGTTTACCCACAGGAATCTAACGTGAGTTTCACTGAACCGGCAGAGTCCAAGAGAAGACTGCAAGACAGCCCTTGTCCGTTTGCGATACTCTGCATGCCTGCCCCGTTTTCACATTTGTTTTCAGTTTTAATACCCTTAAGAAGGATGCCATTACAATGAATATTGGCAGGAGAACCCAAAAGCATCCCCACAATGGCCTAGGAAGCGGCATTCAGAGACAGCCGTAATAACGGTAATGACAATCAGGCTTTGGGTCCATGAGGTGCTTTCGCTGAGACAAAGGGCGGGTGGGGGGGGTTGGGGCTCTTCCCGCTCAAGAGGGGACGTGCTCTGCTTCAAACACACCGTCTGCACCTCCCGCCTTGCCCCCTTTTGTCTTCCCCCTGATAGCAGAGGACCTCATTAAAAGCTACACAATGGAGCCGGCGCCTTTGTGGGAATGCTTCAAAAACAACTGTCCTTGGTTGGCCATGTTTGTACCCCTCATTGGCAATTTAACAAACCTCTGTTCCTCATTCGACAGGACCGTCCTCATTCCATAGCTGCTCTGGCCTCCCAAACGTTATTCATTTTCCACTGAATTATATTTATTTAATTTTACACATTCAAAATATTCAGCTAATGATTTGCATTGGACCAGTGTGGCAGGATGATAAATGGAGAGAGCTCTCAGCTCACTCCTGAATGGAGCTGCTTTGCAATGGGGTTGAACAAAATCTCACTGGTTTCCATATTGCAGATTTCTGCACCTGGATGCCTCTGCAAATAAACTGTCCCGAAGCTCCGTGTTTAGACATTTCTTGGGGACCTTATGGCTGGGTATTTGAGCACAAACCAGCAGGTTCGACATACAGCCATCCTCCTTTGTCGTATATGGAAAAATACATATAATATATATATAATACAACAAACGATTATGTTGTCAGTATAGTTAAAACCACAAGTACTGATTTGTATCAAACACTGCTGCAAACAAAAACAACCAAAACACATGAAAACAAAACTCATAATTTCACGATTAGGTCCATAGATTTTGAAAAATTATAAGGCAAGGCCCAAATAAAAATGTACAAACGGTAGCTTCAAAGCATTTTATCAGCTTTAGTTAGTACTGGGCAGTATAAATGGTATAAACAATATACAATATAAATTGGCCAACGAGAGAGATTTTGACTATACCGTCCTACTGCAGAAATTTCCCCTCCTTACCCACAAAATAAATAATTTGTATGATTCATATGAAAATTGTTTATATGATTATTGCAGCACCCAGCAACAGAGTCCTGCACAGGTCAGATTTTGACAAACCGCACCCACCCACACCCGTTATACTTAACCCATATCCGAACTGTTATCCGACAGAAATAAAATAAAATCCCGCACCCGATCCGCTATAAATAAATACCGACACCCAACCCACACCCGAATGAAAATCAGATTAAAAATTAAAGACAAAAGTTTATTGGCACAACAACTGACCTGTGCAACATCAGTTAAAAAGGCATAGTCAAATGTAAATGTTGCTTAATGGCCTAATAATAAGCAAAACAAATGGTAGCAGCCTACCTCCAAATAATGTTTGATATTGCCATGCCCACACATAGCCTTACCAACTTACAATTAAATGTTGTAATAAAACTAATATTCTAGAAAATGTACATTAGGCTACCCTGCGCAGTAGGGGTGGGCGATATACAATAGAAACGATATAAATTTGGCCAACGATAGAGATTTTGACTATATCGCGATATCGTGATAGTGCATGTTGATGATG
>JABFDZ020000042.1:19481302-19491885 GCA_019775955.2 Pollimyrus isidori
ATCGTGATATATATCGTTATCGCACATGCTACAAATTATATCGCGATATAAATTTTAGGCCATATCGCCCAGCCCTACTGCACAGTATTGGGTTTTATAGGCTACCTACGTGCACTGTCCATTTTCCTTTAATTACCCGATTGAAATTCCTACACGAAGGCGAAGACTAGCGTTTGGTGCGGTGTTTTATATTACGGTGTATATTAAAACGGAAATCCTCCACAGCTGATGGCCTCAGCTGACTACTACAGCATCCATTTCGGACAAGTTGCACACGTTTTTTGAAAATGAAAGTGGGAGAAATTTCTGTGAATGCACGTGCAGGCAAAATGTCTTCAATGCAGACATTTTGTCACTAAAATATAGCCCTAGGGTATTTTTTGTTGGCACATGATGTTCTGAAAACCGCAATTTAGCTCTCCTGTGTCCAACCCAACCTGAACCTGTATCCGACACAATATTTTTCCACCCGTTTCAACTAAATTTGTGGGTCACCTGTCAGGTACCCGAACCCATGCCTGGCAGGACCTTTATGAGAGAGATGGTCATACTAATATTGATGGCGTTATGACACTAGTCTAGTTCTGTGTTTTGTTTTCTGCTTACCTATACAGTTTACAAAACCATCCTGTGCTTTTAATATAAGATAAAACCAGCAAAGTTACATGAAATGTTTTCATATTTTTTCTATAATTGCAGATTTTCACAATATAAATATTCTACGTTCATGACTACTTTGAAATGTGTTAAGTTTATTATACAACTTCCTGCTACAATGTCATTGCTATACACATATGTTACCCTTTCAAAAACAGTTATGTTGAAATTTACAGATCAAATCATATACCGCAATATATACCGTCTAACGTCTATGGTTCAAATTATACCGCAGTATGAATTTTATGCCATATCGCCCAGCCCAAGATTTAGTGATTAAATGTTTTGATTATTTCACAAGTACATCACAGACACAGCACATTACTTCTAGTACAAATGAAAAGCAAAAATTCTGACATGTAAACTTTCAATGCCCCTTGGTAGGAAAGACACAAAATTCATGTTCTCTGTCAGCATCGTTCGTAATCAAAATAAAGTAAAAACTCAAAGGAAAAAAAAATGAACATTTAACATCATGCTGCAATCGGTGAATGATAGACAAGGTGGTCATGGTCGTTACTGCGGTCATACAACCCCCTTGCAGCAACTACCCTGTCCCCCTCAGACATACATTAACAAATTAAGAGCCCTTGTTATGGTTAAGAGAGGCATCTAACCCCTGTGGATTTTTACAGCCTTCTTCTCGGGATTCATGAGGCACTGCTTTCAGTGTTTGAACCTGATTGATTTTCTTCAACTAGACCAGACTAGACACATTCACCCTTCATTAAAACCTCAATAACGCAGCACGAGTGTTCCCATTATGTCTTTTTCATTAAAATGTGCATGCTAAGAGCAAACTTTATCACCGCATTTTGGCTCATAGGCCATTGCCTAGAAAAATAATAACGGTAACCTTACTTTCTATTTGATATGTTGAGGAAACAGGACTTCAACGCTTGAGAAAATAAATCTTTTGAAAGTGAATTCTTAATTAAGTCTACCTTTTTAGCTTTGACAAAGCTTATCTATCATTATCTTCAGAGAAGAAAATCAGTATTTAGTTCCCTGTGAGAGTCTCCTTTGTTTACATAACCAAGGGAAGGCTTTCCTAAAATTTAATTTGCTCCTCAAGTACCATATCATTTGACAACATCATGCCCCACATGGTGAGGAAAAAGAAACATACATTTCAAGATCAGCTGGAGAAACCGGAGAAGAATGCTTGAGCAGCCATTCGTTCGGGATGATTCCACAAGGACATCAGAGCCGACATTCAGAAAGAACAGCGTGAGGAATTTTTTTTTAGACAAGGAGGTTTTCAGTACACCTGTGTGCCCAGGTGTCTGCCTGCTTAAAGCACGTGGATGTCAGTGTTGTGTTTCTCACAGCACTTACTAGAATCCAGCAGGGTTCTGTTATGGTACGTATGGAACTGTAAGGTAGGTCAGATAGGCCCATCAGATTATTTCAGCCACAATGGACCAGAGTCTTAAAAAGTGTACATTCACCTCAAAGCCAGCAGGGTATGCTGAGGCTATCTGGATCTCTGGCTCATGCCCAGTGACTGAATAATGCAGTCAGTCCTGCTGGAAAATGACAGAATGCTGACCCTATAACCCTGGTATTAACAGCGCCGGGCTCCGCAACTAGCTGCCCATACTGAGCAACTGAATCAATCAGGGGCAGCCTGACGTCCCTTTTGTTCCCCAGATGTAAACAGATGTCCTGGTTAACTGCCCCCATGTATGCTGGATCCTCACTGACAAACTGCAACTGCGAGTCGGTCACTTCCCTTCGTTTTTTTTACCTCCCACTGCAACGGGAGACATAGCACAACACATCGCAATCAGGCAGTGAGCAGTGGTAACACACAAAGGAACACAAACTATTTCTTGTACCTTCCCTGCTCCCGTCCCTATTTCACACTGTCATCATTTAGGGCGCAGACATCATGTTCTATTTTCGGTCCCAATCCCTTAAAGCTGCTACACTTCTTCGGAATGAGCCTCTGAATGAGCCTTCCGCCCCATGGATATGACCCCCTGGCCGATACTGTGCACATCGTCCTCGCTGCACTTAACTCCGGATAAAGCAATTAATAAAGCAACCTTCCTATTCTCAACATAAGGCGAGAGGAAGGCCTCCAAATATTGTGGAGATTTGGTAGGGCACGCTGGGTCACTGCCTCAGTGTCGCCATTAATCTGAGGAAATCGTTTTCTACTACGCTGTCCTAGTCGTTCATTAGCGGGTGGTCGCAAGCTGCATGATAATGATGAAGAATCCTTGTGGTCAAAAACGTGCTGCGATGATCTTGTAAGAGGAGACTGAATTCACATACAGGACGCACTTAGTGCTGCTTATCTCTTCTTATTAGCAGTGACTAATAAACACTGATTTCCTGGACCAGACCCTAACTGCAGAAATCCCCTGCTTTTCATGCTCCTTTAAACCCAAACTGGCAGACAAGGAGGGAGAAAGTCTACCATGGTGACAAGAAAAATGCTAACCACGTCAAGACGAGAGAGTAGATGATGCTTTTGATCAACTAATGCCAAAGGAATTCAGTTGTCGACGTAGATTAGATGAACATCACATCGCTCCATCCACCATTCGGAACTACTGCTTTGCCGGTGGGAGAGTCTGAAGTGGCTTAGGATGGCAGATGAGGGAGGAAAGATCAACAGTCGAGCAGGGGTATGGCTGGCTGGCCGTGGTGGCAACCTGTCGGTCCTACTTCCGGACAATGGGCCGTGACAGTGTATAGGAACTCAGGTAAATTCTGTGTTTCGTGGCCAGCAAATGGGTGAATGGCTTTTGATTTCATTCAATAAAACTTTTTCTGAAAACAGTCACAGAGGACTTCCACCCAGACATCTCGAAGATGGAATGTGGCATCCTGTCCTTAGAGGTAACCTATTGTACTTGCAATACTTGAGCTGCTTGTTGCTGCTTGTTTTTCCATTGCAGGACATCAGCCGCATTTATTACTATATGGCGCAACAGTGGACAGACTACAGCTAATCAGCAATTTCAGTACACTCTCCTAGGTGCCTGAATAATTAACATATCAATTGAGAGCTTTGCAACCCTTAGGCAATGTACTGTATATAACCTGAATTTGAACCCAACAGCATTCGGGTTGGGTACAGTTCCTTGGACAACAAAGCTCACACTTCCAGCAAAAACAATCTGCCATTTCCTTTCATCCATGCCTTCCTCATCCTCTGACCACCACAAGCAGACTGCATACTGAAATAATCCACATCATAATATGATTGGCATCATAAGACATCTTCTCATTGATAAGGCTCATTGATAAACAATGGGAATAAATAAAGGAATTAATTATATAGACAAACAAACACAAACTTGACCACCTGATCTCACTCTGGTTTGAGCTCATCCTAGTCCTGGAATGCAAGGAATGAGCACCTTCCATATGTGTATTTACAAAATAACTCATGAACTAACCCTTTGTGTGTTAGGCAACCACACATAAACTGTCCTGCAGTCCAGAAGCAGCATAACTTGCAATTCCTTCTGCAGCAGATGGCCATCAGTGGTGGACATTTGAGCTCCAATATTTCTCAAGAACCAAAATAAAGATACATTGTGTTAATAGCCTTAAAAGAGTCAATGATGATCTATCCGTACCAAGCATGACACTTAAAAATATGATCAGGTTATAAAAAACATGCCCCTCCAAGCTCCACATCTTTCAGTCCCCCTTGCTTTGTCTCTTTTTGTCTACTCCAGTCCTGCCCTCATTTTCAGGATTTAAAGTGATGCCAACGGTGTTCTTCAAAGGGCTGCCTTTCAATTGTTTCGGGTACTTAACCCCAATAAATCACATTTTCCAATCTGTGACTGCACAGTGGGTTTATCTAAAGGGACAAAGGCATAAATTTAAATGGAATGACAACTTCTTGTACCATGAGGCCCGAGCCAATATGCGTATGTATGCAGAGCAACTGAAACTGTTTCATGTTTCATTGCAGAGAACAGAAAGACAGGGTAGGAATTAATAACATTTGACCAAAAACCAGCTGCCAACATTTAATTTCACTATGTTAAAGGCAGCCTTTCCACCAGCATGCTCAGGCTTACTAAGAAAGGATGATGCGACAGCATTGGGCTGCTTTGAGATCTCCCCCACACTCCACCATAACCTCAAGAGGCTTTCCCAGGCAATCTACCTGTCATGTTAATCCTCTCCTGTTCTCTATTCTGCAAGACCCAAGCGTTACCATGAACCAGTCTGTTTGAACAGAAGATCTTCTTTGGCTGGCAGAAGATAAGCCCTCAATCCTTCGATCCCCATTCATCTCCAAAGAGAACTCTACACGTCATTCAATCATTAATGTACACTACCAAGAAGCTCCCACCGTCCCAAAGATTATAGGTTTGGTATCTATGGCAAGTTGCATGAAGTCCCTGGATTAACGGCATAACAAATGATAATAAACGACAAATCCAGCACATGAAAAAATGACACTTGTGCCTCAGAGATATATGCTGCTGTCCATGCACGCTAAAATAAGCTAACTGGTCCAAGCTATCTAGTAAGCCTTGTACTGGCAGATAAAAAAGCATGCATGCATGCATACACAAATCATAAAATAAAATTGGTAAAACAGGGAAGCAGCATCACATTTTTCACTGAAGGGAGTGAGCATGAGTTCAATAGCAATGACCAAAAGTGACGTTTCAGGGAGTGTTTTTAGAGCACAATTAGTCAGAAGGATGAAATGCAAGCATGCAGGAGACTCATTACACTATTGCTAACCTCGTGTGCCATCTCATGTGCACGCCCAATCCGACAACACCTACAAACAACCCCCTGAAGGTTCCGGAATGAGAAATCTTATTGCATGGTGCCCTCCCAGTGGGGAAGCCTTTTGCACCTACAGCCAATGGCGCACTCTGGTGCAGCTAATATCGCCCCCCCCGGGACCAGTCTCTCTGCCATTGCTAGGGATTACATCATTGAGTGATGAGTCACTCCCAGCTTTAAGGCGGGGAGTGGAGCAGGTGGGGAGGGGGGTGCAATTTAGCAATTGCCCTAATCTAGCCCCTCCTCCAATTTGCCCCCTACACACACACATACATGACAACCACTCTCACCCTGCCTTTCAGAGGCCTTCCACTTGAATGGAGAGAAATCCTTTCAGCAGAATGGGTTGGAGGGCCTGCTTTTCAAAGTGACAGTCCCAGTTCCCTCCTCTTTCCCCCAGATGCTCTATGGGTCGCCTTCAGAACTCACACAATGAAAATCTGCCAGCTCCCCATTCACAGCCTGATTAATATGCGAAGACAAACCATCTTTATCAAATGGATGACCAGAAAAAAATTAAAAAGGAACAGCTTGAAGCAGGATTTTTCCACGTAGTCAGTGATAAATATCAATCTCTTTCCCTCTCTTCCTCACTTCCGTCTCATGCACTGCAGGAGAGGTACCACAAAAAGGAAAACAAAATGAAATCAACATGTGAATTCTAAAGAACAGTTTTTAAAATGCACCCTACAGTATAACCTGACAGCACAGCACCAGGGCATTTATGAAAAAAAAGTCTATCTGAATGCTTAAAAACAGCCCAAGTATCCAAAAAATCCCATAGTGAACCATAAATGGAGCAAAAATTGTATTTTGCTTATATATAGTTCTCTCAGTTTAAGCCCTATGACTCTTAACTCATGTGTCCAGTGACCAAGAATAAAAAAGCAGATCACATGCACTTGTTACTTCCTCACAACATTTGAAAAACCTCAAGCACATAATCAAACACCCAAAAAAAATCATTTTCATAAATGGAAGAAGTGATTTTCCTTACAATGGAGCAGGCCCAGAATTCCACAGAAAATGAGCCAGTAACACATTTCATGTATAACAAAACCACAAAATGTAAGTTTTCAAAAGCATTTCTACTTCTAACTTCAATTCTGTGTGATCATTTACTCACCCCACATCTCAGTGTCAAGGACAGTTGTGGCAAAGTGGCACTACTGACAATGCAGTATTTTAACAATGTTGTTTCTGACTCAAATAATTACCCAAGATATAGTTTAACCTGACACATTGTGCACTTAGCATCTGCCAGCGAAATCATCAATTGATTACAGTAATCTATTTCATATGCGTAAAGAACAGTGAGGATTATGGCAAAGTAAGCAGATCCCAAATCAGTGCTGAATTGCAGGAAGCACTCTGGACTGTTGGTTTTCACACCTCTGACTTAACAAAATTACCAGAAGCACATTTTACAGCCAAAATTATTTCTCATCGTTTCACACCCAGCATCCTCTGTACTTTAACAGATGACTGACTGAAAGACAGTATTTGTATCCTGAAGACTGCTGTATCAGTGTACATTAAACATATGCTTGATGTTACTGCCCAGGCAGAACTCAATTTTACCCTGCCCTGTAAAGGACTTCAGTGATCTTTACGGCTTATAGTTAACCATAAAAATAACAAGGTGGAATTAATGCAGCACAGCCAGTGGGACAGATAATTGCAGGTTAAATTACTTCAAGCACCTGACAGATAATACGGATCAAACTCGTCAACAAAATGATAACTTGATACTTATTATTATAGATATGCTTTTGTTTGGGATCTCACTCATGGGTGATTCTTCTGATGGGGGGCACCAGATGTAATAACAGCGCACGGTTTGCTCAGCAGGGAGATTTCGGTGCGGGGGGTGGGGGTTATATTCCACTCAGTACCAGGCAAGACAACAGGACCTTGTGATATCTTGCATGCTTGCTGAAAACAACTTCTAATAATAAACAACAAATTCACATGGGGCATACCTACTGTTTTTAATGTAAACAATGATTTTTCTTAAATGTCACAGGTCCAGAGGTCCTATGCTTTGTCCCTAGGGGCCCCACCAAAAATCCAGCCACTACCATGACATACCATGACATGTGAATATATGTACCGTAAATTCACAATTCACAACAGAAACTGAAGCAATTCAATATTCACATGTAATTTTGTGGATTACAGTCATACCTACAGCAGTGGTCCCAGAGCTGTTCTAAACTCAATGTATCAATTTAGCAAACTCAACGCTTACAGTACCCAGCAGCTGGACATTTTGCTCATTTTCCATCCAAGAGACAGACTCAAAACCTTATAATTTTTCCTTGTTAGGTTTTTACTATTTCCCCTTCTTTAAAAATAGGCAATCGTATTTTCATAGTGGCTTTGAACTTCCCCACAGAACTTTAAATCCCAGATGTTAACCATTTTGGATTTGTTTATTTTTTTTCCAACTGTTGACAACTGTTAAGCCCTGCCCTTCCCTGGGGGTGGCTCCAAAAACACATTCAGCTCCTTTAAAACAGCTCCCCCCCATCTCTCTCGTTTATTGGTAAGACACTCTTTATTTTCACAGGTACACTAAATAGACACTGAGATTATAAAGCCTTTCCTTTGGAAATACCCCATGCGTGGTACAGTGCAGCTCAGCAGCCAGCAAAGAGGAAGAAAATTCTAAAGGCAGACAAAGGGAAGTGAGAATCTTGCAAACATAACACCGATGGTACACACAGAGGAGAACTCTAAACATGCTACCGGACAGCTGCATGCTGACATTACATGTCAACGACAGACAAAAGCACAGGCGTGCCATATGTTATCCCACCATGCATGGTGAGTGATTACAGTACAGCCAACTACTTACAGACATCTCTGTCTTGCCAATACTGACATATGAATAACGGTGTAGGACGAAAAGCCCCCCCCCCCCCAATCACTTTTTGGGGATCATAGGTGAGAAAAGTACCATGATACAAAAAAGGGGTATAGCAAACAGGTTGAAAATGTAGATAAACTTTCAAGTTTTATTGTATTTGGAGGAAGAGAAATTCTGGGTGAACAGGAAAACTGGACAAACAGCATTACAATCCAAAACAAGACAGTGCCCTTTAAGAATAAGCAAACATAATACATAAGTAATACATAGAAAATAAACAGGAAACAGAAAATTGTCACCACCCCTGGTGCCATTAGTGCTATACTTTAGTTAATTTGTTGATATGTCTTCCGGCACATCAGCTAAAATGAAAATGGTCGGAGCCCCTGTGTGCGACTGGGTCCCATATGCCTCCTGTCATTCTGAGATTGATTGCAGCAGGTGCCCAATCGTAACCTCGGAGTCCTGCAACAAAGCTTTTGTCCTGGCTGTGAGAGATGAGTAAAACAGACCTCTTTTTGGGGAAGAAAGCAGATGCCGTGGCAGCTAAGCAGCTCTGAAATATCCCTCTACCCACACGAAAGGCCACTGGCAGACAGAAGAACACGCCCGTTTAAAATCTGCGAAGCCATCAGCGGCGATCTCTACTTCATCATTCAAAATAGAGCAAGAAATCAATCAATACAAGACTAAAAAAAACTGATGCTTAGGTAGCTGATGTGTCCAGGTCTAAGATATTATTTTTCTCTAAAACACTGCTATTAAGAATAGTTCAAACTAGAATTACTTAGGTCCATTTTGTGTTATTTCATATGTGTGCTGATCTGGCCTCAAGATCTCCACCTACAGTTATTACTGCACTGCACTAAAAGCAAAGCAAACGCAGTTCTTTAGAAGGAATTTCAGTTTGAAGGGCAGACTTCAGATAGTACGATGATGTCTAGAGATTTGACATGCATCTTGTTTAAATTACATACACACAGAGCTGGCTACATATTTCAGCTCCATTCTTACCACAGCAAAGGCTGCTAGCCTCCATTTATACCAAACATCTTTTCAAGCCAGAAACTTTATTACCACTTCATGGAAAAAGCACTTTTTATGCTTTTATTGTAACTGTATTATAAGATCCCATACAAATAACAACGGTCAGTCATTCGGGATATCTTTATTAATTTTTATTTTAATTTAAACTTTTTTTCACATGCTTTGAGATCGTGATTCTAACCATATATATTTTTTTTTATTTCAGTACATGTCAATAATCGCTGAGCCGGCCACCTCACTATTTGCATCCGTTTTACATGCCGAGCCCACCGTCGCTGGGCTGCAATCCGCACCCGCCGGATAAAAGTAGCGGATCGTTCCCGCCCAGGCGTCCCGCTCTGCAATTGGACGAGAGCGCCTCAGCGCTGGAACAACGGCGAGCCGTGCGGTTTAAAATTTCACCAATCCATCGGTGTCCATTTCAAAATAACTACAGCGATAACGTTAATTACCATTACGTCTCCTCACAAATCCGGGAGAATGCGTATACCGTCTGCTGTGTTCAATTTCACGTCATTATTCGCGGTCCGTCTTGGCCGTGACTGATTTTTTTTCGACTCCCCTGACAGGGCGTTTTTTTGGCTAACGGATCTGCCACCGCACACACAAGGCTGCCTCAGCACCGAAAAACAAAGAGCCCGGCCACCCCATCCACCAGACGCATGTCTAAGTCCTCCAAGACGGCCGAGAAGTTCCCCGAGCAGACAGTGTGGACCGCCGTGCTCATTCCATCCCGACCCCACCGATACCAAGGGAGAGGGCAAACCCATACCGGAGAACCCTGATCCCCCCCACCCACGAGTCCACTTGCGAGAGTCACACATAACAACAATTACGGGCGTCCCTGGGTCCAACTGGTAACGTTTCACTCTGAATGGGCATCAGACCCAGTAAGGTAGAACTTTTTAAACTGGATACAATAGCAAGAGAACCCCTCAGGACAGTCTGGTATCACTGATTCACCATCGTCACAAAATGCGTAAATTCGGTGTCTGAGACAAAAGCCACCCCAAGCCCCCCACGCCGCCGCCTCCTCCTCCATCCACGAAGCGCCGCTGAAGTGGCCAAATACAGCAGGCTGCTGAATGAAGCGGAGTTGGAGCCCAGACCCCTCTCTCTCTATATATACACACACACACACATATATATATACACGGAAATGTATAGATGTATATATATATTATATATATATATATATATATATATATATACACACACAAATGTATGT
>JABFDZ020000042.1:19491985-19502450 GCA_019775955.2 Pollimyrus isidori
ATATCAATTCGCAACATGATCTCCACTTTTATCTTTATGCTGGATGATTACTACGTGCCCACTTATAAAATTATTCTCGGTCGCAGCCTCCCAAATTTAGAGTTCATTGGATACTGCTGAGTGTTTGGCAATAATATGAAAGCTTTTTTTCTTGTTAATTTCTACCAGATCTGTCCTGTAAAAGCCACAACCATTTAAACAGGCGCGGGCTTTATTAACATACCAGTCTGGCAGTAGACATGGACTGGGTTCGTTTCATACAAAAGCGACTGAGCGAAGCGTAAACTTGCATGATTTCCCACAGAATATCCAAAGAAAACCCGAAAACTACAAGCAATGAAGATGCAATCAAACGACCTGGTATCTGTGCACTAAACTGATTTTATACGCACCGTATTTCCGATGCTAAATTGTGTCGTGTGAGGTTTAAGCTTGGTAGAGTTAAATGAATTACTATCAAGCAAAGGTTTTCATTAATCCCAGTATATTCAGAGGACAGCTCCCGTCTGATTAAACTAACAGGGTTTAGCGAAACGATATCGATGCAATGTAACAACAGCTACACAACCGAGGCAAGCTAAATAACATCTCGTCTTTAATCAAAAGTTAGGATAACTGCCTAATGATTTTCAAGCAACTGTTTAGTAATTTCTAGTCTTACCTGCAGTGCCAATGAAAAGCAATGCCCAGATGATATCCCCGGTTTGAAGCATTGCAATTTCTTACAAAGGTATGCTCCTAGAAGAGAACGCGGGGAGTGCGTTGGGTCAGAGACTTCTTCTTCAAATTCAGTATTTTCTCCCTAATATAGTTTTATGTATTCGAATATATATTTTTTAAGTGTTCCTCGGCTGCTTTCTGGGGTCGCTCGCAGGCTGCTCACAGAATGAGTGACAAGGAACAGCCGTATCACACACACACACAGCGCGAATTAGTCCGCCTATGCAAAATCGCGCTCTCACTCGAGGGGGCACTGGGTAAACTAGTGCGCCGGCTTTCTCCATCAGTAACAGCAGATGGTGCATTTCGAAAATCTTGACATGGAATCCTTAAGAAATTAGGATTAGGAATCAAGTCCTTACAGTTGCACTTCGCAGACAGCCCAAACAATCTGGGTTTTGCAACTTCGCTCGTTCACCTTCCAAGCATTCAATATTGTGAATGTAAACTTTGAAAGATCACAATCAAAAACACATATTGTTTTGCAAAGATGGAAATATCATCAGGAACCCGTACATATTTGTATTTCGACGTTTTAAAGTAAAATGTTAAGTACCTGCAGTCGTGATATTGATGTTGAATCCACGCACTGTAATTGCTTTTATAAAACAAAAATATGAAATTTAAAAATATCAATGTGTGGAATCCAAACAGGAAATCATTCGGTTCTCCAGGGATCTTTGAGTTTCAGCTGTGTCACAAACTCGTTACCTCACTGCACACTGCTTGTAATGTATTTAAACTGCCTGCTCATCTTTCCCCAAGATATCGCCTTTCCATTTTCCCGATCTTGTGACTGAATCTAAATTTCTCCATTTGTCACAGCGGTTTCACTACGTGAGTAATGCATACCTATTCCAGCAAAGCCATGGATTTCAGACCATCACGTATTTCAAGGTAACAGAGTGGGCTCACCATCTGTTCAAGACAGCAGGACACTGACCATCCTAATTAGGGAGTTGTTTCCCAGAAAAGTAGGGCAATTCCAGAACCATTCGGCAAACAGTAAGATCTACAGCAGCACAAAGAAACTCTTAGAAATTGATCTTGTTACGGCAAAAAAAAAACACTTTCAATGGCAGTAATACAAAAATGGTCAGAGGCTAAGGTTCGCCAGGTGATTAAATATATTATGGGCGACTAGTCAGGGAACTTAAAATACATGCTATTCTAAGCATGCCACTGTCTTGTTATGCAGCTGCTCTGCAATTGGATCTGAGGCACTCCGCTCACTGTGTGTTTTGCAAACAATTTATACAACTTGTGTAGAACATGCACAGCCCTGAATGTAATGCAATGGATCTGTACTGGAAACATGGAACTTTCCCACTCTTTTCCCAAATGGTGACTCACAGTTAATCATGAGGTTTTGCACATGTACAAATACTTTATGCCAAGTATTAATGTATAAGAAGACATGGATGTACCAGCGCAGGACCTGGAAGAAGTGTTATTCCACAAGCAAGGCCTTGAGCGTTTGTTAGCATGACAAAATTCTAATAAAAGAGAGTAAGAAAAAACAAATAAGCAAAAGAAACCCTTAATGCCGTAAAACATAAAGATTTTGAAAACATTTAATCAATGGAGTCAACCACCTACCCTGTACAAGGTTGTGATGAGTCTAGAGCCTGTTCCAGAAGCCACAGGGCACAAGGCTGGGGACACCTTGGATGGGACAGCAACTCATCACAGGGATAATACTCATACACTATGGCCAATTCGCAGGTGCCAGGTGCATAACCGCATGTTTTTGGACTGTGGGAGGCACCCGGCGTACTCAGACACATAGAGCTAGGGGTGAGCGTCCAACTGCAAGCCCACTCAGTCTTCATGACGCCAGCAAACTACCATCAAATTCAAGGTGCTTTTATTGTTTTGCTTAACCTGTGAAGTAGCAACGAAATTAGAATGCCTCTGACCACAAGTGGTCATGAAGTCAGTGTGAACCTCTTTGCTACAGAAGCCTAGTTGTACATTGTACAGTACATTTAAATGAATTCCAGACTAGTGAATCAAGTTAATCTTTGTAACCGGATAGGGGCTACAACAGGATGTAATTGATTCCTCATGAAGGAAAACTTTCATTAGGACTTAAGAAGGGAAACTATGTGTGTGGAATTCTAAAACAGACGGGCAACTTTGGATTTTAAAAAGGCTGATAGTGTTTTACTGATTTTATTTCTCATTTGATGGATAAACCAAAGTGAGGAGATGCAGGCAGAATACCACTATGCAGAACACCACTTATGAATTTCGAAATCCACAGAATACTAATTGCGTTCATACTCGACAGAAAGGTATTGTCATTCTATCGGGTTTGCCATTCCTATTGCTCAAATGCTTCCGGCTTGGCACCTGTAATCAAAAATGCAAACGAACTCTTAGACTTTTTGTGTGTTCATATTCAACTGAAACTGGCAGATTGACAAGCAGTGAATGCATTCCACTGGTGAATGTTAAATAAGCCTTTTGTGCACAATGACAGCATGACAGCAGTCAATTCTTGACTATACCTGCCATTTTTTAATTCAACAGCTCCAGCTGAAATTTTCAGACTGTAAAAAATTTCATGAACCTTAACATTACTTTAAAAGGTTCCTGCTCACTTACTTTGAATATCAGTTCACTGTGACTCACTTTCTACATAAGTAATAGAGTAGCAGTATTTTATTCATCTCCATGGGGAAATTTGGTAGTTTTCAGTCCCAGACATACATGTATATACAAATGAGAGCAAGTTTTGGGGTCAATGCACAGGGTTCCTTTACCTGCTAAGGTACATGACACTCCTTTAATGAGGTTAATGATGCTTGACTTGGTTCACTTGTTAATAGCTGGTAAATATTATAATACAAATTAAATTACAATTCAAGAATATTTATAACCAATAATGATAGATATATGTCTTTATTATACCATTATGGTAAAATAATTTGTTTTAAAGACTGTATATAAAAAATTCCATAAGATGCAATGTGTATTTTCTTGATTGATGACATTAAAGTGATGTTGGTTGCTTTGACAAATTGTTTTGAATATGAAAACACATTTGGCTTCTGTTCACCTGGAATCATTTGGCACAACAAACAACAAACACAGCAGAATCGGCATTTTCATTCTCATCTAGTCCCATCATGGCATCAAACTCAACTTACATGCAGTAAGCCTTTCCTTTATGCTGCCATTTGGAGAACACAGAAGCGAAACAAAGCAAGACACTCACGAGGCACCATATCTTGCGCTCCTTGCGTAAAACTCCCCGATTCCTCACAGACCTGCCAGAGTCATAAATGCTACATTAACAGAAAAATGAAAACTCAAAATGCTGCTGGGAGTCTAAACACTCTGCCATACACAGTCCCGCAACGACAGACTCACTCCCCAGCCTCCTTCATCCGCACCAGAAGAAAACAACCAAGGTGATATAAAGGCTCCATCAACAAGCCCGGAGCTTAAAACAAGCTGTACTCCCATTCTCTGGTATTACTTTATAAAGTAACATAAAAACCAGTCCTAGAATTTGACCTTCCTACCTATCACAAATCATGCCTCCCCACAGAATGATGTTTTGATTTATTGTCTTGTCACCCGACCAAAAAGGGCCTTTTAATCAAAAAACTAGCGGCCTTTAAACCAAAAGCCAAAGCATTTCTAGCTACAAGACCCATGTACAGTACACAGAGTCCAGGTGGTAATACTTCACCTAACGCACCCATAATGAATTATAAGGCATTCATAAAATTTTATACACATGGCTATAACTATTAATAAAAAGGCATAACACATTATATCCATATTTGTAATGTATTATGAATGATCTTTGAAGCTCTCATCTATAATGCACTATAAATACCGTCATGATGCATTATGGCTTATACTGACCATATTATGAAGGTATCCATAGCACAATATAGTTCTTTATAGAGCTTCATAATCAAAGTCAAAGTCAGTTTTATTGTCAATTTCTTCACATGTACTGGACATACAAAGGAATCGAAATTACGTTTCTCACTGCCCCTTGCATACATTAGACAGACAATACAGCAAACTATGAAAGTAACAGACAGACAAAACAAGTGTACAGGTAAGAGTACAAAGTCAGATGATGGCAGCAGTGTTTTTCAGTGCAAAATCAAATTCAAGCATTCAGCAAAAACAAGAGTAACAGTATTGATAAACAGGGTAGCAGCATTGACAATATACGGTAGCAGCAGGTTGTGCAAATTGCATAGATCAGAGGTAGTCATATCTATGAGTCAGTGTATTTCAGAGTCCAGTTTGTTTACTTGGGGGCTGGAATGGGGGCAGGAAAGGGGAAGAGTTCAAGAGCCTAATAATGCATGATAAGCATGGGTATAATGTGTTATGCCTTTTCGTTAATAGTTATAACCATGTGTATAATACTGTACCTTATGAATGCATTATAATGCATTGTAAAAGTATCTGTCATGTATTATGATGACTGCTTTAAGTAAGGTGTTACCCTGCTATTTAGCAATTATCTTCCCAGTCTCAAATGCAGCATTTGCCGCAGTCAAGAACATTTTGAGTATTCAAACCAAACTTTACCCCATTAGCAGATACTGTAAACCATTTAGTGAAATGCCTGTGAACATTTGGATTGAAAATCATTGACTAAATCTCAGTGACAATGTTGCCTCCTGCCTCCAGAGTTAGGGGTTTGAATCAGGATTGTGGAGCCTGCATGTCCTCAAATGTGGTTTTCTAATTCGTACTCTGGGTCCCTTCTGCAGTACAAAGATAGCCGGTTGGACTAATCGGTGTCTCTAAATTTCCCAGACACTGTGATTGTATGTGGCAGATTGTGTGTCAGGAAGGATTCTGGGATTTTTAACGAGGGGGGCACAAGAGGGGACATAATTCATACAGAGGGGCTAACCATTTCATTAGCTAATGATATATTTTGAACAGGGGACAGGGGGGGGCACTACTCAGGCCAATCAATTTTTAGCGGAGACCAGTGTCCCTTTGTCCCCACCCTTGTATAAAACTCTGGTATATGTGTAAGCGTCTTGTGATGGACTGGCTTTTCATCCAGGGTATAGCCCAGCCCAATGCTACCTAGGATAGGAGTAGCCCCCCATGACCCTAACCGGGATAAACAGTTGGAAGGTGGATGGATGAAGAAAGGAAGATCTTTCATTTGACAACATTTGGATGTTTTTCACTATAGTAAAGATGGACTTTGACACCCTGAGATAAATGGCATTTCAGTGAGGTTGTGTGACTAAACACTGACAAGATTTTCAAAGTCTGTCATTACATTACATTTGTACCATTTTTTCTTTCACTGGCATTTCAATTTTCATTAATTCTGAGAAGAATCATTCTTAGAAGAAATATTTTCACAGCATTTATTTGCTCTGCTAAATCCTGACAGATGCACAATAAATTCTAATGATATCTTTAAGGTGGGTGACTGAAATCAGCACATTATTTAGTAAATTCATAGGAAGAAATATCGCCATACTCTCATTAAGACGATGAAGTATACAGGGGAAGAATACCGGCTCTGGTATTTTTCAAACACGGCAGGAAAAAATAAAGGTGAACAGCTAACAGATTACTAAAAGCCGTGTCACTCTATAGCTTCGGAAAAGTCTGGGTAGATGCCTTTGTCTGGCGTGCTTGCAGAACCGGCCACAGGAAATGCATGAACAGTCACTGGAACATGATCTGCTCGGAACCAGACGAAGCGTGCCTTCAGGCAAGCTCACTTCCTGAGTGCAGCGTTCTGGCTCTGTGGATGGACCATGTCCTATTGTCTTAGATTTAAGGTGTAAATAGAGTTCTGTTTTTCAAACAGAAAAAAAATCCAGAAATAGCTGATGGTGATTAGCCCAACAAGAAAGCATCATTATGGTTTAGAAATTGGAAAAAATGATACAGTAAAGGCCATTCATTTGGGATATAATCAGCAATGAAATGGCAGCTTAACTGATGTTATGTTACTCATTTCTTCTTTACCAGCATAATAAAAGAATTGTAAATTTAGGGTAATATATTATCCTAATACTATTATATAGTATTCAAAATATTTGAAGCTATTAATGACATAAAACATATTGCATATTGAATGCCATTCCTGAAAGTGTAGACAGTAGATAAAACTCTTTTAAAGGGAGGAGTCTTAGAAGAACAAACTCTTTTGCATTGAGTTCTGAACTGTCGTCTACTACTTACCTATTCACTTGAAGCAGAGAACCATTGGTATCTGATTGCCATGTATTAATTACCTCACTCTATGCCTGTGACTGGGCTGAATTTTTGGCACTTTTCGGCGATGGTAGGTTGAATTATGCCTGCAGAATGGCACATATACTGTATAACATTGAAAATGTTTTGTAATAGAGGGATAATGCAGTTGATACCTGGGGTTTCAATACAATTTTCACAGTAATTGGGTGTAAAGGCCAAAAGTGAATTTAACTTCTAGTTTTCTAAAAAGCTGAGTATTTGCTGAGTTACGATATAAAATATCCTTGGGTATTAACCTTGAAAGCTTGTTTGATTTGCTCTACCCTTGGGATAAATAATGAAATGAGGACTATTAGCAGGGGGAACCAATTTCTCAAGTAATGACATCTTCTACTGCTACCTTCAACTGCAAGGCCTCTTTCCACCACTCTGAGGGGTCTTTCAGAGAATGGCAGTGCTGATATTCAGAAGGGCAGTGTTTCTCATCTTTCATCTTATTCTTTAGTAAAGGCAGGCCTCCGATTACAGTCCAGGCCAATTAGATCTATACACCATTGCAGGGATCCTTGTCCAATTCAACCAATGGGCACAGGATATCAGTTTACAAAGTTTCTTTCTAGACAACACATCATTCCCCTCCAGACATCCAGCAATAAAATAACATACAGTAGGAATCTGATCGAAAGCAGATAAGTTTATGTACATCTGCACTTACAGGAAATTGGACTTTTTTACTATAGAGAGAATATGCTCATTTGATCAATTAAGTCATCTATTTAAATGGTGTTTGTGTTTGTATTAGTTAACATTTGTATTCATTATTGTATAGAATATATATATATAATATATCCAATATTAGCTATTTAATGTTGATAGCTAGGTAAGCAGCTTGCGAACATTTTTGGCAATTGCGAATATAAAGGGAAATCAGTTTGTATGTTTTTGATACTGGCATATTTGCTTCGCTGAAAACAATTCACGTACATTCATCTAAAACATTACACTGTTCCCCGACAGCTGTGCCAAGATTTGTTTCTATTTGTGGTACTAAGGGTGTTCCATCACGTTGTCTTAGGTTTACTTTGTAAAGCACTACACACTCCTTAAGTAATACATGTTTTTCATTGGACAGTGAAGATAAAGTGCCTGGGGGTTACTCAGCTAACACCTGTTATGCTGAACATCCTGCCGCTTAACTGTCATATTTTCATATGGGAAAATATAGCAAGACAGAACCTGACACTTAAAACATGTATGCACACAAATATAATAAGTCTGTTCCACTAGATCTTTAGTTCTACATGCATAACATTCTAAAATATCTGTTTTGTACATAAGCCTGTTTTGCTGGTGGCCAAAAGTGCTCCATGTTCATTGTCGATTAGACCCCACACAACGTAAAAGCCCATTACCGCGATGCGGAGCCAGCAAGCGGCAGGCTTTGCCGTGACCACAGCGCGGCTGGCTCTCACTAGCCTCCCGTTTGCCGTCTCGCGGCCTCTGAGTCAGCATGCCAGCGGGGGGAGAGATGGGGCAGAGCCAGCTGGGAGTGTCTGATGAAGTGGGCCGCTTGGGGACGGTGTATCAAGTGCCGCATTTGTCCAGTCGTGCTTTGAAATCAGCCACGTTACCATCTTAGCCACACGACCGGCCAGGGCCAACGAAATGAACAGAAGCAACATGGCCGCACCTCAAGCTGTAGTTGAAGTTGTTTTGAGTTAATGCTGGATTTCCTGGCATTTGTATCACGCACGGTGCACCATGTAATCTGTCATTTCACATTAAGAAAAATGTATCAATTTCCTCCCTCCGTCTGACACATCGTAAATCATCTGTTCTTTAAGGCAGACTAGTTGAATTTATTTTAAAATATCTTAATGGCACAAAAGGAGTCACTGCAAGTACTGTTTGTAGCAAAGTAATGCACTTGCATTTTCACAAACACAATGGAATTTATATTCTATCCAACGCTACTGTAAACTCTGCGGCACAGGACTTCTCGTTTCCTCGCCTTCACATCCAGGTACTTAGTATTTGACTAAACGCCACGAGTGTCAAAACACATCCTTGTTTCTGCATTAGTTAACAATGAGGTTGGTTAAAGGCCTCGGGTAATTTGTCATGTCTTGTTAAAACAAATGGATCAATTTCCACCCTGACTTAGACATCATTTTCGTGGCTAAATCCATATATTTATTCTTTAATATTTTAATGCAATATGCAGAGATAAAAAAACAGCAAATACAATTTTAACTAAAATCTATGTTGACTTAATTTATATTCCACTCCACACGCATTAATCCTGGATTTATTCAGGCAGTTTTAAGTAAGCTTGTTTTCTGCCAAAACACATCCTCTTTTTCCATTAGCCGATACTAAGGTTTGTTAGGAGGCCTGAGGATTGCTTTGCAGCTACACAGTGAAAGGGACTGAAAACAATATTTAGAGCCTCAAAACTCATTAACATGCAGCACACTTGTATTAGAAACATTTTTAATGTAACCAGTTCTTTTTTTCAGCTACTGATAGGCTGCTGCGGGGAAGATGGGTACTTCATAGTCCAACACAATCCCTTTGTTATGACAGGGTGTGTGGTTTATTCAAGGTAGCAGGGTGGTTTCCTAGTCAACAATAGCAGGACAAGCACAGTACAGTCCTAGGGAGCCAATCCTAGCAGCCATAAATATAAATTCAGAATCACTGAAATATTCAGGCACAACCTTAGTTGTCTTCAGCAGAAAATAATAATGGCACTTTATTGGTCCCTGTGGGGAAATTCTGTTTTCGCCTACCCCACCTTGCTCCCCATGACACACATGTAGGTGAGAGCGAGCTTGGCAGCGAAGGGCAGCCACCTGCAGCGGTGCCCATGAAGCTGGGGGTTAAGGGCCTCGCTCATGGGTCCACAGTCATGACTATCCTGCCAAAGCTAGGCTTGAACTGGCAACCTTCAGATTACAGGCACAGAGGTTCAACCCACTAAATTACTTGCTACCCCATTTTATTGCCCCACACAATGCCCATTTTAATTATTGTATTAACTGATGAATCAACTCCTCCAGTAACTTCACTGAAGGCTGCACAATATACTCTTTTAGGACACCTCTGCCCATTATGGAAATGGGCTCCAGGCCTGCCTTACCATTTGAACTCGTAGCAAACATTAAAGTAAATGCAAAATTGAATCAGTTTTTAGTAATCTGCAAACACATTCTTGATAAATAATAATGCATTCATCAAAAATGATAAACTTGGTTACAAATATTTATTTAAAGGCGTTACACATTATATCCATGTGTATGATGCATTATGAATGCTTTATGAAGATCTAATATATAATGCATTATAGATACCTTTATAATGCATTATAATGGCTTATACTGACCATTGTAATGCATTATGAAGGTATTTATAGTGCATTATATATCTTTATAGAGCTTTATAGAAGCTTCCATCCATCCATCCATCTTCTTCCGCTTATCCGAGGTCGGGTCGCGGGGGCAGCAGTCTCAGCAGGGAAACCCAG
>JABFDZ020000042.1:19502550-19514067 GCA_019775955.2 Pollimyrus isidori
CAGGACCTGTTTGCCTTGGGTGACCCTACCAGGGGCATAAAGCCCCGAGCAACTTAGCTCCTGGGATCATTGGAACACGCAAACCCCTCCACCACGATAAGGTGTCGGCTCCAGGAGGGCCTTTATAGAAGCTTCATAATGCATAATAAACATGGATATAGTGTGTTATGTATTTGTATATAGTCATTGACATGTTTATAATACTTTATGAATGCATTATAATGCATTATGAATGTATTAAAGGTGATTTAATAAATTATTACCTTTAGTCCTTTCATGGTACAGATTGAACATACTGAAAGGCCAATATTACATTGCATGAATGATCAAACACAACATACAAAAACCCCAAAATGTACCCCTTTTAGTGGCAGAACTACAAGACTTGCTTCCATGTGGAGTTGCACATCTGTGTAAATTATAAATTGTGCAACCTGTTAAAATGAATATGGTAAGACATTAAATGAGTTGCTGAAATACTGGCAAGACCAAACCAGTCAGGAAAACGTTATTAGTTTGGAAGAGACAAATGCCGATGGAAAAATGTTATAAAATGCAAAATCCAAGACAGAGCATGTAAAAAGGAAAGCCCAAAACTATGACATTGTACAGCTGGGAGATCTGAATGACTTGCTCTTTGACTGACAGAAAAAGTTATTTTTCTGTTGCAGTAGGCAAGAAATAAAGAAAAGTAACACATAAACAGAATTGTTCGTTGTATGGGAAGCCATCTGTGCAGTACTAAATCAATGCCACAAACCTCGAACTAGCTAATGTAAATCCATGTAATTTGCATAATTAGAGGTTCTGTAACAATTTTTAACAAACCTTGGTAGACGTGCATGATATTATGATCTTTAAACTACACATTTTTGTGTAACAAGTCTGGATAGGGGAAATTCCTGTAAATACTATATAAATGCAAATTCAAATATTTATTAGATTAAATTTCTGAAAACATACCCCTGCATCAACATTAAATTAGATTATGTGGTGTGATATGATCAAACCAAGAAAATATGAATGTATTTTTGCTGATTCTTTCCCAATACGTTTCTAGGCAATAAACTTGTAAGAAAAAAGGAGTCAATCATTGATCTATGTCAAACAAATATGCAAAATAAACAAACAAATGAATACTAGACAGTTACTGTATGAAATTAAAACATTACTTATTACATCATACAAAAGCTGAAAAGTTTAAAATGATTATAAATGCCTTCTCTATACTTAGCTGTCTTTTGTTGATTTCTTTTTAACAATCTAGCACAGGGGAGCCCAGCTCCAGTCCTGGGGGGCCAGAGCCCTGCACACTTTTGATTTCCCCTCATTTAACACACCTAATTCAACCTCTTGTGCTAATTACCACACAGCTCTTGAGCTGAAACATTTATGGTGGAACAGGGAAAGAACTAAGATACACAGGGCTCCGGCGCCCCAGGACTGGAGTTGGGTACCCCTGATCTAGCACAATAACGTGGAGATTCATTAAAATCGGTTATACGAACACCTATTTGGATCCCTGCCCCCACAAAAATAGTAGGAGGTCAGTCCCGAGGGCTGGAAATCTGAGACTTTCCAAAAACAAACGCGTCTAGCGATAGCAGTGTGGCTGTGGTCAGTTTGTTTACGCCAATAACAGGGAGGTAATGAATTTCAGGGCAGAACATTGGGACAGAAAGAGTCAGTGGATGTGCTGCTGAGTGACTGAGAGAGATTAATGAGTAAGTCTCTGGTGGGGCCTTCACAGTCGCAATGCTGTCACAATACAAGAAGCACTATCTTCTCCCTCCTTGCTAGTGACGAAGTGTCTTTACTGCACACAGACACAAGGAGCAACCAGATCCGAATAATAAGATCTTACATCCCTATACTCATGGAAAACTCTGTCTTATTGTCACATGCCATTTATCTTTGTGTTTCCACGCAGAGCCTCATCCTTTAGAGATGTCTGGAACCAACGAGTGAAGATTGGACCCATCTCTCAAATAAATGGAGATTTTACATTCTTGGCCCGTCCTTTTAATTGATACAGTCCATGAATAATATATGCAGCCAGACTGCAAGAAGAAAAGGTCAGTGCAATTTTAAATAGGATACATCGTGTATATATTGCAAATAACCAATTTAAGACTCTTCTGGAGACATAATTTTATAATCTTGAAAACCTGTGCAAGCCGGTCAATGTAGAATTGTTGCTTTTGTTTTTGTTATTTCTGAGCTGCAGTCAATTACATTATGATGCAACAATGGCTGCAGGAGAAAATGCTCATGTGAAAAGCTTGCTGAGATCTATTAGTCTCAGTTCAAGGCATATGTTTTAGAGACCATTTCTGTGTACTTAATGCGTTTTAGTTTGACTACATGTACTGAGTTCTGAATCAGTTTTGGTTCTGAATACTGTAACATATGATGAGGAGGCCTCATCCTTATAATATTATATGGCTATAATACTGCGAGGGGGATCCCCTCCCTCCCCCGATCTGCATAATATATTGCATGGACCCCCCTGCTTAGCAACATATGGAAATATATTGTTCTGATTTGGTAGCTCGATAGAGTATTTTCTTTGGAAAAGCAGCTCTCACTGTGAATAAGGTCAGAGACCATTGCTATGTGTCATTGTGTGTCTCATCTCAAAAACAACAAAGAATAGAATGAGTGAGTTTTGGAAATTTGCTCTTCAGTTGAGTGTCTGCCCATCCTATTTTGCTCTCCAAGTGATACACAGACACGTACAGCTAAGAGCAAGTTTGATGGTCACAGCGCAGGGTCGGCCAGCACCTACAGCCCTTAGAATGATTTTGGGTTCAGGGGCTTGCTCAAGGGCCCAACAGCGCCTCCGCTCTGCTGACCCTAGGATTTGAGATGGCAGCCTTCTCATCACAGACACACAATGCTAATCCTGGGTGGGGGGGGGGATTGGGGGGGGGGCACACAACCCCAAAAATATCCTGTCCTTCATCTGCTGCACGTGGTATGGCATGTACTTAATTACATACGTGCTTTGTGCAGCTGTCCACTGAATGTACGCCCAGTAGGAATCCACATTGACTTTAATCTCGAAGACTCTGATTATGGGCTAGGCTGCCTGTTCAGATAATGCATACACCAATTAGCAATTAGCAGCTCATATCTCATAAGCAAGTGCTGAAAGACTGCTGGGAATATTTTTTTCCCCTAATTATATCTCTTTTTTTCATTTCACCCCTAATATTAAATAAATAAAACATTGAATGAACTGTGGCAGTGACCCTTGTAGGAATGGGTGCTCAGCATAAGCAATTAAAGGCTCCGAAGTCGCTATCAAAGCAGGATAACTGATTAATCTACTGAGGCTCTTGAATCAGCTGCTACCGCAAACAATCTAGTTTCGAGCTACAGATGTAACAGTGAATTACAAACAATCATGGAGTGTGTTTTAGCCTTTGATGGGTCTTAAAATACTGGCTATTACGGCTCAGGAAAAATAGAAATGTCAAGTATGTTGTTATAGGGCCGCGTTTAGGAAATGGAATAGCAGTAAATAGGGATATTATTGAAAGAGAGAATCCCCTTGGGTTCATACGCCTTGAATACGGTGCACCTCTAACAACCATGAATGCAGCTTTGTCCACAAAGTTTGCGTTGGGAAAAAAAAAAAAGCTATTTCTTATTTATTGTTCACCAAAATAGGTAGTAGGCAGCAGTTATTAGCATTTTTTATGAGGGTTGAAGGCTTGATTAGTGATACAGTTTTGTAGGGTTGAGATCACGCTTCCCCATAATTTGGGTGGTCTTGTAAGCTTCCTGAAGCCTAAATAGTTTGTCTGTTAATGTGAATTCTCCCACCTTTGGCAACAGATCCAGAAATCATGACACACTGAAAGGAAATGCAGGATTAAAGAGGATCAATTGTGGTTTGAAGAAAAACCAGGTGAAAAAACACAAGTATTTAAAAACTTCATTCAACATTGTCTTGATCAGTGGAGCGATCACCACTGAAGAGCACATGAAGCTTCTGCTTGCTTTGGACTGTGTGTTTTAAACATCATGCAGATAACTGCTGATCAGTGGAAATGCAAAAGCATGTCCGCATACCATGTGTCATCTGGCGAGATGACAACCTGACAACCTTGGTTTTTAAAATAATGACCACAAGATCAGATAACGAAATGTCTAAAATTACAAACAAAAAAGCTTTCTCTGATTTGATTAGCTAGAATAGTACATTTTTACACATCATTATAATATTCTGAAGACACATTTCCAAAATTAATGATGCAGCTGATTAAATAGCAAAATGTGGGGAAAGGGACACCCCCTTTGGAGGGGGGATACCGGCAGTGACTCCTGGAATGTATTTAGGCTCTGCCTGTTTTCGTTAATGAATGTAACAGTGGGAAATATGTCTCCTCTGTGTCTTTTGGATTTGGTGCAGTAGAAAATTACCCTGATGATGATGAAGGAGGATATGAACTGATTCCCTGGAAGACAGAGGAGAACAATAGAGGAGCAGGCTAACAAAACAGCGGCGGCAGTGAGGAGCCAGGATATATGGTCGATGCCGGAGAAGTATCACCATTCATGTTTAGATACAAACTGCTTAATCGGGGCTCACTGTCAGCTTGGGGAACAGCCTGGCTCAGAGACACACATCTCATGCGCCTAGATTTGATCCCAACACATGAGGAGCTCTGCGATTCCAGAGTCACAAAGCGCAGCTGGGTTCAGTTCTGTCAGTGCGGTGTTCTTGTAATTGGGGGAACTGGACCCCCAGTGCTTTGCGGCACCACGGCTTATAAGCTGAATCTGGATGAGCCTTGGAGCTTGTCTGGCGGAGCACGGGGGACCGGTGGGGCGGCGGCGGGCTGGAGCCGACCGCGGCCGGCCTTACCGGAATTTTATGAGGATCCCCTGAAAGGCGGCAGCTGCGGCAGTCTGTCGGCGAGGCCGATAACGCCGCGTCTCCGTAATGAGCTTTTCAGCATCATTTAATTCAGTGTCATTTAGAAATATTTTACTGGGATGGAAAAAAAAAAAAACAGGGCTATTTTTCAGCGGCTCTTGATATCTGATTTGCACAGGACAGCTCTACGCCGGCTGAGGATGTGAGCACAGGAAGCAGCCTTTGAGAGTTTTGTGAGAAATACGGCTCGATGGCTAGCAGTCTTATGTCATACCTTCAGGCTTGGACTGTGGCCCTCACATGTTCTCCCTGCGTCGTGCGGGTTTCCTCTGGTGAATCAAGCTCCCACCCGCAGCCCAAAGACATACAGTCAAGTTAATCGGTGCCTCTAAATTACCCATGGAGTGCATCTGTTCTGTAATAGACTGGCATCAAGTCTTATGCCTGCAGCCTTGTGCCCTGCGTGGCTTGGTATAGGACTAGACCCCCTTACCAAGATAAGCAGCAAGATGGATGATTCTGTCTTTGAAGTGCTTCTCTTCTGATTTTTCCAGCTTCAATTCCCATTAGATCTGTGATGTTTCATAACCATTTCTCTCAAGTCACTGCTTCGAATTTTTTGTAAACCTAAAAGACAACTAGTAGACATGTATGTTATAAATTCCTGGGCTGTCGCTTACTGGAAAAAACCCAATATTTACAAGTAACACAATAAAATGAGGGAAAAGACTATATACAGCACCCTCCACAATTATTGACACCCCTGGTTAAGATTTGTTCTTAAGTTTATAATAAGTTAAATTTTGATTGCTGGAGCATAATCTCATCTCGAATATTGTAGGAAAATCTGACATTTAACTCAAGAGAATTAAAAAATAAAAATCCAAGAATTTTCGAGAATTATTGATAAAATCATATGTGCCGTGATTATTGGCACCCCTAACAATTCCTATAAAATAGATGCAATTGAAGCATTTCTAGAATTTCTAGCTTAGTTTTGAAACTTGATCAAAGTAAATAGGAACTTTTAGTTATTAATTAATGACTTTCTATTTCCCTGGGGTATAAATATGATGTAACACAGAGTCCTATTACTCTTAGCCACTCTTCAACATGGAAAAGAAAAGAGAACATTCCATTCAAGTAAGGCAGATATGCGTCCACCTTCATCAGGTAATGGCTACAAGAAAATAGCTACTCGCCTAAACCTGCTTGTATCTACAGTCAGAGGAATAATAAAAAACAACAGCTGGATCAGTGACAAACAAGGCTGGATGAGCACCCAAGTTTATCTTGCCACCAAAAAGAAAAAGCCTTTTCTCACCTGCAATCACACATGTATACGTCTAGAGTTTGCTAAACGGTACTGGGATGGTACTGGGACTTCTTCTGGGACCGTGTCAGATGAAACTAAAATTGAGCTGTTTGGCCACAAAGATTCTAAGTGGGTCTGGCATAAATCCAAGGATGAATATGTGGAAAAGCACCTAATGCCCTCTGTTCAGAATGGTGGGGAATCTGTGATGCTGTGGGCCTGTTTCCCTTCCAAAGGCCTGGGGAACCTCGTTAGAGTGCATGGCATCATGATCTCCTTGAAATACCAGGACATTTTAAATCAAAATCTGGTGGCCTTTGCCAGAAAGCAGAAGATGGGTCGTCATTGGGTCTTCCAGCAGGATAATGACCCTAAACATAAGGGAAGATCAACACAAAAATGGCTTAGCAGACACAAAATCAAGCTCTTGACCATCTCAGTCCCCAGACCTCAACTCCATTGAAGACCTGTGCGGTGAGCTGAAGAGGAGAGTGCATAAGAGAGGACCCAGGATCCAGGCGATATATAGAAAGGTTGTGCAAAGAGGAATGATCAAAAATCTATATCTGTATTCTACAATCTTGTGAGATGTTATAGGAGAAGATTAAATTCTGTGTTGTTGGCAAAAGGGGGTTGTACAAAATATTAACTGCAGGGGTGCCAATAACCGTGGAACACATGGTTTCATGTAAATTGTGGGATTTTTTTCCTAAATAAATGTACTTCATTTAAAACTTGGGGTTTTCTCTTTTATGTGATGCAAGACTATATTTTTCTGAAAAATTAATGTATTATAAGCCTGAGAACACATCTCAACCAGGGGTGCCAATAATTGTGGAGGGTGCTGTATTTAATCAAAGCCAGCATTTATGAGTTGAAATTTAGAGGCTATATTGATTGAATGGACCAAAGGTTGATTGAACAGTCCAAAAAAAAAAAAAAACAGCTTTGTGACATATTAAATTAGAAAAATATAATTTCTTTTTCTCTCAACATTTCATGGAAAGAGAATTACGATTCAGCCATGTGAAAAGCAAAGTGAAACCATGTTAAGTGAACCATGAGTTTTTAATTGCCAGAGAGCCGATTCATAGCTTACTAGCCATCATACTGTTTAGTAATATAATATCAAAAATTAACATGATTACACTGTGACAAATGAAGGGACTGTTATTAAAAGGATGTCATTAGAGTGACAGATTATTGATTAAAAATAAGTTCTTTTTAAATGAATACCAAAGCCATACAAAAAACAGTGATGTGGTACTTCTAGATTAATCTAGACTAATTATTTTTTTTAATCCAGACCGATGTTATATCTCAATCAGCATTTTTAGCTTTTCCAAAGGGGGAAATTCTAGCTTTGCATGATTCTCTTCCCTAACCCCCCCTCCCCACCCCCTACTGAACTGAGAGGAAGTAATCAGCCTAAATTCTATTATTATAGGCCTTCTGTGTGGAGTAATAGACCGCTGGAGTCTTAATCCGATAGATTTGTGTACGTCTGCTCAATGAGGGTCCCTGTGAGTCACGTTCGCTGTGATAAAACCGTGGGCACCGAGCCTCTGCGCAGACTGCAGTTCAGTGTCACCAGCAGCGCAGCACAACGTGCTCCCAGAACGATAAAAACACATCGCTGTTGAAGCAGACACACATCCAAAGTACGGCCTTATGGAAACGGCCCCTAATGTTTTCTTGGCCAGTCATTTAAAGCATACATAACGCCACAGAAAAGTCTCTGTATGGTCATTAGGCCTTTTGAGTACAGCAACAATGCAAATCAATACTGCAGATGATACTGCTAATACTACAAACAATAATAACAATATTATGAAACAATTATGATATCAAGCACTCTAATATTCAGAGGTTATTTTTCATTTACCCTTCTGATGACTTCCAGCCGTTGACTGTCAACGTGCCATGGAATGTGCTTTGAGTAGTAGTCTTCTTCTTAGTCATGAGCTGTGTCATCAAGCTGGGACTCGAAGACAAACTCCCAGAATCACAAACAGAATCACAGAGGCTGTATGTTTTCGTGGGAAGGTAGATGACTGTCAGATTTATTTTTAAAGACTGTCTGTGTTGCCACGTACATGTTAAATAAAATAACTCACATTTTTTTTAAAAGCAGGTTGAGGTGGAGAGCAGGTTTGTGAAACTGGAAACCTGAACTTGTTGTCTTTGTGGTTCTGTACTGAGTCACCGTGGAAAAGGACTCCGACCAGACAATGCGTGACTCAGACTAGCAAATGACTTTCACCGACTTTCACTCAAACTGAAAGCACAAGTTTGCAGTAAGTTTAAGAGCCACCATCCTCTCCAGGAACTACTACTTGGTGGCAAGAACATTTATACTAGAGCTGCAGTCATCGCAACACCTGTGAATATTTGCTGTCACTGTTATAAGAAGATCTGGTAAGAAAAAAAAAACAGCTTAGTGGTATCTTTAATTTTTTTTTTGCTAAACTGAGGGAACAGTAAAAAAAAGAATAGGATTTAAGCACATTATTCTGCGATTTGGAGACTTAGACTCTGGGTGTGTGGAACTTGCATGTTCTCCCTTTGGGATAAAAGCTCATCGATTCATGATTTAAATCCAGCGATCCAGTGACTTGGCTTCATTACTTGTGGTTTGGAGACTCCACTTGATGGACACATTGTGGATCTCATTTTGAGTGCAGTGCAAGGAAGGATGGCTCAGAAAGAAAAGGAACTAAAAAAACTAAGATTGCTAAAAGTCTTGTACTTTCGTTACTTACGGTTATCGTCAGGGCTGGGTAGGGGTTAATGCTGTCATAGTTGGGATTGGAGTTGTCCCTGTAGAAATGAATGGAGAGTCCCCACAAAGATGTAATTACAATCCTGTGTTTGTGTGTGTGTGCTACTCTCTTGAGGGGTGGGGGGAGGAATATTTAAGTTCATAATGAGTTAGAGTTATTCTATCCAAGCGTCAGGTAACTAGAATTAGCAGGCATTGTGAGACTAGCATGATTCAATAAAGCTTTTGAGTTTGTGCTAGACTTCAGGACATACACATGCTGTTGTATTCCTGCTGGCACACAAAGCCGTAAGGATTAGAAGGTTACAAATCTCAGCTAGATCCTGCGTTTTGTGATAGCGACTCCCATAAAAAATGCAAAAATATTCAGCTTTTAAAAAATCTGGATTCATTATATGAGAGAAAGCATACATTTACACACCGCTCCCAATTAAATGTTTAAATATTAATGTGCCGTCAGACCAAGCTGATTTAGTACTGAGCAGAAGCAGCAACACAGCGAACGTTCGGAGTTCTACAGTTTAAAATGTGAAATCGCTGATCATCGGACAGGGAAATGGCAACACTGGATAACAAACCGTCACCGGTGTGGCAAATAAGTGTTTCTGACAGGGTGGTGATTAGAATGAATTAGCAGCACCGCTGTTATTCACTGTAAAAGCCTCTCACCGGGTCATCGCTCTGCTGGCTGAGAGACTAGTTCGCTGGACTGTGAAATCGGAACAATCTGACAGCATTCCCGTTCGGAGGTTCCTCGTGCGGTGCCTGCGAGTCACGTGACTGCCGCACCCCCCGTGGACACGCTAAGCCCTTCCTGGCCTCTCCCGCTCTGGAATCCCTCCTGCATCAAATGGTACAGGAGGCAGAAATGTTAATTGGAAGCCACTCATCTGTAAAGAAAACAGACCCAGATCCATTCATATGCATTTATTACATTCGATTACATTAATTGGTTGCTTCTACAAACAGATTCTTCACTGACGGCAGCTTGTGTGATTCCACACTTCCATACTAAGTCTTATTTGACGTTTTATATGTAGTTTCTCCGAGGTGGAAACGTGGAGCTCTGCTTGAACCTCTTGGGAAGCACGGCTATTGGGTCGTGTTGCTCTTTAACTGGCGTGCAAACCCCTGGCCCTGCTCTATAAGCCAGCTGGGTGCCGCAGCATTCGTCTTGGTAAATCTTCCTATACAAACAGACCCTGTCCTCCGACGCGGCGCATATGTGCAGCAGTAAATCACACGCTCTCCTCCCGCGACCCCCAGTTTGAACTACTCGGAGTCGGATACCATGTTGACCTCACGGCAGCCCCCGCCCGTGTGGGTCTTGTGTCACTGTGAGGGGAGGCTGTTTCAGCTGCTCTTGCCACCACAAAGTTGAGCTAACCTTAAAACCCAGAAAAATGTTTCCCTTCTCCGACTCAAGGCAGAAAATTATCCCAGGGATTTCTAGATTTCACAAAACTTTCCGGTCCTTTGTAAGCATGCTTCAGGTTAGAGGTCAATGCCATCAAGTACGGATAATGTACCCTTTCCTACTCAAATGAGCCTGTCCCAGAGATTTCCATCTTAGATTAAAATCAAAGGTTTTGTTAAATGAAGGTCTTGAGGAAGTTCAAGGATTTTTAAAATGTTATGGGTCCCACAATAACTAGACATAAAAACATTTATTTCCTAGATCAGTATAGGATAAAATCAAAGAGCAAATGGTAATACTTTCTATGAATGCCATATCTATAAGAATCTATGAACACATTCATAACTCATTATAATTCACTCATAAAGCACTAACTTCGCTGAAGCTTCTGAAGTACTATAATCAACACTTTAATGCTTTATGACTTATAGAAGATGCTGTAATGATTATTAATTGTTATGCCAGTGATTATAATGTTTTATGAAAGCATCAATAATACATTATAGATAACAGCTTGAAAAAAAGTGTCACAGAGCAAATTTTCTGAACACAGTCCACAGGATATATGTTTGAGGACATTTCTGTGTTTCTGCATTTTGTAAATGTAGTGAAAGTTCTTCATTGGCTTACTGGAGGACTGTGTAAGTTTTGGTTCCCAACACTGTAACATATGCTGAGGAAGCCTGATTTAAGGTCGTTGCTGAAAAACAACAAAAGATGGACTGTTTTGGAAATTTGCTCTTCAGCTCAAAAAAAAAATCAGCATCTCTAGCATGGTCTCCTGCTGGACCGGCGAAATCCATGTCCAGTGGGAGCCACACGAGTCTGGGTCGGACATGACGGAGGATACACCACTTCCAAGACCTTTACCGCTATAGTGCAAATGACCTGTTTGACGAATGGGCACAATAAAAGCGTGTTTATTTAACCTTGTATGAAACTCAATCCACTTTCAGAGATCGCTCAAATCCCCTGGGTGTGAATGACCGCTGTCTTTTTAAATAAACCAATATCTTTCACACCCACTATGAATCTACAGGGGGGGGGGGGGGGGGGGGGGGGGGGGGGGGGGGGGGGGGGGGGGGGGGGGGGGGGGGGGGGGGGGGCGGGCGGGG
>JABFDZ020000042.1:19523957-19543848 GCA_019775955.2 Pollimyrus isidori
AATGTAAAGTGCATTGAGACAATGTAATGTTGTGATAATGCGCTATATAAATAAAATTGCATTGCATTGCAAATTTGATTGGCCACTACAAAAGTGGGGGGGGCTTTTATGGGGAGGGCATTTTTGGTGGTGCTGTTCTTCCACAGCTGCTCAAAAGTGCTCAATTTATCCAGCTTGCAGTCTAATAGCTATAAGATCGCTTCTTTGACTCTTAGATAATGCAGTTGTCCTAAAACTGATATTTTAGTGCTTTGATTCTATGTTTTTGGACTTTCAGATACTGCATTTGGACTAATTAGTGGATAAGCTAATAATCACTTGTTTGCACGTCAGACAACTACCCTGGTCGTTTGGGAGAAGGCAACTAGTAATGGTAGGGGGGCACTTTCAATCGTTCAGGCTAAAGGGAAATCCCAGGCACCCCAGCACGTGTCTGGTAGTACAACTACTAACTGGACTAAAGAAGAGTTAGAAGATTTACAATTAAAAATAGGTGCACTGAGAAAAAACGCCCATATTGTAGGCTGATTATTTTTTTGATCCAATGACTATTTATAGTAATTTATCAAAAATATGGCCCTGAAACTGTTTAGCATTCTTATGGAGCTTGTTCTGGTACATCTTAGCCCGCAGCCATTCACCAACTCCTCCTTATGGCTTCCAGACGCCCGATTCCTCACCGGCTGCATGTCTCAGGCTAGCTTGCCTCTCCGAGAGTGCCTGCGCAGCCAGGTCACGATTAGCAGCTAGCTATCGATTGTGGCCATCTGCAGGCTATGTATCTGCAAGGAGTGGCGTCCTCGCCGACTGTCGATACGAGATGGGGTTTCGTCCAAGAACTTGCGCTGTATTTCACAGTGCCATTACTTTTAGGTAAAATAAAGTAAAATAAATAATAAATAAAAGGCAGATAAATCTCCATTGTGTGAGTTGGCTCACGGCCATCAGGCAAGTAATACATTTTAATATTCTGGAATAGCAAATGTACATTAGTGAGTGTCATTTGCAGATCTCTGTTCCCTCTATAGGATGACTGATAGCAAGTACGTGATTTTCCCTGTATGCTCTTAAATCTGAAATAAAAATGCGGCACGGCGTAGTGTTTAATACATATTTCTGTTCTTTTACATTTCAGATCCCTGCTGCTACGGCATGCTTATCATATTTTTAAATGATATCTCTGAAGTAAATTTGAGCCTGATGAAATATTATTGCACTACAAGATATTTAAAAAAGGATTTTGGGGAAAACAGTCTAAGTGAACAGATGCAAATGTAGTGAAAACAGTTTCGTACTCAGACGGAAGATAATGAGTGGTTACGTAATGGGGGGAGGGAGGGTAAAAAAAAACATGCATTACAATGTTGAAGTGACAATTATTGAAGTGGTTCTGTGACATGCAGGCTTGAAATGGATTTGGACCCACTCCAGTTCAGACCATTTCCCTGCTTTTTAATCAGGGGTGTGAAATGAAATGAGGCCGCCACTTCATAGCTGTTGACCCATGGAAGGCACTTAAACAACAACAAAACAAAACAAAACAAAACCAAAAAAAAATCTCTCCTAAAAACGAAGCGTAATTCAGTTAGATCATTATCTCCATTCTGAATTCCACAGCCACGTTTAATCGAGTGATATCCCCGCTCTCCAAAACAAGCAGGCGCCACCAAAGCAATGAATTGTCAAGTTTCTCCGGGCGAGCGAGAGCCGTGATTGAGTTACAGCCTCGCGATCATCGGCTCCATTAAGAACCGGTTAGCGAAAAGTCCCCCATGTGCCATATCAAGCGGGGACTGCATGACAAGCAGGATAAATGCTGTAACGGATATTAATTTCATCACAATACGTTTTCTCTTTCCACAGCACAGATTAAGGCTGTAATTGTTAGCAGCGGTGGATGTACATTTAGTTTTTTTTTTTTCTTTTGCCAGTATTTTCGAACTTGGAAAGATTAGCCTCAGCTCAGGCTGCGTGTGACCGGAATGCTGACACTTCCAGACCAGTGACATCCTGAGACTTTTGTTTCATCCCTCTGATGTCAAAGCCAACGTGGCCCTGCTGGTTTCTGTGCCGGCTCTTTTTGGCTTAACGTCAGAAAGCAGGCAAACTAAATCAGTAAGATAAACATCAGGTACTGCCTCCAGACATTAGACCTGTGAATAAAACAGATCACAGCTTGTCCTCCGACACTCTCTGGGACAATATCATTTTAATTTAGCAAGCATGTACTGCCCTGTCTTTCCCCTTCATCTACATGCCAGAAAATTATACTAGTGTCATTACATTACATCTCTAACACAGCATAAGCTGTTGATGCAGGTATAGTTGTTATATATAGAGAGAGCACGTTCTGGATCATTCTATACATTTCTATGACAAACTGTGTCCCAAGGCATGGATTTGAGGCTGAGGGCTCCAGCAGATATGGTTTCCATGGCGATATTAGCTACCTAATGGCCTGCGCACTTCCCTCATGTACTTTAGTGACATGTGTCAGCAGTGGGTGCCTTTGACATAAGAGGTTTTGCGTTTCACTTGTCACATCAGTCAGACCTCCAGCTTGCGTGCCTGCATGTGCAGGAACACGGCTCCTGTCAGCTTTCTTGCTGCAGCCAGTACATGATATTGGCATGTGTGACGTGCATGTGAGTGTGCATGTGAGTGTGCATGTGAGTGTAGGACTGATCGGGGGGACGGGGCATAAGGGGTTGTGGAAATGCAGCTATGATGTGCCGCTTCATTTACTCTGGTCTTCACTCCCCCCCCGCCCGTCTCTTGCGCAGCATGCTATCCAGGGGACTCGCAATGCCAGCTGCCTGCACTGGCACATCGTCGCATTTGCTGCAACAGAGGGCTGACTGACATGCAGGGTGGGCTGCAGTGAACAGGCAGCTCAGCTGAGCTCCGGGGCGAGTCGGGTTTGGTGATGGCGGGGTGGGGGGGGGGGGGTGGTAGTTATTATGATGCAGAAAAGGACCACAGGGCCACAGTGAAGGGGGAATATGGGGTCTGGCAAACATCGCGTCCGCTGACAGTGACAGCAGGATCCAGCAGGGATTAAGGGGGTGGTGCTGCAGACACCGAGCAGGCGGCCGGGGCTGTGTCAGCAAGTCAACCCGCCGTATCTTCCCATCACTTAGTGGAAAAATAAAAAGAGGCCACAGGGCGACGGGCAGATCACGGTGCCTTCTGAGCCCGCAGAGAGCAGAGCTGAAGCCGGGAGCAGGGGGGAGGGGGGCTCTCTGAGGTGGGGGGGCTGCCTTGGTGATAAAGTCAGATGTGATCTCAGCCCATCTCCAGTGAAATCTACACAGAAGGCTGCCATATGCTACCACTGACATCTCTATTATTTATCCATACAATTATACGTCTTCCATCCATTTAACCTGCTTAGGGTCAAGGGGAAAGTCTTGTCTACTCGTACAATTTGTAGACCAGGATGAAACATTAAAAGTTTTAAAAAGTATACCAATTTCAAACACTTTTTCTCATTATGCACGTTGCGCTTATCTTGCTGCGGTATGGAACGTCTTGAACTATTTTGTTCCAAGAGGTCAAGTCTCCATTCTTGCGCCTCTGAGATTACCCCCACTCCTCCGCAAATTGTAATACTTTGTCAAAAAAAAAGCAAAGAAAAAAAGAGGGGTCTAGTTTCCTTTGTCATTTAGGTGAGCAGTCAATTGCGGCCTCCTTATGAAAGAAGAGACTCTAGAACATGTGATTAAATGCGTCAAAAACATGTAACTTTGTTAGGCTGAAGGAGAAGGAGACAGGTTTGTCAATGGATGTCTAAAATTGCACAAATTGTCCTTTCCTTAAATCGGTCAAGGAATTACAACTTTGTCCTTCTGACTATAAAACTTGTTATTGTTCCAATATTTCCTAATAAAGAGAAAGCGTGTTCAAAAATATAGCAATAGATAATTTTCCCATCTCGCACCGTCAGGAAAGGGATTAGCTGGCTCCAGATTTTAATAAACGCTTACATTACAGCTATGCCTTTAATGGTCCTGTGCACACGATTCCTTAAATCTTACTGTCAGCTAATAGAACATCGATAAAGACACATACTGCTAATTGGGCCCTAAATGTTTTCAGTCATTGACTTCTGTGATGTCAGAGAAGTTTTAAAACTTTGCAAAGTACAATACAATGGTATACCATCCAGACCTGTATTATTATTACTGTAATTTTGGTTTTTAATTTCAAAGGAAATGGTTTCTTGTTTAGAAATATTCATCGGATATTATTTTCTGTGATACAACTGTGTTTTTCACTCTTAAACCAATATCATTTTCCCTTATTGAATATATTAAAATCAGAATCACCTAAAACTACTGACTGCAGATGAAAATGTAACACTGGTTGGATGTGATATAATACCCATATGTGAACTGAGGCAAATGTGGAGATTATATGGGAACTTTTAAATCTCAAAATCTACTTGTGAAAATCTACATGGTAGCAAATCACAGGAAGGAATGCAAAGTTTTGACTTCAAACATCAGAATGAAACATAATATTGCAGTTTAAAATAATTAAACACGCAGGCTACCCTCACATTAAATGTTTTCATCTACAATTTCTTGTACAGACTGCGTGCATCTGCAAGCCATTACACGGACTAAAATGGTAATATACAACAGGGAGGATGTCTTCTCATCCAGTATATTACAACACCTGAAAGTGCCTCATTTCTCCTGAAAGAACAGGACTCCTAAATAAATCTCGCCGCTTTATAGGTTTCGAGCAGTAAGCCCATAAACACAGCTTGTGGTTCTCCCGATAGGTAACAACAAATTAGGTTTGGCACCCGCCAAGGTGCATAAGAAGAGACAACACCACGACCAAAACGTTCGAAGGGAAGGTGCCATTGCAAAGTGATCTCCCAGTGGGCTTTCTCTTCTAATTCAGTTACTCCCTGATACTCTGTCTGTTTCTGGCCTGTCGCCCACAGACCATTCCAGAACATTTTTGCTGGCATCCAACATAAGAATAGGTTGTAACTACTCACTGCACAATGACACTGATCTTTGCTGCCCTGGTCAATTTGTCAATGGCAGGATCAGGCTCAGTGAGTGGATCATCAGAAGGGGGCTGGCCAGCCCTGTTAACTGTCCCCTGAAGGCACACAAGATGAGCTCTTTTGACATTGGTTCTTCCCTTCACAACAGTTACTGTCTATTATGAGCTGCGGCTGTTTTGCTTCCTTTGTGGCTACAATCGCAAATGAACGAACAAATGTATTTCCACACATTCAAGTGAATGAATCGCAACTGAACCCGATTGCCATCAGCTTTGCCAAGAAGCACCCCCCCCCCAAGAAAAAAACATGCAACCCTTCATGATGATTAACACTCATTTCCATGAGTAAGCTTCAGCCATCAATGACAAGCTTAAAAAAAAAAAATCTCCTTCCCCAGCTTGCGGATGATGACAGCCAAAGCATTAGTTCATCTTTGTCCAAACGGAGTCACACTCGGCAAGTGCTCGTCCCTCGTGGATTAGCGGGGAGCCACTTATCGTCATATTACTCACGACGGTCCTCGGCACCAATCCCACATTGCCCCTGGCGAATGGGTTTTGTCAGTCCAGTCACTTATGACCAAGGGAGCTTTTAAAATCAGCTTTTAATATTAAACGCATGTTTAAGTTAGAGGGATGACATTAAAGAACAAGATAAAAAGAAAGAAAAATATTTAAGAGTGCACCTTAAAACAGTCCTGTTTTCCAGACGATGCAGTTCCTTTGCCTATGAATGGCTAATTTTTTTCCCCCAGCTTTCCTACACACTGTTATATAAGACAACTACCTTGAGCCCTAGCTTTATATGTTGGGAAGAAATGGCAGTTAAACGCATCTATGGTTGGATAACAGGACAGTGAAATAAAGTTCAGAAGAAAAATGCAAAGTGGCCATTGCATTTTTTTCAATGCACCATAACCGCAGGTAATACTCATTGCCAATGTTTCCCAGGGACCAAAGCAGAACCAATCATCCATTTTGATCATGATTCTAGCTGGTGACAATCAAGAAGTGACTCATTGAATCCCTTTCTCTGCTACAATATTGCCAGTATAGCTTACATCCTTTGCACTGTTTCTGTTCATGTAGTCTTACAGTCTATCAATATCTAAATGCATTTTTTTACCACTGTAAACCTGCAATTTCTTGCAGAATTAATGTCAGAAAAAATAAAACTTGTTCCCTGACGCATGCAGACCCACCCCCACAATAGAATGGTGCAATATGTATTATCCTTCATCCCTGATTAAGATTATTCGACAAAAAAATTTGTCAACTACAGGGACAACTTAGATATCAATTTCTGCAAAACATAGGAACACCTAGATCAGGGGTGTCGAACTCCAGTCCTGGGGGGCCGGAGCCCCGCACAGTTTGTGGTTTACCCTCATTTAACACACGTGATTCAACTCCTCGTGCTAACCACCACACAGCTCTTGAGTTGAATAATTTGTGGTGAAAATGGAAAAGAACTAAGCTACAAAGGGCTAGAGTTCGACACGCCTGACCAAGATGATACATTATTTCATCTACTCTTCTCACAAGTACAGGACACCGGATCTTATATTGGGCACTGTATCTCATTTTCTTCCCTGGAAGGGCAGCCATCAGAGGTTTTCTTCTCCTCATCACAAGGGCACTTCATCATGTTTTCTCTTGTGTAAGGGCACCCCAGAGGGCAATTCTTGAGTTTTTTTCTACCAGAAAAGTGCCCAGAGGGCAGCTCCCGTTTACCCATTTGTAGGGGGCACCTTATGTGGCACTGCATCATGCTTTCACCATCGGAGGGACATCCATTAGGGCAATTCCCCCCACCCTCACATATGGACGGACGCCCCATAAAGCCTACATCACATTCTGGCCACTGAAGGGGCACCTATTTGGGCACTTCCTCGCGTTTTCACACTATGTAGGAATGCCCTTTACAGCATACAAGTTTTCTCTGCTGGAAAGGGCACTCTTTGGGCACTTAAACAAGGAGGGGTGGCAGAGAGGGCATTTCATGATGGCCCCCTTTTTCACTGGAAGGGTATCCATAGGGACTGTTTAGACCACTGTAAAAACAAGGTATAGGGCACTGCATCACTTTTTCTCCAGTAGAACGGTACTCAGTAAGACACATCATCACTTTTTGTCGCTGTATAAGGCACATAGTGTCACATGTAGCGGGCTTGCTAAATGGAGCTGCAGTTATCTGTCTGTCTCTGTCTATCTATCTATCTATCTGCAGGTTTTGAAACTGACGAATGTGAATTGGATGGTTGTAAATCACGTTGTTCAACTGCCCGACTCATCTGTAAATGACTGGGATCTAGCCTATCAAAAGTATGCTTGACCTTAGTCCCTACTGGTGATGACTGGTAGCTAAAAGTAATTGAGGTAGGAAGATAATACATATTACAATAGTGAATTTTTCCAAAGACAGAAAATGTGTTTTTAAATGGCACTAAAATTATAGGAATGAGAGGTAATACTTCTACCTCTATGACCGCTGCTCCCTATATTCCAACTGGTAGGATCTGGGTCAATGTGGCTCTGACTTGATGTCACCGCAGTATATTTTCAATACAGTGAAAACCACATATTCAGAAGAAGACGCTTGGACTAGTGCTAATTATAGATGAACCACCTATGGGATCATCTCATCTCAAGGAGGGCGGTATAGAAATAACAGCCAGCTTTGTCTCCCTTTATAGCCCCTGCTGGTTACATAAATCTGGTCCTCCAACGATTCTTCCACCTGCATCCTATAGTCTATGACGGTAATGCTGTGGACACAGTTTGATATTTAAACAATTACATACCAAGGTCGCATGGCGTGCGTAAGTGTGATTTAAATAATTTAAACTGAAATTCGAAAATTGCCTCCTTCATAATTTAAATAGTACTTTTACAGAGAGACCCTTGTTCAATTATCATTGATTATTTTCCACCCATGAATAGCCATAGAAGACAATAATATTACTCAAGTCTCATCCTCTGCAATACAGAAATTAAACAAAAGGAAAAATCAATAAACGCTGAAGGATTTTTAAAATGGAATTAATGTCTATCATCACTTTTCACACAGTTCTGTTACTGCGGAGAGTAACTTCTATTGTAATTTAAATGACCTAACTTTTGATATTGACTTAGCCTAGCTAACTGGGTTCCCACAAAGAAACGAATGTCAAAAGTCAGCTCATTGCATCCAGTGTTAGTACATTTATGTCATTATACGCTGGAGGATGTTAGCCCGTGAAAGGCACTGAGCACGGGCAAACGCACTGTGCTTCATCAATGTCCTGTTGGGCTACAACACCTTGCTGTGTTCACTGTGTTACAGCTAATATGTACCTCAGGCTTATTGCCTTCGCAGAAAAGCAGACTGTGAACGGCAAGATTGTTTGGTTTTGAAAACAGTTAATTTCCTGAAGTAAAATGAAATCCCTGTTGTTTCACTCCATGACCAGCCCTTAATTACCAATTAGCTTTGCTCCAGGTTTTATCCTTAATCTGCCACGTTCGTTTATCTATACAGTCCCGCAGTACAGAAAAGATAAATGCATAGATAGTATCAGCTGCAGCCAGGTATAAATTATACAGAAATACTTTGAAAAGCAAGACACACATAGGGGAGAAAAAAAAGACTCCCTTAAGCCTGGGAAGTTGCTAAGTGACAGATGTTCTGATCCTGGTAGCTACTGAGCACGTGCAGGAACTCTAGCAGTGAGAGACAGCTGCTGAGTGGGGGAAGAGGCCAGGCCTGATTGGCCGAGGGCTTCATGCATAGTTTGTACTAAGCTCCTGCTGAGGAATAAATCATGAAAGAACACCACAGTAGCAAAGAACGCTGGAAAATTGGTACAAGAAAAAACTCTTACCTCTCTGTCTCTTGATCTCTATCTTTTGCAAACTATTTATATTCTGAAGACACCGAAACTCAAAACCTTGGATTCATCACTGTCCCTGCACTCCTTTTAGAAAACACATGTGGTAAGTCGATGGAGATGGACACTTTTAACTAATTGATTTTTATGGAGTCAAACACTTTCAAATCTCAAGCTTTTGTTCGTTGTGGCAGAGCAGGGAGCTGCTTTGGTGAGACCTGCTGAAGAAAGTGTGTTTTGAATAAATATGACTGACACCAACAAATTCGCATATAAACATTCCTTTCACTGGATTACAGTTCATCAGGCCCAAGAACCAATTACATGTTGAAATCTTCATGGGAGCATTTTCTGCCCTTTTCTTTTTTGAATCCTTCTACCTTAATCGAATTCGGTAAGCGTCTTTTACTACATTGTAATTTCAAAGTATGTCCCAAATGACGAGCGTAAATTATGAAAACCGCCCGCGTTTGATCTGAAATCCATGAGATCCTTCACTGTGCCACACTTGCAAGACCGTCGTAATTTGGCAGCCAGTGATAATGTCAGCTAATTGGATGCCTTTCTCGGCCCTGAAACTGTACACATATTTACATTCTTACAACGCTACATAGTTATCATGTATGATTACTGTAGATTAATCTAGGAACGGCTCCATCCCTACATAGTATGATTTAATGCAATCTTTCATTCTGAGTTATCACAGAATTATCATATATTAATAAATGGGACCCTACTCAAGATGGAGAAAGGATACTTCTGGGAGTTATTAATGCATAACCCAACAGCCACATACACAGAACTGACAACGTTGTCCTAGATTCACAGTTTATACTGATTAATTGAAACAAATGGAAAATAGTACCAGCATTGTTCAAAAGCTAGATCTCGGTTTGCATACTAAATAGCTGTAAGTGGCTAAAAAGGCCCATGATAATGTACTTAAGAGCAGAAGTTACTCAAACGTCCAGTTTTAATGAACACATTTATCATAGCATCGGTGTATCTCTGTGTAGTATACATTCTGTGCAAATTTTCCTCCTGCCTTGAAGTATATTAGCATGGAATTTTTAGAATCATATCCAATTAAACCTTTTGATTACATATTAATCTTCTTGTTTTTTATTTCTGGCATTTGCTTTATAAGTTATATATGCTTATGCTTTATAAGTTATATGTTTCAAGAAAAGGGTCATTACATTAATCGCACCAGACACCACATTCTTCAGTGATGAAGAATGACAAAAGGAACAGAAATTAATAACCACTTTTGTGACACTACATACACAAACACATTTATAAAAAAAAATGCAGTTTTAAATTCCATGGAAATTCTGTCCATTTTAACTGTTTAACAATCACAACCCTGCACTTTCCTACAACTACTATGAAGAATACTTATTATATAAATGTCACAATCAGATTTATTTGGCTTGCAATTACGGTTCACAACTGTGACTGCCGTAATCTTCTATATGCAGGAATGCTGTTTAATGAAAGTTTAATGATGAGGTTCTTTCTTTGTATAGTTTGCCGTATAGAGGAAAGACGATTATAATTCACAGATGAAATAAGACAATCAAACATCAAAAACATCATTGCTGACTTGCCCCTAATTCTTTCACGGTATTGAACCATGCTAAGTCTCACAATGCCTGCTAATTCTAGATACCTGATGCGTGTACAGAATAATTCTAACTTATGATGGCTCAGTGTGAACATAAATACTCCTCACCCCCGCCTCGAGAGAGTAACACACACACACACACACACACACACACACACACACACACACACACAGTTAACTACATTACTACTCTTGACTGAAATAGAATTACGAAAGTAGTATTAATGGCAAAAAAGATTTTTAGTCCATCATTTGACAATCTGTCCATATAGATTCATATACAGTAGACATAACCAGGAAACTTTGTCTTGCAATGACTGTTCCAGTTCCATGCCCCTACCTTCTTCTCCTCTCATTCTCTCTCTGTATGGCATCATAACGGAGGAGCAGCAGCTAACCTGAAGGAAACGTTACGTTGTTTGCACTAAGTCACCCCTTTAAATGAACCATCCAAACACACTATCAAGATAACCGTTGAATGCAATTGGTTCTGAAAATTGCAGAGTGAAATTAATGAAAGAAAAATAACCATTGCCTTCATGAGCTAGCTTAGCGTTTTATAATTTTCATTCAGTGGCACATTCAATTACGTCCAGTGCATGCTAGTTTTCCATTGATTGGTCACAGAATGCGTCATCATGCTTTCTCAATCTAAAAAATTATTATAGCCATATATCCCGCCCCACACACATGCATAAACATTGTGATATCATTGCAATATTTCATATCTCAACATCTAATATGCCAAGTATTTTTAAGGTGGACTTACTTGTCACTGAAGAACTAAATGAGTTATAATACTACAACAATAATATACTGTAACCTCATATGACAGAGATCATACAAACTGCTCTATGATAAGATTGTTCTTGACTCACTTGAACCACCAAGAGTAGATCAGGAGCGATTTTCTGGTGAGAAGCACTGGGATTGCATCCTATTGGTAACAACTACGTGTTTCAAACATTCAGCTCAGTAGCATAACATTTTCCATTTATGTTGAGCATATTGCAAGAAAGATGTTATTCCATTTATTTTAATTGACTTAGATGTTTTAGAAGTCATTACACTTTGTTTAACTTTGAAAATAATTTTATATTAGACTACTTTTGTGTTCAGAAATGTAAATGGTTAAGCTGTTAAATGTTATTAAAATCACATAAATATGCATACAAATTATATACATAGGGGTTTTTAAATGCTTTTCAAGACACCCAAAGCGCTTCACACAACTAATGGGGAGCCACTTCAACCACCTCTGTACAAAATGCTGATTATGGTGGACTTTTAAAAAAGTTTTTTATACCTTTGTGCAGAAAATGCATATTAATAACCCACTCTCTAAAGTAGGGGTCTCCAACTCCAGTCCTGGGGGGTCGGAACCCTAAACATTCTTGGGTTTCTCCTCGTTTAACACACCTAATGCAAGCCCTTAAGCTAATTACCACACAGCTCTTGAGCTGAGTCATTTGCAGCGGAAGAGGGGAAGAACTAAGCTCCTCAGGGCTCCGGCCCCCCAGGACTGGAGCTTGATGCCCCTGCTCTAAAGCCACCATTTGTCCACTTCCACCATGACCCCCTTCCACCTTCCCCTGCGCCCCCACTGCCCTTCATGTGCTTCATAGCCCGAGTCAGTTATAGCCAGCCGGACGTCGTTATTGTGAAGAGGCTGCCAGGCCTGGGTGTCTTATTATCTTTACTGACGACCTGTCCCCTTGTTCTGGATTCACTAGAGGCCTGTATCACAAATCCGGATTTTTGAGTTAGCAGGATAACCTGTCGAATTTAAGGTATCCCGGGCTAAATGTCAGTGAACAACTGTGGTATCTTAAACGCGACAAGTTTATCAAAGCTGACAAACAAATAGCTCTTTGTTATACAAGCCCCAGGACACATTGGAGGGAGTCAAAAGCAAGCGTACAAAGGCTCTGGCAGAATGACTGCAAGTGGAGACTCCAGTGAAGGGACGAGCTTCCTCACTGCCAGTGTGAGCAGCTGCATCGCAGGCCGTATCCGTGCTTCAGAACTCGAGTGGGGTCCACATAATGTGCAGCAATACTGAAGATTGATTTTCTTGACAGGCACGTTGGACTGAAACAAGACATTTCTCTGAATCAGTATTTAAAGTTTTAATGCAAAACCAGAGAATGGACTTCACGGTTTTAAATCAAGTGATCTAACTGTGACATTGTAGATGCAGACGTACGATTCACCAGCTTCCAGATATATGCACAGAGAACTGGTTCCCAAGTGGACTGTGACCACAGTCTGCACTATACATTTATAAAAGTATTTTCTTTGCATTATATAATGTTACCATATTGATATTCAAGATGGACAGCAGACTGATCTTGGACCCCCGGTGGTTTTTCTTATTCATACTATAGACTCCTTGTTTCCTCTCTTCCACTAAATGATTCAGTATCCATGACCTAATAATGTATTGCCGCACAGTCATGTTAAGTACCTTGGGCCAACTGTGCTTTGAAAGGCGCTATATGAAAATGAATTGAATTGAATAACTTTTCGCAACATTTTTTTCTTTAATAATTGTTAAGCTAATATAATATGTTTGCCAAGACTATACTTTGTGATGTATACATCAAGGTACAAAATATTGCCAGGATTAATAAAAGCGTACAGTCTAGCTATTGTGTGGCTACATTTGGCAGCATGTTTTTGAAAACTTTGGCAATGTTGCGTTCATTTGTTAAATCTTAAAACTGAGCTGCTTAGGATTTTGTTAGATAAACTGTAGACAGCTGGCTTCAATTAGAATCTTAAATTATGCCCACTGATAATTCACTCGAGAAGGGTATTTCTGTTTTCCTCCTGCCTAGCTTTCATTTCTGTTAACTAGAGCAAACTGAACAGACCAATGGTAGCCAAGTCACATGACTCAAAGCAATTTTCCCAATGTTGGAAGTACCACACATGAGGAGAATTTCTATAAGCTGCCCGTGTAGTGAGGAAAATGTCATATATTTGGTATATTCTACTCGTTAAAAGTAGCTTACAGCATGTTTACCTATGTGGACTAATAGAGCAGCAACTGGAAGAAAAAAAATAATTAAGGACATGAAAGGGAATATAAAAAAAACAGCCAAATGTAATCATCTGTCATAAATTAGGGGAATGTCAGGGTATTACGCTAATTAAGCTTGGCTTGAGTTATACTTTAATTAATTAATTAATGATAAATCAAATTTGCATTTTGAAATCACATTAGCCCATTATCGAAGACTGTGCTAATTCGAAAACTCCTGACGGTTGCCGGCTTTGTTTCACAGGGACTGGAGACAAACTTGAACCCAGCCAAATGAAATTCTTTTAACAATGGATTTAACAGATTCTGGTCCAGACATTTGGGAAGAATGTGGGACTGTGAGTTCCAAAAGCTGTGTGTCACAATTGTGATGACGTCTAATAAGGATGTTAAATAGCAAAGCCACATTCAGTTTTTCTTCTAAATGAACATTTAAATACATTATTCCTACAATGCATGCATGTGCATTTCTTGGTGTCATTTGCTCAAACTCTGAATATGAGTCTAAATATTTCTTTTTCCCACTTTACATGTGTGACCACATTTATGCAGAAAGTCACAGATGCAAATGTCTGAAATCCCACAATCCTCCCATCTCAGTTAAGCAGGTCTGTTGGGGGATGCTTTCTATTGTCTCTGCAGACTCACTGGGAAATATAGAAATGTTATGTAATGCAAAACCTTCGGTTCCCAACAAATTGAATTTAAAAAGGAATTAAGCTGGAATTCCAAAATGCAAAATAGCAGCTGGTTAATGGAAATCTTATGGTGGATGTTAATTAATCCCACCTTTGGAATTAATTGCCTCACTTAAATATTTATATGCACGTGCAAACATACAAGCTTTCAAAAGCTCAGCCTGTGTTACAGATACGTTTTCATAATGCTTGTGTATTTCAAACAACATATTTCTCTTTAACACCCACCGCAGGTCTTGCTGTTAAGTGACTTAATTTATGTGAAAAATCTTGATCACTCCCTACTGCTTAAGATCCTTGCAGAATTCAGTATTACATGCAACAAAAACAATTTATGTAGATTTCAGGGCATGTGTTATATAGTTTCATTCATTAAAAGTCATTAAAACTGTGCTGGTTTAAAATAAGTCATTGAGAAATTGAGTCAGAATTCTTTGGAAGGGTGCTATCACTTGCATTGAAAGTGCATTTGGGATTTCTCACCATAAAATTACACAAATGACTATCACTTTTTCTCAAGTCATACTCTAACAGTTAAGATCAACAACTTCAACACATAGTAAAATATCAGGTAAGCAGGAGTATAGGAAATAAACATTATGTATAGTAAAAATAGATGCGGTTCAGATGGCCTGATAGGATTAAGACTGGCCAAAGGGAGTACGATTGTTCTAGAATTTCTTGTTCAGCAAGAAAGTAGCTGCTCAGATGTCTGTTGGTTCTCATTGTAATGGTTTTGTTGAATTTTCCTTAAAGTGTGTCTGTGGAGCAGGTGGTGCTCTGGGTGGGAGGGGCTGGAGAAAATTGTGCCGGCATGGTTCTTTACTCTAGACTTACACAGGATCTCAGTGGCGCAGAGGCTGGGCTTCTCTGCAGATTTGCCGACGTGTTGAAGCTTGTCCTTGGAAAGAGATGATGGCATGACAGAGCAGACAGTGAGGGACAATGTGATGATGCCGTCAGTTGCGGCTTTTATGGAAGCTTTGGTGGAGTTTTTTTCAGCCTCCATGGTGAGTGTTCTCTAAACGGTTCTCCCTGTTGTAAATGGTTCTCCCTAGGAATCTAAAGTACTTGTCTATTCTAAGGGCAAAATAATTGTTGTTTAGTTGGAGAGGCCTAGGCATGTTTGTGGGCCTCAGTTATCATCTACCCATGATTTGATGATATTGAGCTACAAGATACTCCTGGAAGGCTAAGACATCACACTGTCTAGATCCATAAATTTTATTTTTCCTTGTAATATATGTGATATGGTGCAGAAGGATGATGTCAATGTTTTGATAGATGGGTCTCTGGAAGTGCCATCTTTAGTGTGTAGAGACAACCGGTAGGCAAAGACCAGGAGCATGAATGGAGCAACAATATTAATGTAAAGTTAATGTAAAGCATTTCAAAAATGTCTTAAGATGGCAGGAACAATGGTGTGATCCAGATATGTGGCAAGCGAGGTAGCTATAGCTTTGTGGGGAGGATTAGGTCAGCTATCAGGCCAGCTGCTATTTGCGGCTTTGCGCCCAGAAAGATCTTGCGGACCTTCTTTTCTCTGAAAAAGGAGGAGGCAGCAGTATGAGTTTTCAGGGCTGTTGTATAGTGACTGGGGGGGGGGCAATAACAATCTTAGAAGGTAGGAAATTTCCAACAGGATTCCTCAATATAAACTTATATATCATGTCTGCCATCAGAAACCATATCTAGTCCTCTGAGTGCAAGTATGTGGTCTGTCATTCCATCATGACTTATCTCTGGGAGTACATTTAATAGTTATCATTTTGTCACTGTAGGACAGTTGAAAATCCATATTTTGATAGTAATGCACAGCAGAATTATGAACATACAAATAATACAGTTGTATCACTCAAATTATTTTTGGTCAAATTACCAACCTCCTGCATTATACAGTATTATTTATAAGGGTAACACTATATTTACACTATTGTCAGCTGCTATGGATGTATGTTTATTTTACCATATTCTCCCAGATACATAGCCATATTTATATTTATATATTCATATTTATATGAATATGTATATTCTGTTTCTAGCTGTTTGTTCTGTCTTGTTACCCTGTGTCTGTCTGCATGAAACATGCACATAAACATCCCATTGCGCTCAGCACTTGTACTTGCGCCAATGACAATTTTGAATCCGTGAATCCTTTTTGATAAGCACATGTACAACACCTTGCAACTGATAAAGAAATACAAAAACTATAAACTCAAAATTATTATTAAATAGGTTCTTCAAAGGTAATCATCTTTTTCTGGCAGATGTTTCTTTTTTAAACGTATGTGACCTTTCGGAGTGACACATCATACGGTTACGCCGCATGGAAACGTATACTGCGAGATCACAGTGCTTGCAGGGGACACTTTATTTTTGCAGTAGGAATGGTGTGGGTAAGAAAAAAAAATGCAGCCCTCTATATTGCAGAGCTATTTTCTCCTGACCCACACAGCTGAAGAAGCCTGTCAAGCATGAAGGAATTAGAGCCAGAGACGGAGATTTATACAAACACGTGGGAATGCCTAGCCAAAGGCATGCTACGGTTACGAATGAAATCCGGGGTTTATTTTCTTTCGGATAGGTTCCTTTAAGGTGGGACTGAAGTGGACTTTGCCGGCTGCCATGATCTCCTTCATGGAGAGCCTCAGGGCAGATGGAAACCTCCCCCCAACGGATTTATAGATCCGAATTGCAGAACTATCTGAGCCACAACAAGTTGCGATGACACATCACCTTCCAGTTTAGCAGTCCTCTAGGGACTTTGTCCAAGTTACCTCTCTGATTGCGCCTGCCTAGTCATGGTAAACGAAAAAGGTTAGCATTGGGCAGACCCTGCAGCCATGCTGAATCAGTGAGTCTCCACTGACTAATGCGAAATGACATGTTTTGGCACTGATCAGTTTTAATCACACTTAATTGCTGCGAAACAAGTAACGGTTGCTGTAATTAGGCCTGACTTTTGTGCATTGAATGGTCAGAATTCCTAACTAATACAATGAAAAAAAAACAACAACAGATGTCTTGTCTGTTAAGAGGCTCCATCTTCTATAACATTAGGAAGATCAGTTAATGGGCTGTACCATAATAACTACTTTGAATTGCAAACTCTAGATTTGAAAGAGTATTTCCTGCACATTTTGGTGGCTGGTTCTGCATGTGTGGTTTTAGACATCTTTTTTGTCACATTTTCTGTTTTCTTTTAGAACCAGCAGGAGGACCAAACAGCATCATGGTGCAAAGGGGGAGGACTAAAAGGGATCCTCAAAACCTGACTATCAATGGTCTTGAAACGCATGTGGGGGCTGTTAGCTTATTGGTTTGCATATCCGTGCCTGTGATCGGAATGTTGCCGGTTTGAGGCCTATCCTTGGCAGAATAGCCATGTCTCCCTTGGGACCTTAAGCGAGGCCCTCAAACCCTGAAAATTCTCAAGGCGTTTCGGAAAAGTGTCCCGCTAGGGCCCCAAGCTTCATGCCCAACTGTATTATGTGCATGATGGGATATGAGAAAAGAAGCATTGCAATGTATCTGTGCTTGTGCAAATGGAAAATAAAGCATGGTTTCAATTTCAAGCTGTAAGTTCTCGTCTCACAAACAAATTTGTCAATATAGATTTATGCTGTGTCTGTGTAGATTGTTATAATGGTATAGTTATGTACTACTTTTTTCATTATTTTACATTTTCTATATTGTTTTATCGAACGTTAAGGAAACTGAAAATGCAATTCTGCTTGCCCTTTCATTGACTTACATTAGATAGAACGGATTACAACATTGATTATATATCATTAGCCGCTGGGAACTGGGAGCAACTTAAAAATGGATATGGCGACCAACAACAACAGAGCAGCGCTAGGGAAACAAAAAAGCTCAGTCAGCAGGGAACAAAGGAAAGTCAGATAAACTTGTGTGGGGGGCGGGGGAATGGGGAGGGAATACAGATAACAGCAACTGCTGATAATGGGACCCTTTGTAGACGGGAATCAGTATCGGTATCTGGCTTAGTGAAACAAACGCAACAAACATAAACACATACATAAATGTCACTCTTACTGCACTGGTTCTAGAATATCACCTTTTAGGTTTGTTCCAAATTTTGCAGCTTCTTCACAAAGACTGGGAATCATGGAGAGGTTCCAAGACCACAACCTGCCACCAGGTTCTGAAGACGGCACTGGGGAAATCTTAATTCTCATAAACCCTAAACTTTACGGCTGCCAAAATCATTATAAGACCACCAACTGTTGTTATCAGAGAAACCTGCTGTATGCCATTGGCAGTGCTCTAGAGTATTCACAGAGGTAGATAGGAATAAGAGTAATAGAGAATACATAGCAAAAACACACTGTAACAAAGCATTTTTTTGGATTATGTTGTCGAGCAACATTTTAAACTTACAGGCGATTATCACAGACTGTCATGAATTTGCTGATCCCGCGATAATTACTACTTAAATGTATTGTATAATTTGATATGTTTGCTTGAGGTATGCTGTAGCGGAATAGCAATCTTGTTTCAGAACCAGAAGAATGAGCATGCATTCATCCACATATTCCCTCTGTCTTCGCTCTTCTCTCGCTTCTCTGTTCCTTATGATGGAGTAAATTTTACACACTGTCGGAACAAGTGTAAAGAACAGTTTTTTTTTGTATTATTGATGCGATTCAAAGTTTATACAAGGGAAGCCGTGCTCTAGGTGACAGCAGGAAATAAAACCATCTGGCTAATTTAAAGAAATGATGAGGAGGCATTTTTAATTTGAAGAGAATATCCCTTATGAAGGGAAGCTTAAATTGACGCAATAACATAAATCAATAGGAAATGAAAGAACAATGTAGGCCGTGTTGATTGCAAGCTAACACATTGTTTGACTGCCTTCTTCTTTTAACCTCTCATCTTATGATTTGGCTAGAGATGGGAACTCTGAATAAGGCCTTGCATAAAGTCTCTTTGATCTGGTCACCCCTGTTGTTGATTTCCCATAAATATCAGGACCTTGTGAGTGTGTGTGTTTTGGTTTCTAATGTATAGGGTTTTTTCAGCCACATGTTATCACACAGAAATTTTAAGATGGGTTTGATCTGGCCACCACTCATTGTCGGTCGCAAATGAGATGCTTGTTGGTTTTTCCAGAAACCCTTAGCGTCGGCGTATGGACTCTGGGACCTGGCTGCAGGAGAGGTCAGATATTTGTCACACCAACTGGACAGGTCTCAGATACAAAGGGTCCCAAGGCATGAGGAAGGTGAGGGAAATACCGAGGACCTTTGTTAAAGGCTAGATCAACCACAGGCCTTTTTTATCTTGGATCAAGTGCTACAGCACTCTCACGCTCTGCTGGGGCTTCTTCCCATCATGCATCTGGCCCAGGTACACTGGTCAAAGCAGAGGGATGGTGAGCAGCAATGGCTCACTCAGCATCACAATCCAGTTCCTGGTTTTCTGTCAGCACTGCGTGTCTGCGTCTGTGACTCATAGACCATTGAATCAGGGGTGGGGTGTGTGTGTGTGTGTGTGTGTGGGGGGGGGGGGGGGGCACTTTTTAAACAAAAATAGGAATTAAGTTATGAAACAAAAAAAAAAAATTAAAGTATTAAAAATTTAATTTGAGCCAAAAAAAGTA
>JABFDZ020000042.1:19543948-19560483 GCA_019775955.2 Pollimyrus isidori
CCCCCCCCCCCCCCCCCCCCCCCCCCCGCCCCCCCCCCCCCCCCCCCCCCCCCCCCCCCCCCCCCCCCCCCCCCACTGTTGAAACATCACTAGGAATTCAGTGATGAATCATCATAAAAAAATTAACGTATGAATAATTTAATGTGAGCCAATAAAAGTCTATTAATAAAAGCTTGAATTATACCTATTTTTTTTAAAGAAAAGGTTTTATATTTGTTCAAAATCAAACATACAAGTGGACATGACTTTATGCCCCCCATCCTTGTTCAGATGCATTTCATGCTCCATGCTGTGACCTGTATACATTTACGTGCAGCAGTTGATTCCAAGTTTAGACTAAAAACTGTAGTTCTCAGTCCATGTCTTTGTTAAAGAGTTTTTCTATGAGTCCACATTTGGCAAATGCCAAAAGAAGCAATGTTTCATTTAGACAGAAAGTCTGTTAAAGGGTGTTAAATACTAAAATGACTGTAAATTCAAGGTGTTTAGCTCTGAAGCCATGAAAATGCACAAATGGATGTTTACGGCATTAATTCATCATGCGTCTTTTGAAACCGCTCACCAGACTTCATTTCTTTTGATATGGCAAAAGAAACGTCTCAGAACCACAGGAGACTTGTTGTCCTACGTTGTACGGAGTGGAATAAAGAAGCCTGGCCTCTATGTCGCGTTTAACCTTCTTTGTATTTCAGTCATGTCAAGTCGATTCCGTTGGTAATTATGTGCCGCTGTTCTATAGAGGGGTGCCGGGGCTGTAATTTCAAACTCATTATTGGTAGAACTTACAGAATCAAACCAATCAAAACATGTTTTGTCCATGTCAACAAGGCGCTGGGCGAAGCAAAGGTTCACATGTTCCATTGAATCAGATGACAGAGGAGCACAGAGTGCTGGGTGAAGGAAGATGGACTAGAATAAATAAGCCGTAGTGCAAAAAAAAGGAAAGTGCATGAGTATCTGGCTGACAATGTCTTGTTATTTGGCTCTTTTGGTAATTTGTCACAAGGGCAGATAAAGTGTTCTTACATCAATGTCTCTGCTGCCATAAGATAATGTCAGGTTGAGCTGGAGGTTGTCAGTTTCCTAGACTGCTCGACTAAAGCTTTTTCTGGATTTTCTTCACTGTGGGTATTGTATAAGTGTTTACGTCTATTGTGCAACTACCGAGTGGTTTGTCTCTTCTTAAGAAGCATATAAAGTCAAATTAATTCTGCGTCTATAAAGAATATAGTTTCTCATTTAGGTATTTTCAGCAGCAAAATTGTTAAACTTTACTAATCTCATATCAGACAAGATGATTAAAAAGCAAAACGAAAAACACTGGCAGCAGCATTATGTTCTTTGTAAAAGGACAGATGTCTTACTTCTGGAAGGGAAAAGCATCGGGTATTATGGGATTTTAACCTTTACTTTTTTTGCACCGTAAGATGTTTGGAAAAACCAATATTTGAAGCACAGCTTAATTCCTCCAAAAGGACTTTACAAAAGTAGCTCAGCATTTCATATGAAGCAGATATTAGTGTTTCTCTACAACTCTTGATCATCTATGATAACTAGAAAGATGATTCACTGGAGAGTATTTAAATTATTGGATTAACAGTTATTATAATTACTCATTTGAATGATAAAAGTCACCTTCCTGGATTAACACTGAATTTGAGAATTTGAAAACATGGATAAAATAGAGATGTAGCTTGGCCAATGTGATGAGACCAATGCAGGAGAAGGTCAGGAAAAGGGCAGTGGCAGGTGTCCAGAGAGTAAGGTGGTAGAGACTGTTCTCCTGCAGGGGGAAAGATTAGAGCACTACTTACGAGTTGTCAAAAATTGGCTGGTTCCTCAGCAGTCAGTCCTCCAGCACGGATTTTTGTCCCTTGAATGAAAGCATGCAGCATAACGGCAAAGACTCCGTTTTGTGGTCGGCACTGTTGCCTCACACCTCTGGGACCAGGCTTGAAGTTTCCGCCCCAGCTCTGCGTGTTTGGTTTTTGGATGTTCTACCTGTGTCATTTCCTGTGTCTTTCCTCTAGGTACTCCAGTTTTCCCCACAGTACAAAAAACATGCTGAGGTGAATTGAAGTTTCCAGATTGCCTGTAGGTGTGTGTGCTCTGTGATGGGTTGGCCCCCCATCCTGGGTTATTCCCTGTCTTGTACCCAAAGCTTTTGGAATAGGCTCCAGACCCCTGGGAACCTGTATATGACATGTCGGTATGGAAAATGGATGGATTTTTTGTAAAAGTACAATGAGTCTGCGACCCCCATGTGGGTTTAACCATGGAGATAAACAAACTGTACTGTAAATTGACCAACAAATTAATGAAGCAATAGTTGTTTCTACTAATATGGCCATTTGCCCTTAAACTGTTTAATGTCTTTAATATTTCCCCATTTTACACCGAATACTAAAGCTATTTAATGAGACACTGTGTCAATCTCTTATCAGATCAATGGATTAAAAAATTCAAAATATCCATCAGTTCAGACCTCACATTTGTCTGTTTTATGTTAAAAGTCTCAGAGGTTTTGATGTTGGAAATACAGGTAATAAACATACACATTTTAATATTCATATTTCTTATATTTTTGTAAATTAGGATCAGGTGAGACTGAATGCTTTGGTCCACACCAGGGTTTGAAATGGGCTGTGCAATCAGAGGCCTCTGGTACTTGAAGTAATCATAATCATTTTGCTGTTGGAGGCGGTAACTAGGCATGGTTCACTTCAGCTGCTCACCACGGGGCCTCGGTGGTCCATCGTGCACCTGCGAGTCGATGGCTGTTAGTCATGAGTGTTGTTTTGTTCCACCAATCAGCACTTTATTTCGCAGATGCTTCATAGTGTGACAATGGCAGTCGGCTGGCAGTGATGGAAACATTCCTTCAGGGTAAAAATCTAATAAAAACGGCAGTGAACAAACAAACAAACAAATACACAAACAAAATCTACCAAAAAGAGATCTTAGATTACTCCAAAATAAATAACCATTTCTGTTTGATACTGTCAGTTACCTATATTGTGTTACTTTTGTAAGATATGTTCTTTTAAATAATATGACTATTCAAATTAATAATCAATTTATTGCAAATGTGTGCATAGCTTCTATACAGCGATTAAAATGCATACTATATTTTACCCTTTCAAAATAAATCATAATTCAGTGAGCCGTTGCTAGTTCTCTAACATGTGTTCCACAAGAGACACTTTTCCTCATCGGTTCAAAGTAAAGAATTTAAACCCATACATGCTGTTCAATACACAATATCCGACTCTCTCAAACTATTTAAGTCTGCTTTGATTTTCCTGCCGCTATAAAAAAATAATACTACATTATCGGTAAGCTCCTATCAGGGACACAGACCAGTGCACTCCCAGATCCAGGATCCAATCCAGAACTTCAGCAAAACCAGCCACCCTTCCCCAATCATCTTCACCAATTTTATGAATCTACCCGTTAAACAGCTACTGTAATATTAGTTAAATATCAATTATTGTCATATATTAGTTCATAGAGTTCATGCTGTACTGAGCATTTCTCTGTTGATTTGATTGTTACTTGCCATTTGTGTTCTGATCTTTTGCCTGTGTCTTGGCCTTATGACATGGATCTGATTCTCTTCTGCTTCAAGTGTTGTTCTGCCCAGTCCCTGTTTTCTGACTTCCTACCTGTTGATACCTTCAAGTTTTGGTTTCTGTTGACTTTGGTCAATAAATGCCTATGGAATGCTCCCAGAGTGGACCTCCACCTGATTCAGGCAAAAATTGTTTTGAATTCTACTAAATTAAATAAGACTGTGCTAAAGTCCAATTTTGCAGCCGACCTAAACATTCTGGAAAGTTCTAAGCTGTTCCAGGTGGGTGTGTACAGTATAGGAGAGATCTTAGTTGATATATACCGTCACACAGGTGACCCTCAGTTAATTTAAGGATACATGTTACAAGATACAAGACTGATAAATAGATATTCTCTAAACAAAACAAAACTTGCAATGACCCAGCAAACGAAAATAAATATGAAAATATAAAATTAAATAATAAACAAATGAAAAATAAGCCTATTTGGATGTCAGAAAAGAGCCCTTTGGAACAGATTAATAAAAATGCCACCTGTTCCTGGTTTATCTTTCGGATAGATATGTTTGGCAGATTTTTAAATGGATTTTCTTGGATTTTATAAGCATTTGCATCGTGCTAGTATAGAGCATGACAAAAAGATGAAGGATGCCTAGAGAACATCTTGCTTGCAATTTGCTCTTAAATCATCTCCAACACTGCGAGGGTTTGATTTTTTTTTGATAAATGGTGGCACGGCAATTGCAAAAAAAAATAGTGTCTTAGATTTCCATGTATTTTTCAGTTCAGCTAAAAATGTTAGAAAATGCTTGCATAGTACATGGGTTCTATATTCACATTCAATACCTTAACAAAAAGTTTCAGCAGTTTGAATGATTCAAGAAAAATAGTGCAGATTAAAAGATGACAGCCTTTACAGGCAAGCTATTTAAATCTAATATTACACAGAAGTAAGGCTGACAGTGACACACATTCACTGAGAAAACCATGTCCAGATGCGGGTGAAAAAACGATTCCTACTTCAAAAAAAACAACTATAAACCAGACCTTTGTGTTTACCTCTGTAGAAGAGAAAAATTTACTTTCAATAACACAGAATTAGTTTTTCATCTAAAGTTTACTTTTACAACCACAATTTTAGCTGTTTGGGGAAAAAAAATAATTCACTTGTACTTTTGTCTTGCTGTCAAAACTTCCTAGACCAGGATAGAGTTTCTGAAACATCATATGAAATGATTCTGGATAGATAAAATTAAAATGATCTGAGGACACACACCTAAGAAAGCAAAGTATTTAGTTTCTCTGCAGTAATAATTTGAAAATGTATAAATATATTTTATTTGCGCTAGATATCCTTCAGGTCAGTGTCGTGACACGAGAAATTAAGGGCTTGAGGGCAGGTATCAGGAGAATAGAAGAAAGGGTTTTATTAAACCAAAATAGGAGCACGGAAACAAACAGGACTGAGCGAGGTCACAATGGTAAGTGCACAAGAAACAGGAAATTAATAACTGAACGGGGGATAATGAGATGACCAGCTGCTTAAGTACAAAGACTAACAAAGGGTCAACAAGAGACAGTAGGGAGTGGGTTCTGCACAAGGGTTGGGAACAAGAGCAAGACGAGAGGGAGACGCAAGGCAGAAGACAGGCAGGGATGGGAGAGTCAGGTGACTTACGTTTTCACTTCTGAAGTGAAGAAACGTTTCAAAATTGAAGACCAAGTAATAACAGATAACATTTAGCCCAGTAGGTTATGCTGCTAAGCCGGGGATCAGAATGTCTCCAATTTAAACTGTGGTCAGCAGAGTGACATCACCATTAGGCCTTATAAGCCAGCTGCCCCAGGCACCGGCTGACCTTGCACTTGTATGTTGCTTCGATAAAAGTGTCTATTAAATGAATAAATATTAATGTCTTTATAGTGTCAACATCGACTTGACAACATTATAAATAATAATTCTGTTTATAATTTCCTATGAATCTGAATGGCATCATATACACAAATAATATGATTTGATCCAGACCACAGATTCTGCACACGTTTCTGCCAAATAGATGCCATGCTTAGTATGTGTACCTGACACATGCACAGTGTATTCAGGTCTGATATGAATCTAACTGATATAAGTGCTATATGATTTTTCACAAAATCCCTGATGTCGCTCTCAGCTGAGGTTTTTGTGCAATTTTATAGGTTTTCAAAATGTGATAACTGCCCCCCGCACCTCAGTGGCACCAATGTTGCAGTGAAGCTTCACTGTGAGTGTCAAGTGAGAGCTTCTGTACTTTCTTTTTCAGTTCTACAGCTCATCATGAGCAATTAGTACGTACTGGAAGAATGAACTACTGCACAACTTTGAGAGAGAAAGTCAAACGGAACTGACAGTAACAGATGTTTTACATTTTAAGACATACTGCCTTTGCCAAACAAATTTTGGTGTCAAATAACAAACCCTCATTTAAAAAATATTATTAATGGCTTGAATCATACTCACTTTCTTACTTTCCAAGAATCAAAATGTAAAAAAAGCAAAATGATCAAAATCAAAAAATAAATGAATACACATCTGTCTCACAAACAATTATTGTTGTCAGGGTCTCGGTTGGGGGGAAGGGGGTGGAGTCTATCCCAGGCAGCACAAGATTAAACAGGATGCTGTTAGAAATAAACAGACTAATGAAATAAAATCAAGGTAACTTTGAAACATTACGAAGTGCATGCCGGGAATTGTGTTTTTCTCAGACCTAGCTGTGGGGGACTACTTGGATACATGTCTCTCTTTGGCTATGATTTCATGAAGGACTGCATATCACTGAGCTACATGTCTCCCTTATCTCTTCCTGTCGCTATAAAAAACAAATTCACTGGGATCTTCACAGAGGCATACTTTTTGTTATGGTCCAAAAAGTTAAGAATCTATATTTGTCATGTTTGTTATCTTTTGTCTTATTAGACCATGTGATGCATATAGAGCAATGCTCTGTACCGTTAGAAGAATGGAGCAAGAACAACAGAAAAAGGAAACGCGTCTGTTTTTTTTTTTTAGAAGAAATGTCATGTTCTTCTTGTTTTTTGAAGGTGGACTCCATTTGGTGGCTATGAGCAAATAAATAAAGCAGGCTTTCTCCAATTTCATATACAGGTACCCCCCCCAATATAAACAAGATCCATTCTTTAAGTCAGTTGTTGGTATACTCTTACAGAAAGGGTAAGGATTTGTACCTTTGCTTGTCACAGGGGCTGTACCCTCAAAGGTCTGCCAATTGTTCCCTTAGCTCTAGGTACTTGTACCTTTTAAGGTACAGAAATTGACTGTGAGGAACATGTATCTACCATTGATGGTATATTATTGCTGTTTGTACCTTTGGGATGTTTCTCAGAGTCCATTTCTTTTACATATTACAAGGGTACAGCCCCAGTGCAAATTTTTACCCTTTGTTCTGAGAGCACAAGTCGGAACACCTACATATGGCTCTTATTTATTGTCAGTTAGTGAAATGTTTCCCTTAGTATTTCGTATATATTTACTGTACTGTACCTTGAGCCAAAAATGTTTTCATGAATGCCACAAAGCAGTTCGTGTTCTTAACCTGGGGCTGCCTGTACCTACCCCGATGTTGACAGAGTGCTTCAGCAAGTGTCTCAACTTCTTTTTCAAAGATCAAATCTCAGAGACATTTCCCGCAGAATTTGTGGTGGTGTCAACAGAGTGCTCGTCAGGCTTTGACTGGGAATGCCACTGGAAGATTCCGAGCAACCAACTTCTGAGGTGCCCCCGCTGAACTGACAGCTTTACAATTACACCAACTCAAAGGCAGCACCCTCAGAAATATTCCAAAAACCCTTTGTGTCTCAGCTATAATCTGTTACCTCTGGAGGAATAACAAAAGGTTAAGGCCGGTTTTGTATTGTATGACCTTTAAAACTTCAGAGGCTCGGCCTGAATGAGAATGTTAAAAAATGCTCAGACCTTTCGAGGAAAAAAAAACAGGCAGCGGTGAAAAAAACACAGAGCTTTTCTTGTCGTAAACATCACCGTCCAGGTATATTGGGCTCACGGATCTCGAAACACATGAGCAGCTCTGATGCAGGTTGACAATATGACTCGTTTAAGTTGAGGACAGCCCTGGTATTAGATGTTTTGTAGGGAAGAGAAAAAGACGACATCCCAGCAAAGGTCATTCAAGTATTGCGAATATCCTGACCATATGACAGATCCACAGACAGGACTATCTTTAGACCAGGGTGGGAAAAAGTAAATAAACTGATTTGGTTAGAGTATGAAATCCCATTTGTTTCTCACTGTACAGAAGCGCTACCACATATTAGGTTTTAAGTATGGAGCGCTTTGATCAATACTCGTTAAAGCTCAAAATAGCTTTGGGTCTATATGTATCGTTCCCTAATGCCTGCTCTGCTGTGGAACATCTCTGCAGATCAGTGGGAAGTGAAACTGCAATCCAATCACTGAGGATACTGATGCTATTACACCTGAGTCTGATGACATTAAAACCTTAATATGTATCTTATAAATTGTCTGTGTGTTCCTGTTGGTATGTGTGGCTAGGAACATGGAGTCCTCTGGTCCGACGCCAAACCACTGGGACCAAGACGTACACCACGTGTAGTGGTGCATCAGAGACTGAGCACATCCAGATCACTTCCGCAGTCCTAGATCATTATCTATGTGCAACGTCTGCGACGTATAATTATCCTACATTTACATAACAATGAACGTCAAGTGGGAGTTTCTTTTACGTAGCAGTAGCATATAGTCAGCCTCTTGTCTCGTTTCATGCAGTAGATAAGTCTGGTAAATGTTACATGTGAAGGAGAGCACGGTGTTGCTGGCTGCAGCTAAGGCATCTGTAAGTCACCCTTAGACCCTTAAGCTGAATGAATATGAGAAATATTGAGCTGTATAAATGGGTAATGCAACAATGACGGCTCCCTGGAAAAAACAAATCGATGATATAGCATTAGGGGAAGCAGAAAGTCTTCAGTGAGAGCTTAAGTTCAATTTGCCTTCATGCTGTGAAGTAAACAGATTTCATTTTTTTCAAATTTTGTTAAACCTCACTACCCGGAGGTGTGCTCTACTGAAAAAAAAAATAAAAAATCTAAAACCCCATGGAACTCAAACCCTTTAACCCTGGACTTAACTACTGAACCACCAGGTAGGCCAAGTATAGCTGAGTCTTGATAGCAGTGACAGATTCATTGGCAAGTATAAACAAACTAAAATTAAAAACCCATGAACAAGTAATAAAGGCTCTTTCCTGATTAGCTAAATCCACACATTTTCTCCAGAGCCTATCCTGGAGGCTACGGGTACAAGACAGGGGACAACCTAGGATGAGGTGCTAACACCATTCACTGAGACAGGCACACCTACAGGCAGTTTGGCCACTCCAATGAACCTCAGCATGTGCCCATACCGGTATACCCAGGGGAAGCCAAGGGGAGAACATGCAAACCCCACACACATGGAACCATGGCAATCAGATAAATATTGAATTATTTTCACAATAATTTAGGCCAGCCTATGAATTTCTATTCCTTGTTCTGGTTCTGCTGAGGTCTTCAGAATGTAGAGGATAAAATGACAGAAGAGTATCTGATATGCACGGTTCAGTTTTATTCTGGCTTCCCAGGAGATACAGAGAGATACAATGAAATGGTACTGGAATCTGAACATCAAATCTCTGATTAGTTTGGGAATACCCTTTATTTTTATTGAATCACAAAGTATTCAATAAATGTGCCAAGTAAGTAAGAGTGATACATACTTGGGAACCAGTTTAATAGCCTGAGATGAGGCCATTTATATGAGAGTTAAAAAAAACTGTCTGAAGCATTTGGATGGAGTGACTCAATGTTTTATTTCCAGACCTGGTTACAGATTTTAAGTTTCCACAATACGTGAGCAGATTACTACGAGAGAAAAAAAAGGATTAAGCTGAAACTGTGAAACTTTAAAAAAAAAAATTGAAACAGTTAAGAACTTGTTTTGGTATCCGTCATCCTTAGTGTAATATTATTCAAGCAAGCAACAGCAGAATGTAAAAAGGATGCGCACAATCCCAATAAATTCACAGTGTTACGTGCAAAGATTCAACAATCGGTTTTATAGAAGGCATGACACAGGGATATGTCAAAAGGAGAGACATTCATATTGTCACTGAGAATACATTAATCACCAACATAATGACCCCTTTCGATATAAACAGATATAATTATTGAAGCCATTTTCTGAAAAAAACATTACAAAAAACAAACAAATAAGCCTAAACACAGCAACAAAAAAGCATTCTTTAAAAAGGGATAATAGATCATTTCACATACAACAAGAGCCTTTTGCGAGAGCCTAGTACTGAAACAGACAATTTTGTCGCTTGGTAACAGCAGGATCAAAGCAACTCAGTTCTGTCCTTTTAGCGATTCCAAAAACTGACTTCGCATTAATTTTCTTAATGTAATCTATAAAATATATAGATTATTATATATATATATAGAGAATTTAACCGACAATATAAAAATATATAGATAGAAATTTATAATTTATAGCTTGTCTTCTGTCGGCCTCGTAAAATATATCTACTCTTCAATCAGTTAACAAAACTTTAATGTATATGCACGCAATTATGCATAATTTCAGTGTAAAAACATTCATGTGCCAATTCTGGCATACCATTAGGCCAGACCCGCAGTTATAATCCTGTGTGCACCTTTAAAAGCTGCCCGTAAATCAGGCGTGAGACTAAGAGCCGACTGTTTCCCTTCGAAGAGGCAAGGCAACATTCAATTTTGTAGCACTCATAGCTTCACCCCGCCATCCACGATAGGCAATGGATCAACTTTGATTAACATCATATGCCAAGCCTCAGGTACTAAACCAGCTGTTCAAGGCACAGATGTGCAGTTACATATATGTTTTGTATTGTACTCCATTTACTGTATCTTACTGCACTTTATTTTTTTATTGTACATATGTTGTATTTATAGTTCGACTGTTGCCGCTAAACCTGCTGCTGTTATCCACACCAGCTACATAAAACAATATCCCTCAGCACCAATAAAGTACATCTATCTATATACCTACCTACTACCAACAAATAGTAATTACGATTACTAGTTGGCTCAAAAGCCAAAACATTTTTTTGGTTTGGGATGAAAAACTTATCAGCCCCCGGGCTAATTACAGTACCAGTTTAGCTTACTTTTAATTACTTCACATTTATAAGTCATTCTGAAATGCGCTTGTAGAGTATTCATTAGGATCTGTGCAGAGCCCGATAAGAAAGCATCTCTTCCCTGTTCAAGGTTTGAAAGGTGTCGATTTATCACGTCAGTTCCAGGGGACTCTTTGTGTCCTATGGCTGTGTTTTCACTGGGTACGAGCTATTTTAACGCTATCATCTGCCAGTCTTAGGGCTTAATTTAACACACTCTTTTTCACTATCAAAATAATATTTCACAGATAACGAGTTGTCTCTCCAAATGACTTATCTATGTTTGCGGGAGCCGTGTTCAGTATCGGCTCGAGTTCAATTTTTAAAATGCAAATTACTTCTCTGTAGTTCGCTGGAGATGTTTTAATTATCAACCACCTAATTATGAACACTTGCAAGCAGCAAGTGTCCACGCAATTTTTCAAAGGGTTTAACTGACATGTATTTTGTGTGCTTTCGTTTTTTACTGCCTCTTTGCTCTTTCTTTCACTCTCTTCTTCTCACGTACATATACAGACTGACACATGCACACACACGCTCGTGCAGAACATGTCATCCTGCATGCAAGTACCAGAGTATCCATCTGCAGCATGCAATACTCCAAGATATGCCCAGTACCAGTAGGGCCTACTATGAGGCACGGCCACTTGATAGTAATGTCACGCTACAAGGCACACCTACTACGTAATTTGATAAGCCTACATGAAATGAAATAGGGAAGTTTAATATCAACTGCACTCTCAATCAATAAATGGACTGAGAACAAATGTAACCAACACATTTTATCTATCCACCCATCCATTTTTTTGAAACCACTTGCCCTATTCACAGTAGCATGCAGTGCATAATCTATAACAGCGGCTATAGACGCAGGATGGGACACCAACCTATTGCAGGAGACACACATGGAACCCTGGCAGAGACTTGAACCCTTGAGATGTGAGGTGACAGTGCTCTCCACTACAACACCATGCAAACCTTTGGCAAAAAAATCAAATTGAACAGAAAAAATCATTTAGGTTAGCCAGGCTAATTAATAAGCTACATATGTGACCAAATGTCTACATTTACTGGGAGCTGGGAGGGTGAAAAACATGGACTGTCTGTGAGTCCCAGAGGGCCGGATTGGAAAACACTGGGCTGGATTGTATGGCTTCTCTGTGCTTAACATCCCAAAGAAGATCCTTCAGCTGTGTATTTCTGTATGCACACTCAGAAGAATGGGAGCACATGCTTAAAAGAGATATGCAACATTTTATCAACGTGTGACATAGAAAAGTACCAGACACACACCCTATTACAATTAAGATACACATTTTGCCCCTGTCTTGTGATCTGCAGACAGAGCCTTCAGTGAGAAACATAGCACAGACAAATTTAAAACCTGCTGCTTTGAAAAGAAAACATCTAGCGACTGTCTGTGCCTAAGACGTGGGCATGCCGCTAAATGTCTGAGGTCTCAGGCTTAGTGGTGCTTCCATCCATTTTGGACATGTTCAAATTATATTGTGCAAAAACCTGGCATTTGGATGCAATTTTTTTGTTCTTATGAATTACACAATACTCTGCACTTGGAACATAGATGGGAAGGGGGTATGGATGGGGGTAGGAGGGTTCCATGATTTTTGATAAATATAGGTCTCTCCAGAAGGTTCCATGGTGGGCTAGTGCATTCATAGCAAAGATGCCACAACGGAGGCTAAAATAGCTTTCAAAACAACTGTGGTATTAAGCCATGGTAAGACAGAGGCTAGTGGAGTACTAAAATTATATTTCACAAGGTATGGAATATCTCAGAATGCAGTCAAGTTGGCTTTTAGGAGTGGAACCTTTCAAGCCATTAGAAAGCTGTTGTCCTCTCAAAATGAACAGCAAAACACATGTTAGTGGTGTGAGTCAGTGGCTTAGGCCTCTGTACTTGTATCTGGGAGGCAAATGGGTTTATTTTCATCCTGGGCAGAATAGGTACTTTCCATGGGGCCATTGAGCAAGGCCCTTAACCTCCCCCCAAAATCTTCCTGGGACACTGGATAAACAGCTGGTACTGCTCTAGGACCCCAAACTTGGCTATCTACCGTATGTGTGTGCGTATGATTCAAAGGAAAGCAAGATGAGATATAGGAAAATAAGCATTCCAATGTATGTGGGCAAATAAAGCATCATTTAACTGATCATTTCAAAAGCCACCAGTTACTGATAACCTACAGAGGAGGATGTTCAAGGATAGCTACAGGTAACAATAACCTGCCAGGTGTTTCTGGACTATTTAAGAATTTTAAATTACTTAATTCTACACAACTATCAATGAAAGAAAGATTCAGTGAGAATTTCAGAGAGAGGTCCAACACCCCAGACAGCTGTTGAGTTGCAACACATTTTTTCACCTCACTTGCATGCAAACATAGGTCACATTTCACAAAGCATAATGTTTGCTTGTCAAAGCTGTGATCTCCCATTTTTGAAGGTCTTTCACTGGCTACCTTGATATCGAAGGTTATGTTTCAAAGAATCAAGGTTCTCAAACAATTCCGTAAAACAAATCAAGTCCCATGGCACCAGCAATGGTGATGCATGTAAATGTGATTAAAAATCATTTAGCTTGTTTACATTTATGGCATAACATTTCCTGAGACTAATCCTTTGTTTAGCCTTACATTTGTAAGCAACTCGTTTCAGCTAAGACACTGCAACTTTTTATTAATGTTTGTTTGTCGATAAAGATTCTTTGCCGTCTTCATAACATTGAGTCAGTTATGCAAATCAAAGGAAAAATTCTCATTTAAATTCCCCTCCCATCTGCGCATGCCAGTATTTTAGGCAATTAAACAGAAGAATAGGACAAGGCATACAAACACACAGAAATTAATATTGAAAAACACAGAGAAAAATATATTTTATATTCTTAACTATAAACATGGTTTTATGACACAAAGCAACATAGAAAACAAGTAGCAATCATTTTCCATTATTTGTGATTAATTGTATTTTTTTAGCCTTATTAACACAAGGAGTGTCCACGAGCATTGAATACTTTACAGTGTAATGACCTTACAAAGTTCTGGAATAGTTCTTTTTCTTGGAAACTATCCCACTATTCGACTAGCATCATTGCTATAAATCATGATAAATAATGATCTTGGGAAAGATCAATAGTCAAAAGTAATGCTACACCATTACTACCTACAATAGCTGAGTTTCAAACTATTTCTTCATTATGTGATCATAAATCTTTAGCAGCATGTTTACCATCAACTTACCATTCAGGGTATTTTTTCTCACGTCAATACATTTGCTGTCTGGGCAATCTGACCATTTTACAGTAACAGCCCATGTAGCTTCAATCGGTAGCTGCACGAGGTTATGGTGACGCGTGTATGTTGACGCTAGCTCAGCGTCGACGGGGTTTTAGAAATAGAGCGGCTGAGGAAGAAGAGGCTGTTTACTTCCGGGTACTGCTGCGCCCAGTTACTGTTAAACAAGCAGCAGGATTTATGAGGGATTGTTTTGACAGATCACGGCTGTCCTTGAAAGATAATAAGGATATGAAAGCGTGCCAATAACAGATGGGCATGAATGCGAAAGAAGCTACTGGCAAGTTCCACAGGGGCATACTTTTCAGACCGATATCTACGTTTAATCAGTGACTCATCCTGACATAGCAATATTCTTGGAGCGATCTTCACCCAAAGCATTCCCCCTGAGCCCACCAGCAGATAAAATAGATTCGTAATTAGACATGGTGTTTGTACATCTTCTTAAATCCGATAAAAGATGTGGATTCAGCTCAGTGTGTTTGGTGTGGATACTACATGCGCTTGGTATGGATACTGTATGCGTTTGGTGTGGACACTAATTGTGTCTGGTGTGGATACTACATGTGCTTGGTGTGGATACTATATGTGTCTGATGTGGATACTACATGTGCTTGGTATGGATACTATATGTGTCTGGGGTTTATAGTACATGTACCTGACGTGGATACTATATGTGCTTGGTATGGATACTGTTTGCATTTGGTGTGGATACAGTACTGTATGTGTCTGATGTGGATACTACATGTGCTTGGTATGGATACTGTATGTCTTTGGTGTGGATACTATATGTGTTTGGTGTGGATAATACATGTATGGAAGATAACCAGACATCAGGCACATCCCCCTCGACATGTACATGTTTGCAAGAGCTCACATATTGTCATCACACAGTTTTCATGCATTTGATCGACAGCAGCCTGGATGAAGGGACAAAGTACTGCACAGTACTACGTAAGCCAGTTGATCTATTTGTGTGCCTGTTATAAATATTTCGCTCAATTAACTGCTACTCATGTAAATTTGTAAGACAACGAAAACAGGCTGAGTCACGCTCTCCTGGGGTCTCGGTGGGATTGTGGGAGACGACAGGCCAGCTATGCAAATCTGAATAACTCCACATTGATTGTTTGGAGGACGGGAAATGAGGGACATGATTAATAGCAAACAAACGCAAATCTTACAGCAAATGTGCAGGGCCGGGCCGATCAAGCTGAGCCAAAGCATGATAATCTCTCAAAATAAGTTCTCCCAGATAGGATTAAACAAAACCACTGCTTACACCTGTTTTCCTGGGATGGCTAATAATAGTTTACTGTAGTTTTGCGTTAATGTTGCAAGACTACAAGACGTTAGCACATTTAATGCCTGATAAGTGAAATTATGCAAATAATCCTCAGCTTCCCAAGAGAATGAATCTATCACTGATATTCTGCTCATGTACCAAGACCTTCCATGAATCATTTTTACTCAGGATCAGCTTTTTACGACAGGACTAGGTTGTCATGTTTGACCAAATAAAAAAAGAATAGCGACATACACATTTTTCAGTGACACCTAAGGTGACCACCAAGATAAAACAATAGTGTTTATGGTTGTATTACAGTCATGCCGTGGCTCTTGGTCCTTCAGGCGAGGTTTATTAAAAGTTAGTGAAGCATGATTAAAGAGAAAAGCACCAAAGTAGCAGCTTCTCAACGTGTGATCACACAAGAAACGGTAGCCCAGTTCATTTTTATTTGAGAGGGGTGACTTGTAAAGTGAACGTAGTTCACTCATGTAAAACATTAAAAAAGCACAACGTCTTGAGCAGTTGACAGGTAAAATGCCGTCGATAAATAACACCTGAATACTCTTTACATTTCATGCTGCTCTGCCTTGAATGTCATTTTCTATGTTATTTTCCTATTTTTGACTCCTAATAAAGAATACAAAAACGACCTCTTAAATCTATAAGAACATTAGAGATTAACAGACCTTGACCTTGGTCCTGAGAATGCAGTAGACTACCTTTGTTTGTCAGTCAAACGAAACTGTTGAGAAAAATCTGATGCGTATTTCTTTAGCACAATACTTTTTTTTTTTCTCAAGCAGCCTATAAGTGGATGATAAAATCATCCTTTGATATGTTTTCTGTGTATCCACTCTACAATTAATTATTTTAGATTGAATCTTTATTTCGTTTAATCATGTACTTATTGATATAGAGTAACATACAGATATTTTCAGGGTTTGAGATGTTTGGAATTTATTAGCATGTTTCCTCCACTTTAAAAAATAAAATAAAATCGGAAACATACAATGTGTTACGTCCCGCGTCATCCGTCCCGTTCCAGCCCTGTGTATCGCCACACCCACCTCGTTCCCGGTTGTGATTCCCCGATGTAATCCACCTGTGTAGGCGTTGCTGCACGCCC
>JABFDZ020000042.1:19594714-19615084 GCA_019775955.2 Pollimyrus isidori
GCCCGTTGCTTCCGGGATAGGCTCCAGACCCCCCGCGACCCAGTAAGGATAAGCGGTTTGGATAATGGATGGATGGAATATATATACTTTGTATAAACAGGATATAGAGTATAGTACTTTAAACAAATAGAAAGCAAATTAATAATGTTTATTTATCCAGCCGTACATCCGGCCATCATCTAACAATTTATCTTGCTTGGGGTTGCAGGAAGCCAGAAGAAAGTCTATTTAATTTATTTTTATTTAATAGGAGTATTTGATTCACTGGTAAATTTATTAAAAGTATTAAGGTTATTATAATGATCAGATTCCTTGATACCCCAAAACCAAGCAGAATCAGAAAAATAGATGCATTAGATGTCAGTCTCATAAAGTTCACAGAATCACGATCTAATAATAATAAAAAAACATACTTTGGTGCTGTTAGTGGTTAACTCAGTTTACCCATATTTTTAATCCATGCTCCGAAAATGAAGTTTGATATCTACAGCCTAATTATTGATTCCTCATCCCTTGACCGCTCCTTGATAATGTGTCTAACGTCTGAAATCTATAATAAGTAGGATATCGTAAATTAGTGATGACAGCCTTGGCCATCTTCCATCAATTCCCTACATTGCATAATAATTATATCAGGAGCACTCAGTGGAAATAAAGGCCATGGTTTAGGAATTCTCTGTGATCCATGCCGACTACGGAGACCCGATGTCTCCTTTAAGTTTGACCCCTTGGGGTGCCTTCTGTCGTTTTTCTTGAAATCTCAGCTCCCCCCACGTCTCAGTACAGTGTGAGAGTCTTAAATTGGCTAATGATATCATCCCTCACTTCATTTTGCCAGATATTCCAGATCATTATGCACCATGCAGGGGCACAAATCATTGTGAATTATGCCTAAAGGGGACTAACTTCACAATCTCCGCATTACCTCTCCTTTTGACATGCGTTACTTCCTCTATACCACATGACCTTCTCTGTAGGGAAATATGAAGTTAATACTGTATGTTAATATGCTGCTTTTTGCCCTCCCCCCACACAATTCAGAGATGCCACATAACTCTCCATATTTTCCTGCATAAACACACCCATAATTCAAAGGCCCAGCTATGACTCGATACGGCGATTCAAAATATTCTAAAGAGCAAACAAACAATGGCAAATACATTACATTGAAAATAGCTTATGTTTTTCGCAGTGGTTATTTGCTGCCAAAATGCTCATTTACATTTATTACATTCCAGGAAACAAGCTCTGTGTACAATTCTATGGAATGGGTTTCTTTTCTTCTAAAGGCATTTTCCTGCTATGGACAATACCGGGAGGTCCCCTGTGGCATATTGAAAAGCAGCCACGCATTGATTGTTTCCCAGTTCAGGTCTTGCTTTTCAGACGATCTAATGGAGCGATTTTACATCTTTGCATTGAATTAAGTGAAACCACACAGCTTCATTATTTAGTCATCTGCACACCTGTAGCTAAGCTATGAAACAAATTGTGTGTCTAAGTAGGAAATGCCATTGCGAATGAATCATGGAATAAGAATAACCAATTACAAATGGGTCTTTGCATCATATCAAAGTCACGGTGTCTTAATTCTACAATTGTCATTGCAGATGGTAAGAACATGGATATAAGTGGTGTAAAATTACTAATAGCCCTGCATGAGGATATCTATTGTTAATGGAACTAGGTTGCAGTTATGAGATTCACTTCAGGCCGTGAAGCAAATACCATCCCTTGTTGCAACATGTTTATTTATCTCTTACTGACATCTGCATTTTGGTCGTTTCAATAAATCAGTAACATTTTCTATGAAGCCCATGCTTATAAGTGTCTATGCACATACAGTATATTCATAACACATTATAAAACATTTATAAGCATTATAAATATGGCTATAATTAATTTTTAAAAGACATCACACATTTATGGCACGCCAAACAGGAAATATTTAATCATCTTTGATATTTATGGAAACAATATGACGCATACATAATGAGACCTGGGATATATGGAATGAAAGATTGTATATATACTTGTATATAAAATGAAAGCTGGTATACTGTATATACAATAAAATTGAATGAAACCTGGTACATATACCATGAAAGCTAATGGAAATTCAAGAGGCCACCATTTTTAAAATCCTGCAGTCTCATATCTTCAGTCTCTGGATATCGCAAGTGTAATAATTGATATATCAGGTGATACAAAGCTTTGGAACAGACGTTTTGACATTGGCAAGATAAAAATAAGAAACCAACTTCAACTTCACTGGGATGCCAAAAGTTTAAAACGGCAGACAGTGCCAGAGCTTTTGTGCAGCATTTCCTGAGCAACAAAGGATTCATTGGTACTATTACAAGAACATGCAGCAACAGCATCGCTTCTGTCCTTAAGTTCTTAACGCCCAACCATCATATATAATTAGTGCCTAATAACTGAAAAAAGATGAGACATCTAGTGAAGACAGCTTAGAACAGTGGAATATCTGAGACAATACACACCTCAGAATTTAGAGATCATTGTTGACACACCACATTGCACAATGACGAAAGGTGTCCTTTGCATTTAACCCATACTGTATGTGACATCATGATACAGTAGGGTGGACCTTATTTAGCACCTGGGGAGAAGTGCATAAGGGCCGTACCTTGCAAGTCAGGGATTCGACCCAGCAATCTTTCAATTACAAGTGCACATCCATAACTGTTAGGCCACCTCTGTGCCACAGAGCTGCATGTCTCAGATGTGGTATTCCTATGGATCAACATATTGTACTGCACACCACTTCCGGTTGTGCATTTAAAGCACCACACTTACATTTTAGGTTATGTCAGTACATATCTATTATCATACTGCATGGCTATAATGTGTTATGCCTTGTGTTACAAATATTTATAGGTAGTGTTCCTAATGCCTTATGAATGCATCACAATACATCACGAGGGTATGTATCATGCATGTAAATGGATGCTTAAATTATGTGTTATCAATAAATCCATCACTGGACTCATCCCATGTTGGGACCCTTTTTTCTAGTCACTATGCGAAAACACTGCCTGTTCCAAGTAAAGTCAAGAAACGTTTAATGCCAACCCTGTGTTTCCAGTGGGACCCTCTGTAGTTAAATCCCTACTTACAGTATGAGTACATTTATTAAATAATACCCATGGCTTTATGACCATTACAAATCTTATATGAACCCTCATAATCTTCAGCAAAGCCAATAAGCAGGAGAAAAATTGAAATACAATTATTATTATTATTTTAACAAGGGCTAATTATACATTGTGTCTTTATACTGTAGATATGCATAAAAATAATGAAATCATTTGAAATGTTTAAAACTGTATTTTTTACATCTTACACTTACAACACAGATGGCTAGAAGTTTACAATACTTTAAAAACAATTAATATCTGAACAGTCATTAATATTGATGAAGCCTTTTTCACGGTAAACTTGAGTGACATTGAGTGTGACAAAACCACTGTACCATCAAATTCATTAATCATACTCACAAAACAACAATAACAGAGATTTTAAATTAGGGGATCTGTTTTTTTTGCATCATCACTTCTGCACTTGGTACAGCATCAAATGTTGTACCATGAGCTGAAAAAACCCAAGACCTAGAGATTTCTCTGTCCTTTACAGAAACAAACAAATCACATATTATGTGATGAAATATTTAACACGTACCTCACACATCAATGGAAAATAACAAACTTTACAGAGAATATAGGGAACAGCACTGCACTGGAGAATGAGTCTGATTGCATGCTTGGATAATAAGAAGTGCTTAAAAATTAAGGAATACTCTTCAGTTCATCACACCCTTTTTCTTGTTGGAAAAAGATGATTTCTTGAGTGCGGTTATAGAGACACTGATGCAACTAAATATTTCTTAACAGAGAGTTTTGTAGTTTGTGGCTGTGTGGGTTAGGACTATCTGTAATTGGAAAGTTGCTGGTTCAAATCCCTGGGTTGGCAGAGTGATGTCATGGTTGGGCCCTTGAGCGAGGCCTTGAACCCTAATTATTCTATGGATGGGCTTGCCACGCTTTCTCAAAAATGAATGTCACATTGGATTAAAGCACCTGCTATGCAACCCACACATAAAAACAGATACATATTAACTTAGATTCTGAGTTGTACAAAAACCTGCATATTTGAATATTAGGAAAAACCTATGTTGCAATCTGGGATGCAGCAGGGTCCAGCAGCCTTCCTCAGTGTCACAACTTCTTCCCTTGCCAGACCCTTAAAGAGCTTTTGTGTATATTTATGCCACATAATTACCCCTTTATGCACGATAAGGACAATGAAATGTAACAGCAATAACCCATACATGGTCACACTATACTCATGTGCTCATGAGAATGATCATGTGTATTTTCTATCATCATATCCAGTGAGTAAGTGCCCAGTACACCCAGTGACCTTCCATTCAGTTCGAGAACACATCTGTTTCTGGAAGGTTCTGTGTTCAGCTTTGGTTGAGGTGCACGGATCTGGGGTTATACATACCCAGGACCAATATAGATAGCTCACAGAAAGTGCACATCATTCCCTTCCTCTAGACCATCTATCACCCTTTATGAAACAAACACTTATGTTTTGTTGTTGGTAGGACTTTACAATGGCGACCTGTCTTGTTTTGTCTTATTGTCTTGTGGGGATGCATCTTCACAAACCTGGGAGCTGACACAGACTACAATGTGGCCAGCGTTGAATTCTGCTCTGAGAAGATACGGATTGGAAAGCTTCCCAGGTTCTGGAAGTCCACAATGAGGTATTCGGTGTACTTTCCTGGAATGTCCTGCAGATTGCAATGGAATTAATCCCGTTGTCAAGGATGGGAAATGAGAATGTGTGCTTGATCAGCGACGTCTTGCACAGGACGGAGGCGTGATCTTTTACTTATGGTATAGAAGGAGGTCTTTCATAGTATTTTTGGGTTCTTATCTTTTGCTCTCTGCTGATTCTTTCTTACTGACTGAGCTACTATTATTCTTGGCGTTTGCGGTTTCATACGCAGCACTGTGCTTTATAAATGAGCTGTGCATATATCTCACTTACTACAGTATCACTTACTATCCCAGCAAAGAAGATACATTTTCATGAATAATACAAGCTGCTTTGAAAACTGCAATGCTCTGTTAGAAGCACATAATGACGTTTCATCATCAGGTACTCCGAAGGCTTTTATTTCTTATTATTTTTATTGTGACAAACTTTCAGGAACCATGACATTATGAGCTACTCCACACCATCAGCCATATCGACTACAGACTGCTTTCGACCACCATAAACAGTAATGGAGGTCTGTCCACCGTCAGTCCAAAAAAGCCATTCAGTACCTCCCGCCATCACACTCACCTCTGTAGCTTGCAATATCATCACAGAACGCAGCCTGAATTCTAAGCCTTAATTGGCATTACATCAAATATTTATTTAAATATGCTAGGTCTATATAAGCTGTAGTAAAGTCAACACCCCAAGTCTACTTTTCTGATTTTGAAGAAAAAAAAAATAAAATAAAATCGAGGACTCTTTGGTAGGTATACGGTGTTTAGGTTGGACGCATTATTTATTTGCCAGATGGTTTGTCGAAAGCAACTGGGTATGATCTGTGCAGTGTTTTTCGGTAGCACTTCAGTTCACGGTCAGCTCATTGGATGGATGGACTGCATTTATATAGCGCTTTTCTACTCTTCAGAGTACTCAAAGCGCTTTACAATTTATGCCTCACATTCACCCATCCACACATCGGTGGCAGAGGCTTCCATGCAAGGCGCCAACCCGCACAACGGGAGCAATTTGGGGTTCAGTGTCTTGCTCAAGGACACTTTGATGGGGTGAGTAGAAAGCAGGGCTCGAACCGGCAACCCTCTGGTTGCTGAATGATAGCACTGCCCTCTGCACCACCATCTTAGTAACTGTTACCAATAATCTGAGCAAACCTTAAACTATAGTGTGGCCAGTTTCATGCCGTTAAATTCACTGGCCCTGAGATACACAGTCAAAACACAAGGAGGCTGTATCACTAAAGGCTGACTAAAACATCCATAAAAAATAGGCAGAATCTCTAAGAAAACACAGGTCAAGGTGTTAAGAATCTGGGTTTAGCCCTGCAAATTACAGCCTCTCCCCAGGTTATAATGAGGTTACGTTGCGATAAACCTATCGTAAGATGAAAATGCATTTTAATACAGTACATCTACACTAGCAAACATCATAGCCTAGCGTAGCCTATGTTAAACATGCCCAGAACGCTTACATAAGCCTACAACAGGGCAAAAACTTTAACACAAAGCCTAAAAAATGTTGAATATCTCATGTAATTTATTGAATACTATACTGAAAGTGAAAAATATTTGCCCATCGTAAAGTCAAAATATCACAACCTGGACCATTGTTACCCAAGGAGAACAGGGGTTAAGTGGAACTGAAGAAACTAACGCCCCTTTATTATAAACTGCTGTGTGTGGCTCATAGCCATTATGAAATGTTTATCCAAAACTTCAAAGCAAACCGGAGTATGCTTCAATCACAATGTGAAGTTGCCCCTCATAGCTCATTGGATTAAGCACTGATTACTGTGTTCTTTGCTCATACTGTTGCACACCGGTCGCTTGCAGAATCATTCAGGAATCCCACTTTTTAATGCTAAATGTTGCTCTTTAATGTTTATTGTCTTGTTTGTGTGGTTTAAATTTCTTGCTCAATAAAACTGATTCTGATATTAGAATCTCCTGTCTGCACACAGATCGTCAAGAAATTATTTCAGGATGCAGAGATTTTGGGGGCTATGTGAAGTAGAGAGTGTGTATTCTGTGCACTAGTGACAGTGGGCAGATTGCTTTATCAGCACAGAGGCAATGAAAGGGAAAGTGTGACATTACTGAATAATTGTCAAGATAAATGAGCAGAACTGGCACATTCAGACTGTGAAGGATTTTGACGCCCCATCACAATAAATGTATGACAGAATGTATGACTGCTAAGAGACGTCAGATTGATTTTACAGCTTTAATGCTCCGGTGTTTATCGACGGAAATGCAGTGGCCATTTTACAGCCGCACTGGCCCTGCACTGAAAAACGACACTTTCAAGAAAAGATCAACTTTGACGCCTATACAGTGCAAATGGAAAAAATATGTATGATTTTCCTTTTTTACAGCTGTCATAAAATAAACCGTATACCATGGACAAATAACTTGTAGTGAATGACAGGAATGTCTTTGTCTAGTTAATGTGTGATATAGAATGACGCTAGCCTTCTTCTGTCTGTTTGGGATTAAATGCTTCAATTTTTCTCTAAAATCAGTTAGAATCCTGGTTCCCAATCTGTAAATGTTATACTACTCTGAATGGGCAAAGGGAAAGGAGAAGAGACGCTGAAGAAATATGAATCCCTAGTGCTGAAAATCACAGCCACATGATCGGCTGACTTCCACTGAACAAATAAAAGAGTTTCCTGAAAATTATCCAAATGTATCAAAGCTTGATTTACATAATGAAATACCAGGCACACAGGCATTCAAATTAACTTTGTAAAGGCTTGCCAATCAAAATTAAATTAGGAATAGAACTACTTTTGTGTAATTTCGTGAAATGTAGAAAACCTCCAGACACACCCGAAAGGTCCCTCTTGGTAGATACATCAATTTGGCTCCCAAACGCATGTTCTGGGGTTTCTGTAAAGTGCTGCCCCCCGAAATCTGCCAGGGTATCCATGCCTTCCCTTCACCCCTGGTGGTACCCCAAAGCGTAATCCATTGAATAATAATAGAGACTTTTTCCGTAACCAACATGAGAAGGCAGGGTCAGACGGTCCCTGGAACAGTGGTTCTCAATCCTGTTCACAACCCATCCCCCAGCCAGAAGGTCTTCATACGAACCCACACTATTCAATCAGTCACATTCATTGTTAGTCTATTAAGGTCCATTTGAGCTCAATTAAGGCAGAGATGAAATGGAAACATTCTGAATTCAGAACTACTGCTTTACAGCAAGTAGGGGATTAAAAGTCTTGCTCAAGGGCCCAATAGGCAGATTTCTCTGGTGACCCTGGGATTCAAACCAGTAACCTGGTGGTGACAGCCACATCAGCCTAATTGGCTAAGGCAGATACCACAATAGAGAGAAAGCCAACGTAGTATTGATTTATATCACTGGAGTATAAATTAATTTATTATGGTGAAGGGTCATTTCTGAGTCAAATACATTGGTTTTAATTTAGTGATGAATTGCCCTTGTAACAGAGATCCAACAGCTCTGCTACAATAACTGCTCCTCCTGCATGGGATTCTGCTGGGCATTGTGGTGAACAAAGCGAGGGACCCCCTGGATGGCAAGCCAGTGCTTCTCATGCATCACCGGCCTGCGATTCATCTAGATTAGCATAGCTAGATCAGATAGATTAGTCCTTCTTTCAAACATTAGCTCTCTGGCATTGGGCTGTTCTGGGGTGCTTTTAAGAGCGAATCCACTAAACAATACGATTTATTTAAAATAAATAAACGTCGCAATCTAGTGAAACCGAACATTATGTGGCTCATTTACACTTTTGCAATAGCACAGAGCAAGCAATTAAGCGGAGGCTTGATGAGATACTCGCCCTTGAGTTCTGGGTCTCCTTTGATTTGTGAAACCCAAGTCTTATTGTTCTGGTCTTTCGATTACTGTTTTGGGTGATGAGTGGTAATGAGGATATTAGAATAAGCTAAACTCATTCGGGGCTTAAGGTTTTAATTTATTCGATGCAAAATGGAAGTGGGGGCAGATTCCACATTTTAGAAGATAATTAGCTGAATAGTCCTTCAAAGACAAACCCCTGCATGCAGATATAAAATATTTGGTTTAAATGTGCCATCCCTTTCAATAGTTCTGCTATTTTGTTTTCTACATCACCATCAAAATCAACTGCATATGAGTACTGAAAATCCCTAGTATTTTTCAGCCATTATATTTAGTGCATGCGTGTTTTATCATTGACTTTACTTATCGCTGGCTTTGTACTGTGGCATTACTTAAGGTTGATTGAATTTTCGAATAGAATTCATTTACAGAAATAATTCACAAAGAATGCAGGGTCCAGCAGATCCGGTCAATAATTTCCCTCTTTGCAGGCCTAACCTCTCTTCAAATCACACAACAGGACAGATTTTAAAGGGCGAAGAATGGGGAGGCGGAGGCGACTTAATCCTGTGCCGTTTTATTAGTGTATTGCATTGCATCCTGAAAACTGAATGGCCAATTTACTTAATTTTTCAATGGGTGATTGCATTGCCAGTCTCCCTGTCCTTGACTACCCAGCACCAGTTTGCGAACCATGTAATCATTATGGTTCTTGCAGTTTGAAAGGCATATGGGCAGCATGTGGAAAATGTCCATATAGTCACACCATAGTTGACTGCGGTCAAACTCAAAATAAACTAATGACACATATTTATGGATTATGTCCATATACAGAATGAGGGAAGTATTCATTTATTACATGAAATATTCATGTATAGCATTTTCATTAATAATCTTAATTGTTAATGTGTGCATGATTTTTTTAAATGTGTCCTTATGAATCCATTATCAAAACTCATGGAAAAAGTAATGATTGGGCTTTCTGAAACCCTTCTGTTGACTCTAAAACCATATGGTTTGAAATTTGAATTACCAACATGAAATTGGACAGAACAAATTAAATCCAAATGTCTGGCTTGAGACCAACAGACCAACATGTACTTCTTCTAAATACAACTTCGAAAAATGAGTTTTTCCTACTGGGAAATTTAATTCAAGCAAACAGTCCCACTATGTAATTTATAAAGGCTCATTCTAAAATTATACAATTAGATATCATTTGCAAATTCTTTAAACGCACTGCTTTGAGGTATAATTAAAGTAAACCACACCACTTTATTCACGTATCATTTTTAGATGCAAAAATATTTCAGTCTTCCATTTATAGCTCAAATGTTTTATTTTTGACTGATTAGTAATGTAGAGCAGATGTTTTGTGTTTGCGTGTGTGTGTTTGTGTGTGTGTGGGGTTATAAGATGGTGATGTCACAGAAGTGGTTTTAGATATTCCCAAATATATGCTGAAGCTTATTTACAGTTAACCTACTAAATATTAGGGTGTAGAGTTAGGCATGGATGGTAGGCACGTGTCCCTACCAGTATTGTGGGACTGAAGCGGGGTAGGGGTGGAGTGGATTCAGGGTTGATTTGGTTCCTACGACTGTCGACCCCAACTTCTGCCCTTACCAGGGTGGGATGTGAGTCTGTTACAAGGAAAACATTTTTGTGTATATATTTATAACTTATACCCATTATGCTCAAACTTAGAGAGTAGTAGCAGTACTGCCACTCTTTTGGGCAGGCTTTCCACAAGATTTTGGAGTGTGTTTGTGGGAATTTTTCATCCCGAAGAGCATTTGTGAGGTCAGGCACTGATGTTGGATGCGAAGGCCAGGCTTTCAATTTCTATGCTAGTTCATGTCAAAGGTACACAGTGGGGTTGGGCTCGGGGCTGTATGTGGGCCCGTCAAGTTCTTCCACACCAAACTCACCCAACCATGTCTTTGTGAACCTTACTTTGTGCACTGGGGCACACTCATGCTGGAACAAATAACCTTCCCCAAACTGTTCCCACAAAGTTGGAAGCATAAAATAGTCCACAATGTCTTGGTAGGCTGAAGCATTAAGAGTTCCCTTCACCAGGACTATGTGGCCTAGCCCAACCTCTGACAAAAAGCCCATACCATTATCCCTCCTCCACCACACTTCACAGTTTGCACCATGCAGTCAGGCAGGTAACGTTCTCCTGGCATCCGCCAAACCCAGACTCATCCATCAGACTGTCAGACAAAGACGTGTGATTACTCACTCCACAGAACACAGTTCCACTGCTCCAGAGTCCAGTGGTGCCGCACTTTACATCACTCCATCCAACGCTGGGCATTGAGCTTGGCGATGTGAGGTTTGCATGTAGCTGCTCAGCCATGAAAGCTTATTCCATGAAACTCCCGGCACTTGAGTTTTTGTATTGGACTTAATGCCAGAGTAAGTTTGGAACTGCAGTTATTTACTGAAGTGTTGGCGACTTTTATGCACTATGTGCCTCAGTACTCAGTGGCCCCACTCGGTCACCTTACGTGGTCCTGCCACTTTGTGGCTGAGTTTTTGTTGTTCTGGAACACTTCCACTTTGCAGTAACACCACTTACAGTTGACCATGGAATCCAGCAAGGAAGAAATTTCACTGACTTATTGCAATTGTGGCACCCTGTGAGGCTTTATATTCACTGAGCTCTAGAGAATAACACGTTTTTTTGCAATTGTTCGCAAATCTGACTGTACAGGTCTGAATGAAACACTGGAATTCAATAATTAAGAGGTAATACTTTTGCCCATAAAGTGTGCCTGTGTGCAAGGTGGTTATATATACAGCGGCAGGAAAAATTACGAGACCACAGCACATTTCTCAATTTATGGGTGTGAATCTGTGAATAATTTCTGGCATTAGAAAGTCGCTTCCACCCTCTACCTGCCTGGTTCCTGGTCGTTCCCAGTGTCTCCTGCTTCACCTTCTTCTTGTGAACTGCTGTCTTAGAAATTTTGAACCTGGAAGCAACCTGCGGCCCAGTGTAGCCTTCTGCCAGCAGAACCAGGATTTAAAAATGCAGATTTGTTTAAAAATATGGAGTGGACTCTTTTTTTCACAACTGTATAAAAGAATGCAGTTGAGATGCAATGAGTGCAAAGAGTGTTGTCAGATGTTAAACCAAAATGTCCCAAAACTGTTCATGGTCCAACATTATCCATTTATAGGGTGACTAGAGTGACTATACATAATGTGGGTGATTCAGTAAACACAAACAGAACCAAAAAAAGACATGACTTGGGTGACATTCATCCATTTTTCACAACCACTTATCCTTTTCGGGGTCACGGGAGTCCAATGCCTATGGGCACATGGCAGGGAATAACCCAGAGTGGGGCTCCAACCCATCACAGGGCACACTCACACATACATGCAAGGCCGGGAACAACCCAGGGTAGGGCTCCAACCAATTACAGGGCACACTCACACATACATGCAAGGCCGGGAACAACCCAGGGTAGGGCTCCAACCCATCACAGGGCACACTCACACATACATGCAAGGCCGGGAACAACCCAGGGTGGGTGGGGCTCCAACCAATTACAGGGCACACTCACACATACATGCAAGGCAGGGAACAACCCAGGGTGGGTGGGGCTCCAACCAATTACAGGGCACACTCACACATACATGCAAGGCAGGGAACAACCCAGGGTGGGTGGGGCTCCAACCAATTACAGGGCACACTCACACACCATCCACTCACCCATGCCCACTGCATGTTTTTGGACTGTGGGGGAAACCCAAAGTAACTGGAGGAAGCCCCATGATGGGACGATGTGCAAACTGCACACACATGGAACCCGGACAGTGACTTAAACCCAGATCCCATGTGTGAAATGACAGGTGCTAACCACTGCACTATCATCACTGAATCATGTCACCCACCTGGGCCACATTATTATGTACTGGCTGCCCTTGGCTGCGTTGGACTGGAGATCATTTTGGCAGTGACTCTTTGAACTCCTGCTTACGTCTTTAGTTCCTGCTTACAGCGCTGCACGCTGCAGAAGCACTGGTCTAGAAATATGACTTGCCATCATTACATTTTGTGTAGGTACTGGAAGTGTAAATATGTATGAGGTAGGAAGCCTGGCCCACAACAAAAAAATTTTGGCTTGATAATATAGATACTGGAATAAAGCACTAAAGCTAAATTGGGCTGGCAGATATTTATCTGTGTCATAGAGCTTTTTGAGTCTTTTTGATTTTAGTCTACCTCCAAAGCAAATAATCATGAACCTGGAGTGCCCTCAATGCTTTGATGCACTGTACTGTACTGCCATAAGTCTTAATTGATCCTTAATTACCTCTAATATATTATGGCACTATAGTACACACCCCACACTTTTCAGCAAATCCTTGACATACTGTAAGCATTGCAGAATTATACAGTGTAGCATGTTTGGTGTCTACAGACATTGCCTAGGAAACAGATCCTGCTCAGTCAAGTAACAGGAAGTTCAAACAAGTAAGTCAAACACGGCCTTTTCTTAAATATTTATAACCATGTTTATAATGCTTTATAAATGCATTATGAATGTGTTTATAAATGACTAAAAACATGACCTTAAGTGTTACAATTCACATATTTTAAAAGTATTCATGTGGTAAATGGCATTCTGTGGTCTTTTTCCTTGTGCCCAGTGTTGTTCTGAATAGAATCCAAGCTTAACGGTCGCTGTGTAACTGATGGATGAAACAGGCAGCTCCAAAAACATGCTTTTATTCTCCAAATGTAATGCTCAGAATCTAAATCCCCCAAATACCACCGGTCTCAGAATTTCACATATTTTGATGAGATATAAGAGCACAGAGAATCACACTAGAATAAAGGGAATGTGCCTTTTTCTTAGTTTCAATTTGAAAATAATAATAATAGATCAAAAAAGTACAATTTTCTTTATTGATGTGCAGTATCTCACCAAGAAGCAAAATGAGACAAAATGAGTTTTTGCTGGGTCTCTAGGTGAATGAAGTGCTAAGATTTTGCTCTATAAGTTTCACATTGTGATACAACATTATGCCTAACAGTTTGGCTAATATTCCCCCCATCGTTATCTTTTATATTTCCATTTGTACTCCGACTGTGTGAACAGAAGCCAATAACCTCCGGATGAAATTCATAGTGAATTATAAACGCATGCTAACACTGACCAGGATGCGTTGTTACAAGATGGATGGCTGAATGAATGGATGGCTGGCTGGATGGATAAATGGAAGGTAGAATGCATGAATGGGTGGGTGACTGGATGGATGGACTAATATTCATCTGCCTGATCCACCCTAAAATTATATTAGTATTTTTTATGATATTAATTTAGCCATCACAATGTAATCCAAAGCTCTGAGTACAAGGACAACTATGTCTGAAGAACCTCTGCTCCAAGTCCCATGATGGCACCTATATGGGTCCCTTTCCATACTTTGTCAACTGCTGTACTTTATATTCTTATTGGCTCATCCATCGCACATAATCCAAACTGTCTGTATCCCCATATCTTGTTGTCTCACTCTGATTTACAGCTCTGAAAAAATTAAGAGACCACAGCACTACTTTTAGTGTCATTATCTCTCAATTTATGGGAATGCATCTGTGTATTTTTTTTTTTGCAAACTCCAGCCTGGCTTTTCTGCTCATGGGAATTTGTTCATGTTCTGAGGGCAGAAGGAAAAATAATTGGTTGAGAGAGATAACCAATTAGATTTCAGAGCAGGTGAGCACAAGCAACTAGAGGAGGTGGTTCAAACCAATCAGATGTCCTGCCTAATTGTTCTAGATGCACTCTACCTGGCTGGTTTTTGGTCTCTCCCAGTGTCTACTGGTTTGCTTTGTTCTTATGTACTGCTGTATTAGAAATGTTGAGCTTTGTAGAAGCCTGCTGCACAGTGTATCCTTCTGCCAGCAGAACTAGGATTAAAGCAGGATATAAGAATGCAGACTTTAAAAAAACACAGAGTGGTCTCTTATTTTACATGCACATTTATTTCTGTGTTTGTCTATGTTTTCGTTTGCTTATTTATACAGTAGCATACCTTTTCTTTGTTTATCTTCAGTTTTTTGTTTTGTCCATTTTTCATCTTGGGGGTATGTTTAAATTGTATTCTCTAAATTGTATTCTTGCTGCACCATAGCAAATTCCTTTTAGTTTTCGTACAAAGCAAACAACTGGATTCCAATTCTGAGTCCAGCTTGTCCTTGCTGAATGCAATCGATGCTCCACAGTAGTCATTCGCCTATGCTGGGCCTACTTCTACATACTGAAGCCATGATGATTTTCTTGTTTTAATACCACGGCCCATATGATACAAACAGGTTAAGAAAGATAAAGTGTTATGAATAAGCTAGGGGAATGATTTGGTGAAGGACAATAAGAGAAGAGATGATGTCTAGAAATATATTACGTTGGTGACTTTACTGTTGCGACAACTGTCTGCTCCGAGACAGTGACTCAACACCAAAGCGCTACCTTTTTTGTTGACTTCTTTCTGTCGAGGTGGAGGATTGGCATCAATTTCCCATCTCAATTTGGTTCTGTTCCCACCTGGAGCCTGGATCTTATTACTGAAGCCTGGAGTCTGGATAATGAACGTTAAAGAAAGCAGAGCCGGACCCAGCAGAGCTTTCCCACAAAAACACATAAAATTAACTAAAAATTTACTGAGAAGACCCTTTTAAAAACAAAGCAATGTTTCTCATAGGTCCATTGATTACTGTATGATTAAAACATGCCCTCTGAATACTTCGTGCAGAAATAAGCCCCATGGATTTTGCTGTTATTTGCAATTCTGTTACTTATCTACACACACAGGTACATGATTTAAATTACTAATATGTTATATCTGAGTTTTTTTTTTCCCATTCCCATCCTGAGAGTTACAGAGCTTATGAAAGGCTTGCCGGAAAGACAATCCTATTTTTTGTTTTCATTACCTTTTTATCTCACTTATTGGTATTTTAGAACGTGATGCTGCTTCTGCTTCGCTTCTCCTGCCTCTTGCCTGGGAATTGCAAATATTCTGTAAGCACCAAAGAAAAACGTACCTTGGGGCGGAATCACTACAGTACCTGGCAGCTCTTGACAAAGGGATGTTTCCGGAACAATTATCAAGAACGGTTGCCCTGCACAGTTCTCTGAATTTCAAGCATCTGGATTGGAAAAATTTCAATCAATCAGGAGTTAGGGTATGTTTGCTGGTGACTTTTCAATTTAGTTTGTTTGGATTAATTTCTTTATCCTGTATTTAAATGAAACGTGCCATTTTTATTCTTCATTTCACTCATAAGTCCCCAATATGAATCTTTCCCTACGACAATGTCTGAACTTCACTCATCTGGTCATGTGCAGAAGGAATTCAAGGCAGGGTTTCAAAAAGATTTACTGAAACACAATGCTTCCTGCGTTCTATGCCCCCTCGTGAAAGCCCATCCCTTATTAAATTTTACAGTTGAAAGCCATATTGCTCATTTCTTGAAAGAAGCACTAGGTATTTTTAATTCGGTCAAACATCACTCTGCAGTATGAATTGCTTCTCCTTGACACCTCTGAAGGTGATTCAGGCACAAATAATGAGGAATAATGGAGACACAGGAGTGAAGACTGACGGCCCATAATTCGATTTTTTAGACACTACAGATTTCAGTTACAATTCCAAAGATAGTTTCTTACAAGGGAAACATCACGAGGAAGAGGGAAAAATCCAGGATTTTTCTTAAAGGTAAACGGTATTAAAGGGCCATTATTCACAGTAGGGACCAACCTCATTAGTCAATGATATGTTTTAAATCAATGAGTGACAGGGGAGGAGGCACTCCAGGATCCAATCAGCATCCAGCTGGGGCCAGTGGTGCTTTGGCCCCGCCCCTGATAAATAAAATGAATCAAAACTACCAAGCCATTACTCTGGACCTAAAGAACATGACCAGGAAAACATCTCAGTAAATCAGTGTTGTCTTTTTCCTGAACTATGTCCATTCTCCAATAAAGCAATTGAATTGATGACATCATAATTGCTGGGTAAGATTCAATTTTTTGGGAATTATATGATGAGGAAGAATATCAATATGCTGATCAAACCAGGACTATGAATTTACTTCTTCTACTATTTTATGATGATGATGATGATGATTATTATTATTGTTGTTGTTAGGAAAATGCAAGGAAATTAACTAAGTTAAATGAAACAAGAGGCTAGTTATAGGTACAACCTATGTGAGAGACCAGAATGCTTATGAAGGCAAGTCAAGTCAGGAGTTTTAAAATTTTTTTGACGATCACCAGCCTGTTCTCTTTACCACGCTGTCCTCATCTGCCCCCCCTGCACACAGGCCTGGCTTTCCGTGGGGGGCACCCTCGATTCTCAGCAAGAGAAATATCTTTTACTGTCAAGAGGCAGGGAGAGTGCCCCAGAATCGTTTGAAACCGATATCAAGCTGACTATCACTGACTTTCATTAGAGCACAGAACCTTAGTAAGAAACCCAGCCAGTACATACATAGCATTAGTATTAGTACTTTAAATCTCTCAGAGGAAAAGTAATAAAGGATGTGGCCTGGAATAGATTTGCATTATGCTCTCTTATTAAAGCAGCAATCCATGATGGCCTGAGGTACATTCTGGATATGCACACAGTCAAAGCAGATTGATGGATATAAGTTGTCGACATACTTTGTGAATCCAGAGAAACACATTTACGTTTATTCACTGTGTGTTCACTGCTTAAATGCGGGATGATGTTGTTTACGTTACAACGTACCCGTTTCACACTTCGTGCAGGCGTGACTGGATTGCCGCAGTGACCAATCAGAAGTGCACCTCAAAGAACATTGTATGATAACGTGTTTGGGAATTTGAGTATTCTGAGGTCTCACAGGCACACAGACACAGTCGCGCCATAATCACCACATGCTCACTTGTCAGTCGTGACCAATACTTACTTCGCTGTTTCACAGTCGAAGAGCCCACGTTCACACTTATTGTGTGCGTACTATGTGCGCGTTTGTGTGCAACATGAGACAGAATCGATGTTCGGGGGGAGTGTGAGGTCATGGGACCATCCCCTGAGCTCCTTTATAACCGATCGATAGTTTACAATAAGCTTGTTCTGTGTGAGCGGGCACCTGGGAGCACCTGCTCTAGTTCTTGGGGATTTTATGTTTTTTTTGTTCAAGTAGGACATCAGAACCTACATTTGTGTGTTACTCACTTTGCTGACCCATCCGTGACACAAGGGTGCCAAATAAAGCCCCATGGTCTAGCAGCTGGATCCATTCACCTTCTGGTTGAGTTTTTTTTTCGCCTTACTGTATGTAATACTGAAGGCAAGGTAAGACTGACACAGGATCCACACAATTAGGTTTATTTTATGATTTTGTGTGGGATTCTTGCTTTGGCAGTTTCCCAGATGGCCTTCCTAGTCCCCATTGTCACTACGGCAACCAGAGCCAGATGTTCCTAATTGAGGTGAAGTTTGAAGATTATGAATGTGGCCGAGGATGCACCCTGAGAAGATAAGGAAGTAGCACTACCTCTTTTTAAACATTATTACACCTGAGCCATTATTTTTTACAATATTATTCTTGGGGTGTTATTTTTGGCTGATGGTAATCACATAAACACATACTGGTGGTTACTTTGAAGGTCTACAGAAGTACAAAATGTGTTTGTTCTCCAGGTCTGTAGATTCCACATACTGATACAACACTAATCAAGGAACTTTGAAGCCTGTAGTTACAAAAAACCAATAACATCTTAACCATTTGTATGTTCTGCTATCAGGACTGGCCCAACCTGCTTCGGGGCTTTAAGCAAAATGCGATTAAGCCACTTGTCCATGTTGTCTTCCCATTCTGACAGGCTGAGCCGAAGAGGGTGCCCCCTGGCGGTCCCAAGGCCTGCTGCTTAGCTTGCTTATACCCTGGGCTGGCACTTGCTATCAGCAGGAATAACACAGGTGCAGGTTCCACTCTTTTCACTGGTTGGAGTTTTGTTGATAGCGTTGCCAAGGTCCCTGAGGGGGGGGAGGGCGAGTACGCATAAGGGAGCTGATTCATGGATAATGATCAAAAACAAAAAGCCAAGGGAAGTCAACTGTGGAGACAGCATTGAAATAATGCCGCATGTCACTATCACCCATAATAGCTTCAGTGTAACTGAATGCATCATGTGGAAGGCTAACCCAACCCGTACAGTTAGTTTGCTATTTGTGAAATTTGTTAATGAAGAACTATATTGTCCGTGCGTAATTTCAATGTACTTGCTGCTTAAACTTACAATTGGCAATAAAATCCTACTAACATCAGTTAATTTGTTGAAAATGATACATACAAACTTATGGACATCTCGCACATAAATCATTTGAGTTAAATACAATGGTCCATAATAACAAACCCACACACTACTTTGCTACGCTTATGAAAACATTGCATGGCTTCAATGGTTCATTGACTCAAGTTACAGTACAGTAATGTACGTAGTTACTTTAATTATTACTGTATTATTGTTATTATGCACTGTATTATTATTCCTTTACTGTATCTTGAAGTCTTTAAGTGTTTTATATGTAAAACACTTCGACTATATACGAAGGCAAACATTGGACTAACTGACACTTAATAAGAACTGTATGTACCTCATCTGAACTAGCCTATCTACAAATTCACCATGAACACATTGTTAGGGAACCGATCTCGTTTGTAACCAGGACTCCTGCCTGCATTTTGTGTTCTTGCCTTTGCCTACAATGAACTTCAATAAGAATTAGGAGTACTTGTATGCCCCAGGACCAACACTGGTAAAATGTCTCAGGTACTTTGTTTATTTAGAGAATTTATAATTAACCTTGGTATTGTGACATGGAATCCTTCTTGGTTTCTATGGCTACTGTAAGCAAGTGAATAACCGATTCTCTAAAATGACATATTTCTTGGCCAACTGCAGTGATTCAGTGTAGCAAATGAAATGGCTGGGCTCAGGTCAAAGCATTTATCTACCAAGGCTTTAATATGTCTTGGAGATGTTATCAGGTCTGGCCGCAACATTGCAGTGTAAGGAGCTGCATTAATTATTTGTTGGTATGTCTACAGTAACAGATTGCCCTTTTCAGTGAAAGGCCTTATGAGACAGCTAGCGGCGAAGCTGAGGCAGATCTGGCTTGTTTCCTATCACACTCCGCGGCAGCTTCATCCTCTTCCATCGGCTTCCCATTTCAAGAAGCGGAACATTCCAGAAAAGACATTACTGAGTGTAAGATTTGGTTCTCACTGAGGTAGATGCTGATAAGTTGACCATTAAAGGTTGTATAAAGGCATTTTTTTTCCCCTTAACTTCGTTCCTTAAACCAGGAATGGGGACACATCACATCTATAAAATGTTTGTAGCCTGTGGGTCATGGGGCTGGTGGTGATGCCACTTTTTTTTTTGTAATCCTCCCTCTTTTGCTTGGGTGCAGTTAGGTGGTTCTGCTCTGCCGTGTTGCTAATTGGGGATTGAGACGGGCAGTGATTGGGTCACCTATATATTGCCTAGTTAGGAGCACTGAGAGATGTGGGGTCCTCGCGGTAGCAAGGTATCTGCGCAGTGTGTGGTGTAGCAGCGTTTGGGCTGCTTCTGCTTTCAGGTATGTCCGGAGGTTTTCTTAATTTGTGATAACTGGCCAGTAGGGAACTAAGTATGTTCTTAATTCTGTATGTCAGGATGT
>JABFDZ020000042.1:19651048-19665139 GCA_019775955.2 Pollimyrus isidori
GTGTAAGCACCAGAACCGTGATGAGTGTTACCTTGAGCACCACAACTGGGATGAGTGTAAGCACCAGAACCGTGATGAGTGTTACCTTGAGCGCCACAACTGAGATGAGTGTAAGCACCAGAACCGTGATGAGTGTTACCTTGAGCACCACAACTGGGATGAGTGTAAGCACCAGAACCGTGATGTTACCTTGAGCGCCACAACTGGGATGAGTGTAAGCACCAGAACCGTGATGAGTGTTACCTTGAGCGCCACAACTGGGATGAGTGTAAGCACCAGAACCGTGATGAGCGTTAACATGCTAACATCTTATTTATCTCAACTACTCAGCCTGAGTACATCTAATAAGTCATATTAATTTTACTATGTTGGAACTGGACAGCCACAATCCTCAGCAGGACAAATAGCATGAGGATGGATGGATGGATGAACAGAACTTAATATGTATAATGTGCGCTTCAACTGGAATTTAGTCCAAATTTTTAGTTTCCAATGCTTCCATTTTGTACCAACAGACACTGTGCATGTTGATAATGCATTTCCTTTCAAGTAAATAAATGTCTTCAACCACAAATCCCCAAAGGTAGGATTAATTTACATTCCACATGCCATGCATTTCAGCATAACCTGTCATTGGATTGTGTGAAAAAGAACACAGAGTTTGTTCATTGAATATTGACTATGCTCTCAGTGGCAGATAACGTACTGTATATTTGTTTTGTTGGCCCGAACTAAGCAACACTGATCTGATATTTGCAGGAAATTAGATGTAACTATTAACGACAGAAATAAAACGAGAAGTGTGGCCAGACAAATTTTGCTCTGCACGCGGATCTAAGGAGCGGACATTACTTTTTCAATAATGCAATTACTGGCTCAATGACAAATGAAAACGGGGCAGCGAGATGACACCCTCACTGGCGCCAGGCCAATTATAACTGCCGGGTTCGAGAAATGAAGTTCATGCGCATGGAAAGCAAAACGAGGCCAAAATGTTTTGAAAGCCAAATTGTTAGATTGCATTATGCTTCTGTGTAGAATGGCTCTTTCTTTCTACTTGAACAATGTGTTTGTTTTCGCTGCTCTTTTGTTTGGTGGAGGGAAGTGCTAATATAGTGCATATTCAGTACTCTCAAATCGTGTGTCTGATAGACAAAAGGAGACCACAGGGAGCATTTAGATAAATCGGTGCAGGAAAACACCCTATTCTCATTAGGACACGTTCAAAGCCTTCATTTCACACTTTGAGAGCATCCATTACTTGTTGTGATCATGAGCTTTCAAAGAATCAATGGCTGTCGAAAGGCAAATGAGGGAGGGTGTTGGAGGGGGGGTAGACAAAGTGAAGAGGAATGGGCAAAGCAGTTCGTGGTCCCAAATACAACCTCAGCTGACTCAGAGCAGGAGGAGGTTTAAGGGTTGAAGAGACCTCACCGTAGGTCTTAATGGAAACATTAAGCACAAGGTGCACAAAGTCCTCTTCAAAGACTGGCCATTAATCATACATTTCCCTGCAAATTCACTCGCAGAAAGGTGGTCCACAATCTCCTGGAGAGCAGATGGACTTTCTAATTATAATGAGATCATTTCATTGGAAATGAAGTTGAGGCACTGCATGTTCCATACATCTCATGAGGGAGCCAACTGCACGCAAATTGGTGTGTGTCAGGGGTGTAACTGAAAACTCTTGTTGGAATACGTCTGTATCCATCTGAAGCCCCCAGTCTGGCTTAAATTCACAAGGCAATCAGAAAACAGATACAGGTTTCAGAAATCGATACACTCACCACATCACTATTACTATGTATTGCTGTATATTTTTCTTGTTAAGATTTCATGTCCAGCTTCAGTCTTGCCTTGAGTCTCATGGAGCTACTGCAGTGCAAAATACATACAGTGACTTGTATTTGAACATTTCAAATGTTTTTACTTCAAAAATTCACTTCAGTGCATGCTAGGTTGATGTAAATCATACCCAAACAGAGCTCAATTAAACTTTAATTTTTAATTTTAATCAAATTATATTTGCATAAGGATGGTAGTCTTTGCTGAATTGAGGTGCATCAAATCACTGTGCTTAAGTGCATGTTGCATCACAGACCCATTGTCCAGATGTGTATTGTATTGTCTGAGAAGGAGAGATACATTCTGCATATAAGAAACAACCAGTCATATGCTGTGGTATGGCCTCCAGTATGGGGAGGGGCCATGATAGCTAAAGGCGAGATGCGTGACTAAGAACATAACTGATCCCTCTAAATGGCTTGAAGCACATTCTCACTCGCACTCTTCCAGGTCCAGCTCTTGCATGCTAAAATCACAGGGCAGCGGCGTGCCGTCAAACAGCGCCTCTGCAATCTGGACCTATTTGAGAACAAGCAAATTAGTGCAAACACTTCATCAGCTACTTTGAATTGTGTGTGGAAAAGGACCTGGTATTTTGGTAGCAGTATATTTCATGCAGGAAAAGTGAAACATGGCTTACATTTTCTCATATTTTACCGATATCCCAGAGGAACATGCAGAATCTGATTTCAATAATAACTTTTACGGCTTGGCTAGCATTGTGGGAGCTTGTTTACACTGTTCTCGGCCGGGATGCATAATGAAATGTCTTATAGACGGAGCTGGAGGCGGCTGCTGTTTAACTCAGGAGAGTCAGGTGACCACGGTTATGGCAGAATAATACAAGTTGCGTGCTCTCGAAACGTAGAGTCTGATCTGCTGCAACCTGCACTTTTGGTTTCCTTCTCTCCTTGCTTCCTGTCTGTGAACTAGTTTGGGTGTTTTTGAATAGCATTAAAAAAAAAAAAACTGGAAAAACCGTGATAGATAAAAATTGCAGAGAACAATTGGTTGTTTCTATTGATGTCTAACTCTGCATAATCCAGGTTAAAAGAAATATGAACTGAAAGACAATTATAATCAAACAAAGTGGGTATATATGGAATGTAAAATGAATTATCCTAAAAATCACACAAGCAGGAAGTAAATTAAGAAATGGAGTGTGTGCTTCTTTAGGGAGCCTTTTTACTGCCTAAGTTACTGCTCCATATCTTCCATGAGGGTTAACGAATGCAATGATCCCATTTTCAGACTTTGGACTTCACGGTGGTTTCACAGTAGAGCAGAGCGGGGCTTTTCGGGGGCTGCCGTAATGGGCTTTTTCTGGCGTACCGGGCTGGATGGGGGGGGGGAATAAGCCAGAATAATTGGCTCTGCACGACGGGGCTCTCAAAGATGTTCGCGGCTTCACCAGAGGCAGCCCTGCAGACTGGGAGACAGCTAAAGCTGCAGTGGGGGGTGGGGGGAGGGGGGGCTACTGGTGACAGGTGAAGGGCTGCGAACTGGGCGCTTATTGCCAAACATCTGCAGCACTGGGCGGCTTTAAGATGCCGGACTGCTGTTAGCGGTGCAGACCCTTCCGCGGTGGTGACGCTCTCGCAGGTCTACCCATGGCAAAGGCTTCCGACCCAGATGAAGGCTCATTTGCAGACTGCTCAAGAATGCCAGGCAACCCATTAGGCAACACAGGCACCGTCTTCTAAGGGGGGTGCCAACTTTGCAAGCTCTGCTGCCGCACACCTCCCCAGCAAGCTTCTTTGCCAGTGCCTCCACCCCCCCCTAACAGTTGAGGAGCATGTAGAGCCAAGTGAATTGGCCAAGTGTGATGGGGGGAGGGTGTTGGGCAGAAGGTGAAGCTAACTAAGGTACCACAAGGGCTTTGACTGGCACTGCCCGAATTTCCACGCCCAGGCACACTCGTGCGATTCAAGGACACCTAGGGTGCGATCTGTCCATCGCAGAACAGGGCAGGATGGTAATAAATATTACGCCTCATCAATAAATCATGCCTTTGCACAAATCATGTTCAGCAGGAAATGTAAAACAAACAGTGCTGGTTTGCCAGTTAAAAAATAGAAAAAAATACCTGATGGGACGTTTTTTTAAAAAAATAACATATAACCACCGGAGAGGAATCGCATGAGGATTGTACATTTTACATAATATATGGGTTACATATATTGGCATCCTATTCAGTGTGTACTCAGGCCTCTTGTGCCCTATGCAAACATAAACCCCTCCACAATCCTGACCAGGATAACAGTTCACTACATTATAGACGAATAATTTTATCAGACGTGTTCCGCAAAATCCAAGTTAATAATTAATATAGTATTTTTTTTCCCCTGGGTGCTTATTGCGGTGGGAATTAATATAAGATTTTTTTCTGCTTGCTTAATATTGCTATGGGAAAAGAGAAAACCAAGTACATGAATTAAACGTAATTTAACTCATTGAATGAAAGTCACGCGCATCATAATATATTATCATTTGTTCGTTAAAGTAAAACATAAATTGTAACATACAATGGCTAAATAGAAGCACTATGAAGGTAATCATGAATAGGGGTGCATGTAACTGGCATGCAAGTAGGTGGCATTTAAAGCGATACATGTGGCAATTCCTTGCTGTAGCAGCATGAACGTATATTTATTTTATGTGCATTTCTGCTGTCATGACAAGAAAATTACTGTGCATTTTAACCGTTGTACCTCGAATGAAGAGTATGAATGAAGTAACCATTCGCTATATAAAGCTTCAAATGCACAGTAATTTCTTATTGTAACAGCACCAGTGCACATGAGGTAAATATACCCGTGCACAGCTACGACAAGAAAATGCCGCATGCATCGCTTTATACGATGAATGCCTACTTGCGTACCATTTGCACCCCAGACCATAAAACTGCTATATCTTGCAAGACTGCAACGGTACATATTTTATGATGCAGAGGTTTACTGCAGAATGACTCAAACCAGCCCATTACGCTTCTCAATATTGGCATGTATCTGCCATGCTAGTACCATCCCATTCATCCATTTCCTATACCTGCTTGTCCTACAGTATGTGGAGTTGCAGGGGTCCGACACCCTTATTGGTGCAAAGCAGAGGAAAAAAGAAGGGAGTAAATTCTAACAAATACAATTAACCTGAGCATGATTTGGTCTACGGGGAAAAAACTGGAGAACCCAGAGACTACACATACTGTAGAGACTACACACAGAGACTACACACAAACCCTAGTTTCTAGAGCTGAAAGGCAACAGCACTTACCACTATCCCAACCTGCTATCCCGGCTAGCATTCACTTAATTCAATTCATCCATCCATCCATCCAGCCATCCATCCATCCATCCATTTTTATATAGCGCCTTTATATAACGGGGAAAAGCTAAGTGAGAGAGAATGCTGGAAGACGATATCTCAGTAAATGCTACACTGCAACAGACAATCATACAAATTTCTCTTAGGTGTTTCATGAGTGTGCGGCATTATGGGAAAATGGGCTACACTGGGAAGCTGTACTCAGAAAGCTGTCCTCTCCTCTGAGGGCTGAAGGCATGTGTGGACGATCTGGGTGTTGACGCCCTCTGATGAAGATTTCATTAAATTCATTGATCGGAAGGAAAAGGGTGAGAGGCTTTAAGCAACAGTGATTTATTGTATTTCTCAACAGCACTGCTGTTTTCCTTTACCCGGGCTCTCGTGTCGCTCGATGCCTTTTCCGTGGGCCGGCGTTCGCTTTTCCAATCCAGTAACCTCCCGTGGCATCCGAGTGCCGCCCAAAAGAAACCAGTCAGGATTATGTAGAAGTCGTTCGCCTGGCTCTTAGTGCTACTGCAGCTCTGCAAAAACACTCTAAAGCTAAATAAAGTGCTTTGTTTACTTCTCCTGTCTTGTGTTCCATGTCACTGTGGATTATAATTTGCCTCCAGCCAAAATTGGCAGATGGCTCTTAAACACAATGGAACCAAATCTAACCCAAAGGTACCTGCAAGGTCAATCCATCTACTGACCGCTGATCCTGGTCAGGGAGAGCTTGGCGCCCATGCCAAACAGCAGTGAATGGCTGGGGTACATCCTGCATGGGGTGCCAGTCCATTGGACACATGCAATGGACAGCTTAGAGCTGCCAGTTATGAAAACTGCATGCTTTTGGACTGTAGGAGGATATGGTATAGTGTCAAACCTCTATGTCAGTGTGTGTCTGTGAGATGCAGATTATCCTATGGAGACAGAAGGTTGTCATGTTCGCACATGGTTGATATGTAATGGTGGCTGAATGGGTTACACTGTCACCTCATCATCTTCAGGGTCCAGCCTGTGTGCATGTTCTCCCCGTCTCATGTGATATGCATCTGATGCTTTAGTTTTCTGCTAGGAGTTCAGTGAACTGGTTTCTTTATATTGCCCAGTGTTTGATGGCATGTTCATGTGCAGCATCCTGTTCCTCTGGGTTATGCATTATATTGTCTGGGATTGGCTCCAGCTCCAACCTGGATGAGTGGTTGGAAGATGGATGAACGCCTGGGTAATGGTAGCTCCACAGCTTTCCCCGAATTTCCCCAGTTCACACTTACTTCCTTTTACAGCCTGAGGCAATTGTAGGATTGTTTAAGGTGTGTGGGGGGGTGCATATTTCATGGTCAACCTTATCATTAGCCAATGATATTTTTTGAATTGACTTGGAGGGCCAATCAGCTTTCATTCTGCCCCTGCATGTACATCTAAGCAGACTATTGATTGACCTGTAGTACATGTGCTCTTTGAGGTCCACAATGCCTCAACCTAATTAAAAATTGACCAGACAGAAGCTTTAATGGGATGCAATTTTAACGCCTTTTGCAGGGTTTCCATCTGATGTCTGCTTATACCTCAACCCAGTAACACCAGAAGGACTCACGGGAATTCATTATAAATTTTGCTGGACAACTGTGACCATCACAGCTTACTACACTGTGCATTATATATCTAACTACCATCTAACCTCAGTTGATTGCCTCATATATTGGACTTGGCTGTGAACTCATTTTTCGAACAATATCATGTGATCATGGCTGAGATTGCTCAGAAACGCTGAATGATATTATAACTTGCCAAATGAACTTTGTTAAAATCTACTCTTGTTGTGAAACAACTCCCCAAATCCTTGCACTAGTGGTCCAAAATAAGAAGTATATTTTTTGAGGATACTAGTCATTTAGAATTAGAATTACATCGCCGATAACAGGCTGTGGATGCTGGAGTAGATGTGTCCTGCAGAAGAAAGGGGAGATAAATTAGATAACGAGGGGCTCAGTGGATGTAAGCATGACGTCCCCCCCCCTTTAGAGAAAGAACGGTTTGTGAACTAATGAGGCTCTGTCAGCCAAACCTGTCAGAATGCACAATGGCGGGGAAAACCGGTAGCACTGACACCGGGGGGAGAGTATGGCATGGTGAGCATAGACAGCAGATGCAATGTAGGCCGGAGGTCGGCAATTAAGCAGGGCAGTAAGGTTCAAACCAACGAAAGGAGTTTAGAATTCCGAGCTTGGAACCCAAACTGTGTGCAGGGTCCCTTTAAGAAAGGCAAGCTCAGCACAGAGGGAAGAAAAAAGGCTGAGTAAAAACCACTGAAACACAAAGGAACACAGTGGGGTGGGGGAGGATGAAAAGGCTTTCCTGGAGGATTCTGCCTCCATCATCTCTCCTCCTGCAGTCCCCTTAAAATCATAACAAGGCAACTGGCCCATTAAAAAAAATGCACGGTGTACTCCAAAAATTGTGGAAGTCGTTAAGAATGCTGATATGATCCAGTATGAAATGGCTGAAGCCAAAACAAACTGAGCATGCCAAAATTGCTTATGAATATGAAAACAAAGAAAACACTGCAAACAAACTATAAATAGTCTTTTAGGCAGTGACAGGATCCTATTAGTATTTAAACATGAAGGAATTACACAAGAAATCTAGGAACGGGAGGAGGTCTGATACTGCTGCTTTGGATAGATACTGCAAATCAGTCCCTTACTGGATCTGGTGACGCTGGTGAACTTGGTCTGAAAGCACATGTGCTATGACTTTCCTTCTAACATTAAAAGTTTCCTTATGACTCGTGTATAAAGTATGCTGGGGATGACAGATCCCCAACCTCACTTTCTGAGGATGTGGGTGACGTTGCTGTTGCTGTCCCCATGATCCTTCCATCTAACTGCTAATCAAAGAAAAGTACCACATTCGTTCGTTAGCAGGCAGCTGCAATTAACAGAACCCATCCGACCCTCCCCTGAGCTCCAATTTAAAGGGCGAATGTGGCCCCATGCCCACCCCTGACGCTCACCGTGCCTGTGACCCAACGGGGGACCTGATCCAATTCACCCGGTCCCCTGTCGCCCCGCCTCCGGGAGCCCTACTGTGCCCCGACAGGTGTTGTGCTTTTCAGCTATCACTCCTTGAACTTGCGTCACGCCGCACACCTGCCCCCTGCCCTCGCCAGCAACGGGGCCGGTCATTAGCTTCACAGTAAGACCCAACTGTTAGCAGGCTCTGAATCCCAACCAATATGGCTCCCTGGCTAAATCCCTGTTCCTATTTCATCTCTGTGTCAGAGCATAAAAACAAGTGCTCTCACATGGCAAGCTTCCATTCCTGTCTTCCCATTACCGAGCCTGATTAAATCAAAGTAGCATCCTTGCCAAATAAACACTAAATAATTATCAACCCCCCACCCCCACTGCAGGAACTGTTCAGCAGGGGCCAGTTATTGCTGTATGTTTTTGCCAAGTAATTTATGACCAGAGCTTATCATTAGCCAATGATATGTTTTGAATGGGTGAGTGACAGGGGAGGGGTCACTTCAGAGGCCAGTCATCTTTCAGCTGGGGCCATTGCCTGTGTGGCCCCGCCCCTGTACACACCACTGAAAAAGAGGAACAAAACAAATAAATCCAAAAGAAAGGGCTGAGCAACGATCTACCAAATGCCCTGATAATTCACATATTTCTTTTAAAATATATTTTGTTGTTAATGGATGTGTACCTGATTCCTGCTATACATTATTTAGCCATTGCTCAAAACTCTTCATAAAATCACAATATCACTCATCCTCTTCAGTCCTTCGAACATATATTTTTTTGTGGTTCAGCTGAAATAAATATTACTATCAACGTACGATGTGCCTAAATGTTTCCTTTTTGTTCCTGTTGCAACATGCAGCCAAAATCACCTAGGAAAATGGTATTTTAAACAGCACAATACCATTTAAAATAATAGGAAATGCAAAGATGAGTGATTGTGATGGAAAGAAATTTAGCAGGGGTGCCCATTGTGTTAGATCCATATCAAACTGATCAGTATAATCTTGATAACAATAGAGCATAAAGGTGCCACCACTATTATTACATCATGAAAGTTAATAGACATTGTAACATATGGTGCTACAACCCAAACTCAAAATGAGATTCTTAAATTATCATAATCACTGCCTACACTCTTCATGCAACTATAAATGGAACTTTTGTAGTTGAACAAAAGCTATTATACCTGCATTTTAAGAGATGTATGCGGATAGTTTTCTACAGCTTTATTTCAGAATGTCCGAAAAGAAAAACTCCCCCAGTAACAAGCAACTACTTTGTAAAATTCCAGTGATTCTATAAAATGCCATAAAATGTGATGATGGATCTGGATAAATGATTTAGTCTTTTCAATCCACAGTCTTCAAAAAGGAGTGAGTTTCCTCATCACCGTTGCCTGCCAATTCTTGCAGTTCAGGTGATCAATAACGCAGAGCTGTTCCATTCTTCCTGGTGAATAGACTTAAGTTATACCATCTGACGGGTAGCTTTCAGTCTTGTAAACTGATCCCTTCGAGAATCAAATTACACCAGTGTGCATTTGGGTAACTACGCAACCACAGAAAAAAAATTGAAGAGCGCAGAAGAGCGTGATTCTTCTACGGTGCTCAACGCAGTACCTTTGTTGCATTTACTCTAGGTTTATGTTGAACTATTATGGTATAACTGCTTCCTGCATTTTATAGCCATTTTTCACATTTGCTAGTGAGATCTTTGGAATCTCTGCCAATTTCTGAAGAATGACAATAACAAAAATAAATAGAGTGATGTATCCGTCAAGCCCCTGTTCGTGAGAATGCTGGCTCGCCAATTAGCCACACCAGGAGCTGGCTTCTTAAAATCGGAGCTACCAGGCTCTTGGTAGGAGGTATTCTGCTTACTGTACATGTACTGGCATATCGAGCGCTTCTTGCGCAGCTCCCTTGTGGCCCTGGCCCGACCTGCCTGCCGTGTTCCCAGCCAGCTCCTGGTTTCCCTGGATTCTCATGTTCTCCGGACTGCTGTCCTTCGTCTTCAGTGTCTGATCCACTTCCCCGGCTTACCTGACCCTCCGGCCCATGAGCTCCACCTCATCCCAGCCTCTCCATTCTGCCTTTGATGGCCCTGCACTAAATAAAACCTCCCGCTTGCTCTGCACCCCGATCACTCCCAGGTTTTCTGTCACGACAGTATCCGGTTATATAAACCTATGTGCTAAAGAGTAACTGAATTTTCTCATTATGTTATCCTTGCAGGATAATATCAACTTTTTTGTTATGGGAAGATTCAGTTTTTACTTAATATGAACGAAACTGGGATTCTGGGAAGCTGAAAGGTGCACTGGCTTCCTGTTTTTTACTTTTTAACTTTTGTACCTACAGTACTCTAGGTAGAGAGAGGCTGACCTCCTGCAGTGGCTATTTGGGAGGATCGTTAGCGCACAATCATATACATTGATAGTCTCCTTAAATTTAGTTTAGCTGCACTACCTAACATAGAAACTGGTAGCCTTGTTAAAAGAAGTTGAGCTGCGTCACATTATAAAGGGGATAAACTAAAAGTCCCATTAGCTCATTCACATAACAATATCTTTAATTGGCCAACTCAGACATTGTCTAGAAAAGTGTCACCAAATCACAAACTACGAAACTTATAACAATTAAGGTTTGATGATCTTATGATTCATGGCACCCACATTTATCACATTAACCTCCAGTCGTAATTACTGCAGCAGGACATCCGAACTCCCCCGCCTCCTCTGTCCTCCACTTACTACTAACGACTTACGTTTTTCAAATGAAACAAATGCAAATAAAACGAATAAATACATTGGGAAAGTCACCGCTTATGACTGCTGTTGCTATTTATTGTTTGTCACAGTCAAAATATTGCAATAACTATGAATAAAACCAGAACAATATATAAGCACAATTTATTTCAACGCCTCACTTTACCGCTTATAATTACATAGAAAAAATGGAGCAGGGCACTTTTGTTCTCGCGTCAGACAGGCTTTTTCCTCCAAAAGTGATTTTTTGGCATTTCCTCCTTCTCCCCAGGCTAACATTACCTTTTAAGGCCATTACTTTAAGCACATTGGCAATTTTCTGCCATTTTATCAATCATCAACCTCTCTGCAGCTGCCGCCAGAGTGCACCCCTTTTGCGTCTTCGCACAAGTGTACAGAAATTCATAGCTGGTGTTTTAGAAGCTAGCGGCATTTGTGTGACGCACATGCCTTTCATACGTGGTTTCTTTGGCCTGCTTGTTTGACTTCCTACTTCCTCGTTCTCAACCTGCAAGCATCGTCTGTTAACGCATGACGGCTCAATTGTCCAAATAAATCCGAGATACCTCCCGGCACGTCTTCATCCCTTTTTTGTGTGCATTCTAACTTAATTCGACCCAAGTAATCCTCTTACTGACTGGTGAAAGTATTCATCAGTCAGAAGGACACTTTTTCCAATTTCACAGTCGCCTCCCCATCTATGGCTGGGGAGTTTTCACACCCCCAGTCATCCCATGTCTATTCGCTCCTGCCTCCTTGACGGAAAGCCTGGGAACGCGAGAAAGAAAACTGCTCCGGATTTGGGGACAGTTTCGTCAACCGCTTCAGTCACCTTGACCAGATGCCTCTGCGATCCCAAGGAAACTCGATCGTAAAAACCACGCATCATAATTATTTTATCCAGATGATACACAATTTTATGAGCATAACTGATTAGCCGCGACACTCAGCAAAAAAAAATTAAAAAATGGTTCCTGTCCAGATTGACATTATCGATCTCGTAAGAAAACAGAAAATGCACTTTATTCTCGACACTCTGTCAAAGGACCTTTTCCAATGGTCGAATGGACCAGATTCTGCCTGGGCAAGAAATACCAAAGTATACTACATGGGCAAACAGCAATGATCGCTTTCTGTCACTCTTTGAACTCATCGTTGGCAAAAGGTCCATCTTTATCCTGCTCTCCATTCCTGTATTCCACAAACTGTGATGAAAGCAGTTACAGCATTCAAGGCCGGCACCTGTCTTCTGGACAATGATTGGTCCTCACTCAAAGCTTGCAGCGCAATCCGGTCACCACTGATATTGCTTAACCACTGCAACTTTAACCTCAGCATTTTACTGTCCTACTTGTATGTTATTGTAGGCATATTGTGTGTTGCTGGTATACCATATATATTGCCTGTGTATTGTATGTTCTTGTTCACTGATCTGCTATAATATATACCATATATGCTATATATTATTCATTGTTGTTCATTGTTACATTGGTACAAACTGACATTGTGGGTGTCGCCTACAATCTGCCGATTCACATTGACCTGCTTGGAGAACAGAGTCGTTGATGGAGCTTAACCATGACCGCAGTTTACACTTTGATTTTCTTAAAGCAGGCTAATTTTGTTTTTTTTTAAATACCTTACTAGCGTGCCCAAGGCAGGGCAGGGCAACCAATCAAATCTGGGTCCTCAGAGGTGGATCAACATCCAGAACATTTCAGATCACAACTCCCTACGTGGGTTTTTTTTCTTTTTTGCTCCTCTCCGACGTTGTCTGGAATTCTTTCTTTCTGTCACTTTCCTTTATCCCCGTTTCATGTACCACTCTATTTAAGTGATGTAATAACAGATTGCCACACACGCTTGTTTAGGACTTCTGTTATGAAAGACATAATATAAGCATAGATTACATTGAATTGCATATTGTTTGACAATAAAGCTTCCTCAATTGAGTCCTCAATTCTGGTGGACAGGCCACTTTACCAAAAGGTAGCAAAAAAAAAAAAGTAGGAGAATTTTGCTTGCAGAATTAATAGATAGTGATAATTGTTCTTCTATTCTATTAAATATTCTTTTTTTCTTAGTGCGAGAAATTCATTATTCTGATGTTGGAGGCAAGGTTATTGACCCATAGTTATAGCTCTGCGCACGCTTAAAGGTGAATGATACGAATGCTAACAAATATCAAGAATGAACCTGGGGTGCGATTAACTCAGTACATGATCCACACTCGGCAAGAAGACTAAGACTAATCATCGGATTAGCTGCACCCTGGCAAACTCTTTCCTGCAGTAATTGGCATTCCTGGTCGTTTCAAGTTTCACGGTTGCCCGAGAGAGCGCTCCCATCACGGGCCAGAGGAGAAGCTCGCTGACGGCGGGACGCATGCGGCAGGCCAGCGACTGTGCAACACCATTGTTTGTTTAATAGCAGATGTGCGACCGTGTGACTGATCCATAAACGACATTCACGCAAGTTAATGATGGTCAGCGGAGTTTGATATGCTACACTCAACAGATGGCGCAAGCCTAGAAAGCCAATACAAATATGCTGAGAGGCTATTACACAGATGGAAAGGCCCGCTTGGATTAACTCTCTGACACTGTCACTGAGAACGATGAGCTGTGATTTGAGGGACAGTTGGTAGTAGCTGGCCGCTATCCGGACCCTGCAGATCTTCGGTGGATCCAAGGAAGGGCCGCATGTCATTTTTCAGCAGATCAAGCCACTGGAATCTCCACTGTGGGTATAACATGTGATTTTTTTTCCGAACCACAATAGGAATCAAATATAACAAAATATAACTTCAGCATAATCTACATTTGGGCTAAACAGCTGAGGCCACTAGAGGCAGAAAAACATTATATGGAGTCCAGACATTTCTGGTTTGTGCTCCACAGTGTAAAACACCGTATAGTCGGGTCCGTTTAATGACTTAGTGATTTCACTTTGCAGATTAAAATATTTAAGGAGAGGACTACCATAATTCTGATCCTGTTGTGATTGTTACAGAGGCTTCCTCTGGGTTACACTAGAAAACACGCCAGCTGTAACGAAGGGAAAGCACATGCAATTATGGCAACAGACATGCATTACAGCTGGTTGCAACATTCACCTGGCTGCACTTTATATCTATGAATA
>JABFDZ020000042.1:19665239-19676004 GCA_019775955.2 Pollimyrus isidori
CCACCAAGTTCTTCATAGCCTTGGTTCCTTCTGAGTGTCTATGTCATATGGCTTCCATTCATTCGGTGATGAAGCACCAATGTCTTATGGATCTATCTGACAGCGTAGGGGTGGTGGTGGGGGTGGGGGTTGGGGACACAGGGTGGTGGAGCCCACTCTCTGGATCACAAGTGGGTGATATTTGGAAGGAGGTTGTGAGAACTGAGATGGCAAGAGAGGCATTTGGGTAGGAGTGTTTATAAGCACTTGAAAATAATGACAATTAGTCCACTTGTGGAACTTCAGTCAAATTAATTTGCACTAATAACCAATTGAGGAAGCAGTGCAAGTCATTAAGTGGTAAAATGAAAAGTGAGTAACAGAGGTCAAAACACAGTATTAATGGAAATAGGAAATGTGTGTATGTTTTATGGAATAAAGGTAATTAAATCCAAGGCCTGAGTGCCAGAGTGTTGTGTGTTTTCCTCTTTTTCCTTTTAAAAATCCGACCTTCAAGGGAAATGTGCTGATAAAAATGCATGTCCGCGTCCTGGACTTGGTGCCCAGTCGAGGGGTCACTGGTGTTTTCGTGAGCAGCAGTCTGAGCTCTGAACCCAAAAGTGCTCCTGCTTTCTCCATTCCCCCATATCCTCAGTGTCAAGCACCCCACCTCAGCGCAAACTGGACTCTGGACTTATAATAAATGTCAGCCTGCCTTTTTCCTGAATGCCCGGGAAATGGGACATTATGCCACACACCCCCTATAATGGCTGTCACTGTTGCTTTGGAAACCAGAAGCTGAAAAGGGGGACAATAACACACAGTTTATATAATGGAAAATGCTTTTTTAAAAAATTTTATTTCTCCAGCTGCAAGCAGCAGCCTTATCCCACAATAAACCATGACACCTGCATGAGAAATGAACTAGTTCAAATGATCATATGCCAAAATAAATGTGCTCCTCCATGTTTAATTAGAACTACTACTGCAATGTTGTGCCATAATTATTCTCCAGAGACAAGGAAAATGTATTACTTTTAAATGATATAGTACATCTATATATATACAGTATACATTGGTGTCCATATATTTAAATACACTATAATGCCAAAAGTATTGGACACCTGCCTTTACACACACATGGATTTTAATGACATCCCATTCTTAATACATAGGCTTTAAAATTGAGTTTGTCCACAAGGTTTAGGAGTGTGTTTATGGGAATTTGTCAATTTTTCCAGGAAAGCATTTGTGAGGTCAGGCTTAAAGTCTCCAGTCAAAGGTGTTATGTTGGGTTGAGGTCAGGGCTCTGTGCAGGCCAGTCAAGTTCCTCCACGCCAAACTCACTCATGCAAGTCCTTATGGACCTTGCTTTATTCACTGGTGCAGTTATGTTGGTTCAGGAAGGGGCCTCTTCCCCAAACTGATCCCACAAAGTTGAGAGCATGAAATTGTCCAAAATGGCTTTGAATGCTGCAGCATTAAGAGTTCCTTTCACTGGAACTAGGAGGCCAAGCCCATCCCCTGAAATACAACCCCACACCATAATCCCCCCTCCACAAAACTATACACTTGGCACAATGCAGTCAGGCAAGTACCGTTCTCCTGGGAACCGCCAAACCCAGACTCATCCATCGGATTGCCAGACATAGAAGCATGATTCATCACTCCATAGAACACATCTCCACTACTGTAGAGTCCAGTGGCAGTGTGCTTTACCCCAATGCTTTGCATTGCACTGTGGTGATGTAAGGCTTGGATGCAGCTACTCAGCATGGACTGTTCTTAAGCTAGTCTGAAGGCCACATGAAGTTTGGAGGTCTGTAGCTATTGACCTCTGCACTGTCTGCGCCTCAGCATGCATTGCCCCCCCTCTGTGATTTTACGTGGCCTACCGCTTTGTTATAATACCACTAACAGTTGACTGTGAAATATTTAGTAGTGAGGGAATTTCACCAATGGACTTATTGCACAGGTGGCATCCTATCATGGTACCACGCTTGAATTCACCGAGCTCCTGAGAGTGACCCATTATTTTGCAAAATGTTTGTAGAAGCAATCTGCATGCATAGCTGCATCATTTTATACACCTGTGGCTATGGACGTGAATGGTACACCTGAATTCAATGATTCGGCGGGGTGTTCCAATGCACTATACTGCCAAAAGCATCAATTTGTGACTCTAGACCTGTCATTGTGATGTGCTTTCATAAAATGTTCTATTGTAATAAACATTTTAAACATGCTTTTGTGTGAAGAACAAACACATCTTCTTTCCATTCCCCTTTGCACATATCTCATTTAATAGTTTTAAAATGTTATCCAAAACTTTTTTGATTCAGTAAGCAAATCATTTGCATCACACTGTTTTGCAGATCTTCTGCCTTTTAGCTAAAGCAGTGTTTCCCAGTCCGGTCCTTGGGGGCCCCCAGCTGGTCCATGTTTTGCTCCCTGCCAGACAATCCACAGAGCTGGGAGGGAGCAAAAACGTGGGGGTCCCGGAGGACCAGACTGGGAAACACTGACCTAAAAGGGGAAGCCTTTCCCCTGACCCAGATTCAGCGAGTCCAGGTTCCATTTGGAGTGGCGCCTTATTCCTCCCACAGCCAAGTTCTTTTGGACGCACTTATCCAGAGATTTCTTTTCAAAGGGATTAAGAGAAATAATTTTAAAAATCTAATCAAAAAATTATTCCTACAATATCTCCTATGGGACAGAGTCGAGAGTTTCGAGAGAGATAAATAATTTATAGCTCTAAATTGCACAGATTAAGGAAAGATCACTAAGTGGCTCACTTTTTTGATGCCTGGTTAGCTGTTGCTTGTATTAATATCTGCATGCAGCAGAGAACATATGCTTAGCTCTGAATGCACTGATTTGCTCTATGTGTGGGGAACAATATTGAAGGAGCGTGCTTATTTTCCAGTTCACACTTTGGATGAAACGTGCACCACACACAAGCATGCTGATAAATGGCCAGGAGACCAGGAAGGGCCTGGTTCCAGCCCGCCAGGTCGAAAGAACGTGCTGCGATGACATTTCCAACGAGCTGTCTGTCTCGCCACTTGAGGGCCGGGCTCGTGTCTCGCTGCTCGCAGCAGAAATGTGTCAGCTCCCCAGCCAGTCAGCTCTGAAGCATTTCTTGCTCGTTTTCCTCAGTTTGTTTGTCATTTTTTTCATGAGCTGCCGAGTGACTTGTACCAACTGTAACGTTATAATTTCGCAGGCACACTACTGTAGGTCAACATGACATCATAGAAGCAGGAAGCCACTGCCTGCCTTATTACGTCTGCACCTGAGAAATATATATTCAAGATTCAGATTTCGGAATATTTGAGCCTTGCTCCCTCAATGAAAATGGCATTATAAATGGTTCATGTAGCTTTAGATGTTGAGAGTTACAATGCAAAGTTTGAATCCAGGGAGCACACACTGACTGCAGCCTTCCTCTCTGCTGTAAGTCACTTTTGGGTAAAAGCATCAGATAAATTAAAAAAAGGCAGGTTGAAGCTTAGGTTCTGAGTGCAGGGTCAATTATTTACCTGGTGCCCAGAAGCATTTCAGGGGTCAAGGGCTTAAAAGATATGCAACCATTCTGCCAGGATTCAATATGGCGAACTTCCGAACAGTTATACATTGGCACAGACATGCTATTAAAATGCCATATAGAATTAAGTTAAATTCTATGAAATTTAATACATTTAATATCTGTTTGTGCTACTGCTTGTCATCGTAATCAGGAAAAAACAAAAAAAGAGAAAGCGCCATAGGTTTTTAAGTACATCGAAAATTTCATTTTCGAAATCGGGGTGACGGTAAATTAACTGGAAAATATACTTGCTGGGGCAGATGGGATTCCCCCCCCCCTCCCCCTTTTTTATAGCACATCAGCATTTAATAGAATAAAAGGAGAGCAAAACATGATGGGTTCCTTCAAATGAATGAGAAATATAATTTCCTTTAACCTCCCGTGATGCGGATGAAACGTAAACTTTCACGCATATTAGGTGCCGTAGCAGACTTGAATTACAGTATGCAGTGGGTGGACACTCTGGAAATTAAATTCAACATGGGCAAATGCAGAGTAGTAGTAATATACAGAGATGCAGCAGTTATGTGTGCATGTACTGCAGTGTCCTTTGTGGAAGAGTAGTGCTTGTGCACAGAAGGCTTCACACCTTTCTTCCTGATACTAGAGTAACATAGCATTTAGAAAGGCAACTATGAAACATTGATCAGTTTGACTCCTAGTCAGAGAGGGTAGGTTAAGTTAACAGTAGACCTAAAGTCTCACAAAGTTCCTCTGTTATGTGTAAATATGTAGACCTACGTGTTTTGCATTTTGGTTTTCTTCTGGTTTGCTATTTGTCATTTTCTGTCTGCTCTAGGGCCCACAATTGGTTAGAATTTCTGCCAATCTGTGCTGCTCCACGAATAGCCAGCAATGTGGGAGAAGAAGGTTGAAAGATTGCTGCACCCAGAGATGTTGCACTGGCTTGGCTGAGGCAAAAGTCTGCCCATATTCCAACCATTTATTTAAGACTGGGGCAGTGGGAGCACCATATTAATACTTAATACTCTAATTTCAATTAGGAGTAATTCATGAACATATGGATACAAATGTAAACCAGGTAGAGGTCAATTAAGATCAGAACAAAGAAAATATTTTATACATTATATGTTTGAGAATCAACTTCCAAGTAAAGTTTTATCTAGTCAGCACAAGATAAACTTCCACTACCCTTTAATATCTTATATATGTAAATGAGCAAGCTGATTTGAGTAGTCTGCTAATGTTCTAATATTCCTGGAAATAAAGAACTTAAGGTTTCCGAATGAGGCTGTTCTTCACAGGTGCTCCTTAAACTTGATGTGACCAAACTGTCGAGTTGGTTACAATGTCTAATTTCCTTTTCGCTCATCTTCCACAGACAATCGCAAATATGTATTTTGCAAGTGCCAGGTAACTCGAACAACCTTCAGGGAGCGTGTATCCTGCTCCTTTCTATACAGCCGATTCCTTTACCCAAATCCGTGCGAAAGAACGAAACTCACAGCTGTTCAGCCATAGAAGGTGGAAAATGTGAAAAACGCATTTAATGGCTCCAGGTTTGTAGAAATAATTGGACACACCTGGCTTGCTCTGTCTGGTCTATTTAGTTTGCATCATACAGGGTTTCTTCCCTTCCTACCCACTAACAAAACAACACATTGTAAGTTCACATTCACAAGACTCCTTCATATTCTACCGAGGCAATGAGTTTTAAGCATCAAAAAAACACATGCCAAAATTTTCTTCAGGAGGTCAAAAGATTCCTATGGTAAAGTTCTAGTTTTTGAACATATCATTTACATGACATTTATTTTGCACATCCAGACAGACATAAAACTGAGAGAGCCGGGTCTGCTGGTCCTTGGAGCAATTTAGGTGACGAGTCTGGCGATGAAACCGTTTCGCAGAATCTGGGTTTTTAACCAGCGACTGTCTGATTACAGTCCAAACCCACGGAGCCACATCCCACCGCTGTACAAGTATCAGAACAGAGGTGGATAAAAATCCAGGCCAAAATTTCGTGTCAACCAACCACAGGTGAGTTTCCCATAACAATCAATCAATCTTAAGAATAACGAATAACAAAATGAACGACGTATGTAAAGAACAAGTGAGATCTGCAACTGTTTCCCAAAACACTTCATTATCCCAGAATTAAACAAAAAAGTGTTTTGTCGGCTCCCCAGACTCCGTGTGAGAAAAGCACAATTTCCACTGTTATTTCAATTATGAAATGTAGTATGACTGTCGCACCAGACGCATGCAAATTTAATAAGAGGCACATGAAAGCAACAAATATTAAGACCAAAAATAAATGACCCTCCATCCATCTTCCACAACGACTTACCCTATTCAAGGTGGTGAGGGTACACAGTCTTTGGGCACAAGGCAGGGAACAACTCAGGATGGGGTGCCAACCCATTGTAGGGCACACTCACACCTATGGGTACCTTGGTAACTCCAATTAACCTCAGCATTTTTAGGGCTATAGGGGGACACCAAAGTACCCACAGGGAACCCCATGATAATACAGGGAGAACATGCAAACTCCACGCACATGGAACCTGGGTGGAGAAGGAAACCCCAAGGATGACATGGGGAGAACATGCAGACTCCACACACAAAGCAGTGACGGAGACTTCATCCCTAATCCCACAGATATGAAACAGTGGTCCTAACCACAGTGCCACCCCCAGAAATGCACCTACTTGTTGAAAATATATCAGTGGGCTCAAAATGTCATGCTGCTTTCTCGAAAAAAAGAACGATGGTAAGTAGCAACGAGAAAAAGAAGCGTTAAAACAACTTATTGGGAAGGTCGCCAAAAATGTATTTTAATAAAATGATTATTGCAATGTTGTGCAGCATAGAGCACAGAGCAATAACACGGCAGCAGTCAGGGGAAAATCTTACACCTCAGAGGATTTGTGCAGGTACCAGAATCACATCTTCTGCTTGCCCAGAGCATGCTCTATAGCAATGTTTGATGGCCAGTGTTATGCACTATATGGACAAAGGTATTGGGACACCTAGCCATTACACCTAGAAGAACTGGCATCGTATTCGGGATCCATAGACATCAATATGGGGTTGGTACCCTTTTTGGCACATATACTAGAACAGCTGCCACTCTCCTGAGAAGGCTTTTTACAAGAAGGTCAGGCACTGATGTTGGATGTGAAGGCTTTGCTCACAATCTCCATTCATGTTCATTCCAAAGGTACACAATGGGGTTGGCCTCTGTGCAAGCCGGTCAAGTTCTTCTACAATAAACTCACTCAACCAAGAGTTCTTTTCCACTGCACAAAGTATAATACTTCCGCTCGAGTACCAGCACCAAAAGTTCCAGTACTGAAAGTGTCAAACCAGCTGGGGTACATCTTTGTTACTTCGGTACTTTGGGGTGGGACTTGAAATTCTTTCATTGTCGACTGGTTATTCAAGAACCCTCCTGCTGAAATACAATACAAACAGCGGTTTGAATGCAGTTGTGAACTGATAAAGGATGGTAGGAAAAACAATTTGCTCGTAAGAACATATACAACACAAATGGCATGAGAGGAAATTAGAAAGTATTTTGGTGAATATAGAAATACAGCCCTGTTCCCAGGTTGTCTTAGTGATGTGATTTGGTTGTAATAAATATTAGGGTATTTATAAAACCAAACGTTCAGAAATTTCTCATGTCTTCCAGTGATTTCAACGGAAAGGATGAAAATGATTATGATTGCCTTGTAGAACGTATGTAGTCAGGGGCGCCGTTAGCAATTTTGGGCCCTATGACAAAATATGAGGTTGGGCCCCCCTAGATAGTGTTATTATTAATAAAGCAGATCTCTGGGGGCCCCTAAAGGGCGTGGGCCCTTAGAATTGTCCCAACTTTCCCCCCCTTAGTGGTGACCCTGTATGTAGTGCTCATGAAAAGGTGGTGGGCATAAACTTTAAACTGATTTTTAAATATATAAGACTCTATGAAAGGAATAATAAACTTATCAAGCTTTGCAATTTTGTTTTTTTTTCACATGACAGAGTAAGAGTAAAAATATTTTAGCAAAACTCACCCCCACGCTATAATACCCATGCAGAATTGAAAATAAGAAAAAGCCTTATTTTAATATAGCTGACTAGTGATGTAAGAATTGCATGTTTGCGTTAATCTTGCACATTGCCAAGCCGTATAAAATACTACGGCCATTTTTCAAATTCAGCACAAAATACCCGCCTTGCGCTGCGATGGCATTTACCAGTTTTTATACCAGTGGAAAACTAACACCTCAAAGTACCAAAAGTTCAGTACCTGGTGTGGTGGAAAAAAGCCCCAATTCTTTCAGAACTTTGCTCTGTGCACTGGGGCACAGTCATGCTGGAACAGAAGAGGGTCGTCCACAAACTGTTCTCACAAAGTTGGAAGCATAAAATTGTCCAGAATGTCTTGGTACATTGAAGTACTAAGAGTTCTCATCACTGGAACTAAGGGGCCAAGCCAAACTCCTGAAAAACAACCCCATGCCATTATCCCTCCTCCACCACACTTTACAGATGGCACAATGCAGTCAGGCAGGTAATGTTCTGCTGGCATGCGCCAAACTCAAACTCATCCATCAGACTGCCAGACTGAGAAGTATGATTTGTGACTCCAAAGAAAACGCGTCTCCACTGCTCCAAAGTCCAGGGGCAACGTGCTTTACACCACTCCATCCGACACTTGGCATTGCTATTTGTGATGTTACTGAGTCAACTGCTCTTTCTGCAGTTCTTCAGTCAATAGAGCGTTGGCTATGTTACACGCTGTGTGCCTCAGCTCTTAGCGACCCCACTCTGTTAGTTTACATAGCTTCTGTTATTCCTAAACACTTCCACTTTGCAATAATACCACTTACAGTTGACCATGAAATATATTGCAGGGAAGAAATTCCATTAACTGACTTATTGGAAAAGTAGCATCCCATGACTGTACCATGCTTGAATTCACTGAGCTCTTCAGAATGACCCATTCTTTCACAAATGTTTGTAAACCTGACTGCATGGCTAGGTGCTTGATTTTATACACCTGTGGCAATGAGTATGATTGAAACACCTGAATTAAATGGTTAAGAGGTGTGCTCCAACACATTTGTCCATATAGGGTAATCTCTTCAGCCACAGTATGGAGATTCAACACTGGAGTCAACAGGTACTTGCTAGAGGATACCTGATGTCACCAATAACCAGCCACCAGCAAACACAACATGACAGTCTATTCATTTGAAGTCAAAGAAATTTAATGCAATCACACAACAAAGGAATGTCATTTAATCTAGCGAAACATAAATAATTTAGCAGATTCACTTTCTAGGTGGTAAATGCATGTACTGAGTGAAGTGAGCATTTAACTGTTAATTTGTTTTAACCTTTGTGTGGAGGCTGCATTTGGTTTTCTTGCGAGTATCCATGGTTTTTAAGATGGATAGGGCTGTGATAGGGTCACTTGTATGACTGTGTGAAATGCTCTTCCACCCCGATACACAAAATGACACTTTTATTCTATATGTGCCGCTTTATTTAGGCCTAATTTTAAATATCAGTCACATGCAGAGACTTCAGGCAGGCACTCGAACAGGAGGGCATAGCCAACAAGTCCTTGTTGCCACTGTAACTTTTCAGGATGGTGGGGGAAGGGGGGATTCAGTGTATGCTGCTTAAGATAACATGCTGTTTAATTTATATTGAAATATTAAGTTGTATTGCTACAGCTGGCCCATGTATATGGATTTATGTGAAATCAATTCCATTTTATTTCTACCTTGAATTCACATTCAGATTGTGATTCTGCCCTCTGTTTTCAACCATTTTTTTAATGGAATTTGAATTTCAAGGTCATTCTCAAATCCATTCTGAATGCTACACAGCCCTGTTATGTACTCAAATTGTATGCAGATGTTAAAATAGTGAGCCTTTTTGAGATAATTTATAGCTTACAATAGTTGCATACTGTGGCATTGACCTCATCATATAATCACCATCACCGTCATTATGTTGTCCAAAAAAGTGTCGATATGTTTTTGTGATCTATTTTGGGTGATCTCTGTGTCTCTGTGACAGGACATGAAAGGAAATGTTCAAATAAGGAACAACATAGAAAATAATGAGTGGGTCAAGGCACTTACAAGAGATTACAAACTACGTTAGTTACAAAGGTGTTTGAGAAATACTCGCCAAGTAACGACTGATCTTAAATGCTAGATAAACTATGCAGCGTTCTGCCGGGGGGTTGTAACCTTCCCCCTGGTTTTATGAATCCCAGCCCCTCTCCCCCCTCACTCACATAACATACCATGCATGCATGAAGGATCTCGGGGTGGGGATGCCCTCTGCCTCCCCTTGTTTTAATTGCACTTTAGTCAGCACATATCAGTATACACACAGGGCCTTGGGGGGTGGGGGCACTACTCAGAGGTTGGTGGGAGGGCCGCTGAGGTGGTCTCACTCACCTCTTCACTGCTGCCTACCTCACAATTCTACTTACACCATATACACTGAGAGTCTTGGCAGGAGGGTGATGGGGAAGGAGAGCTGTTTGCAAGCAGCGCTCCTCCGCGCTTCCCCCGTCAATTTTAAATCCATCTGGGGAAGATGATGGTGCAGGAGGCAGTGCTATCGTTCGGCAACCAGAGGGTTGCTGGTTTGAGCCCCGCTTGCTCCTGACCCCATCAAAGTGGCCTTGAGCAAGACGCTGAACCCCAAATTGCTCCCGGTGTGCAGGTTGGCGCCTTGCACGGTGACCTTCACCACCGGTGTGTGAATGCGTGTGTGGATGGGTGAATGTGAGGCAAAAATTGTAAAGCGCTTTGAATACTTTGAAGAGTAGAAAAATGCTATATAAAATGCAGTCCATTTACCATTTACCATCTTAAGTTTCTCAACAGTCATACTCATCCCTTACACCACATACACTCACATGCACCAACACATGCACCCAACACCCCACCTCTCATACAGGTGCGTGGGGGAGGAGAGTCTTCCTACACCACTGCCCGCGGTGGGGGGGTGCTCGGGTAGTTGTCCGGCTGGCGGCGCCCTGGGGTTGCGGCTGGTGCTGTGGGGTGGCATCTATTCCCCCTCATGGTGGAGAGTGGTCCGCAGTGGATGGGCTTATGTCGTTTTGTCTCTGCATGTCGTGTGAGTGGGTGTATGGTCTATGTGTATGTTGTGTGAGTGGGTGTATGGTCTATGTGTATGTTGTGTGAGTGGGTG